>CM024766.1:31231553-31676553 GCA_014218235.1 Colocasia esculenta
CTATGCTCTGGTGTCGCCTACCCTCAGAAGGTCAACCTGTGCAAAAGAATGGTACAAACGGCTCCGTCATGCATAAGCGAGGTCATCATCTCACGCCAATTCATGGCTTGCACAATTTTGTAGATGTTATAGCAGTTGTTATGGCTTGCCAATTCATCATCATCAATTCACGCCAATTCATGCATAAGAGGCTTGCAAAACAGCCAGCTAGGTCTCCATGATTTTCGGCTCCAAGTAATCTCCTTCAATGTCATGTACCTGATCCAACTCTGCAAGGTCAAAACAACAGGAGATCATATTTTTGCCACAAAAGAACGAGAAAAGAAAAAGATAAAGCAGCTTATCAGAAGATATATTGCAGCAAAGTCACAATCTCAATACATAAAGTAAAATTTTGGCATTGTTGTCATGAGATGATGATCATTGGTACTGCAAGTCTAAAAGAAATGAAAGTTTACTGCAAGTATGTCATAAGCTGTGACATATCAAATGCACAAGTATGACATCTCCAACATGGATCTCAACAAAGTCAAAATGGCTGAAATGTGTTAGCAGAATAAATGAAATGGACCCTCTGAAGGGCGACATGTGCTAAGATACAACTAGAAAGATTCACACGAGATAGTCGTCCTATGTTTCACTCTCGGATGCCAGTCTCGTGGGGGAGCATTTGTTGTGCCATATTTTGATCTGACCTCCCACGAAGAAATAAAAAAAGGGAATAAATAGACCAATAAACAAAAAAATACAGAAGAAAATGAGAATCTCACTCGAGTTCTCTCTACTAGCTCTCCCACCGCAGGAGGAAGGGGAAAAGGTGAAGGAGGGGGAAGGGTCCAGCGACTGTTACCTGCTGGCCCGGTCCCTGTCGCTGGCAGCGGAGACTGCCACTGGCAGGGGTAGCCGCGCATCGCCGGCCCCCACTGCGGTCGCCGCCGCCGCTGCCGTTACCAGCCTGCACCTCAGGCGCCGCCGCCGCTCGCCCCTGCTGCTGCTCGCAGCCCCGCCGCCGTTGGCCTCCCTTTGTCGCCGATGCTGCTGAGGCCACCGCTTGGCTGCCGCCGCCCAACTGCCCTACCGCTGCCGCTGTTGCTGTGCCTTGGAGGGGAGCCGCCGCCGAGCAGGGAAGAGAAGGAGGAGGGAGTCGTGCGCCCCTCCTCCCCCTTGTTCTGTTCCGCGCAGGGCCAGCCAGGGAAGGGGCTAAACCGAAAAAGGAAAGAAAAAATTGGAAGAAGAAGAAAATGGCAGAGGCCAAAACACAAATAGCCAAGGCAAAATTATATAAAACCCCATATGGAGGTGTGCGGACCCCCGGGGAGAGAACGCAAACCTCCCGGCTGGGGTGCTTCCTCCATCCACTATAAAAAGGAGGGGGGGGGCCCAAGGGAGAGGAGGAGGAATTTGGAGATTTCACACAGAGCAAGGCTCTGGGACTGCAATGCGGTCTAGGGAAAAGGGGTCTGCAAGGCAGCCCTAAAAATATTGTGCAAGGCACAGTTGTATTTTTCTCAAGTCTTAAGCAAGGTCTATTGGACTTCCTTATTGGATCAAATTCCTTACTGGGCCCCAAATTGCTTATTGGGCCCCAACATGTATTTTCCATGCTACGATATATTAAATGATCATGGTGCGTCATGTTTAATGGCCTAATGATGGTTAATGGGCCGACCTGCGCTATACCTTTGCATGTGATGTCTAATGGGCCTATTGGGCTAATTTTATTCATTTAGTCATGCATTGTACGAATAATTACACGTAGTGTCATGTTTATTTCGAACTTGTCGCTACTTGGTTTCTTAATCAAAATCAATCAATTTTTCAACCAATCTTAACAAAATATTTCACAAATATTGTTATTTAATTTTTAATAACAAAAAAAAATAACAAACAAGTCATGTCTCATGTTATTTTTGATCCACCTTAAGTTAATCACCTTTTAAATCAAATAAATAAATGAAAACATTAATTTAATCCACATAATCATAATTTAAATAAATAAATGATGAAAATAATAAAAAATGAAATCAATGATTTAAAATACCAAAAAATGAGCAAATGAATTTAAAAATCAATAAAATGAAATAAATATCAGAAAATTCCAAAAAAATAGATTGCATGCTTGCAACTTTATTTTCTTTCATGTACAATTCATTTCGTTCAATGTGAGTCACGTTCTTCTATTTCAAGAGATTGTCTGATGGTTAATCAAGGGTGTTCAGCCTTTGTGTTGATATAATTAACACTAAACAAGATTAGTGGAGGAGGTCAAACGAATTAAACAAGACCATGTCCATGTAAATAAATAAAAACCAAATAAATCAAATCCAAAGATAAATTTAAAATTTTAAAGTGTTAAAAAATGGTTCTCACAGTGCCTCTCTCTCCCTACCTCTTTATTCTTTGCACTGAGGCTGTCTCTTGTCTGTTACATGAAGGAGTTCACATGGGAGAGATCAAAGGTTTCAAGATCAATGTCAGATCCCCCTCCATCACCCACATTTTATATGCAGACGACCTATTTGTTTTGGGCAAATCTGAAGAGCATGAGCTGTAGAATATTAAGAAGATTTTGTAAACATTTGCTAGCTGGTCGGGACAAGAGATAAATTGGCAGAAATCTGGTATCATGTTTAGTCCTAATATATCCAACTTCCTCCAAACACATTTAAGAGCTATTTCTGGGTTTGGGCCTTTGGGTACTCATGCTTTATATCTGGGAACCCCAATCATGTTTGGGAGGTCCAAGAATAAATGAGTTTTTTGGAAGATAAGTGCAGAAGAAGGCTCAATATGTGGAGGGCCACACACTCAATGCTGCAGGGAAAGCTGTCCTCATCAAATCTACTTTGAATGCCATACCAATTCATGTGATGAACACCATTCTTATCCCTGAGAGTATAATTTATATCTTGTTAAATTGCAAATAAACTTTTGATGGGCAGGAGGAACGACATTCAGAAAGCACCTCTTGTTGCTTGGCACAAGATGCAGAGGCCAATACTATCCATGCTGAGGCCAATACTATCCACTTTTCAAAAAATAATGCAGAGGCCAAAGGTGGAAGGTGGGCTTGGGTTTAGAGATAACCACATCTTTAATAAAGCTTCAATTATGAAATTGTCATGGAGGTTTTTTAATGATTATTCTAGTCTGTGGACAAGCTTGCTTAGAGCTAAGTACTGCAATAGTACTTCGTTTTGGGAACTCAAAGTCACTAACAGACGGTCATATATTTGGCATGAGATTATGTCTGTTAAGAGGGTCTACTGAAAGGCTCTTTGTGGGTAGTGAGAAATGGTTATGAGGTCAATATCTGGACTAATAGATGGGTTCCTAATAGAATTGAGCCTCTCATTACTAAACCCGAATTTTCTGATACTCTTCCTGTTAAAGAGGCTGACTTAATCAGTCAAGGGCAGTGGAAGACTTCTCTCATTAGACAGTTATTTGATAACCCAACTGCTGAAACAACCCTCCAAATCAGGCTCCCTCAGATGAATTCTATTGCATTTGACTTCCTGATATGGACAAGTACTCAGGATGGGCAGTTTAACACCAAATCTGCATATAGATTTCTTATAGATAGACAGCCACTGCCTTCTACTTCTTCAGCCCATAAAGTCTGAAACATTATTTGGAACCCAAAATTGTTAGGCATTGTTCCCCCAAAAATTTCAATCTTTATCTGGAAAGCCTTGGTAAATGCTTTTTCCTACCTATGCCAGATTGGCAATCTTATCACTGTCAATATACAGATTGTGCCCTATATGCTCAGAACAAAAGAAACAATAATGCATTTTTTCTTAATGTAATGTTGCCAGGATTGTTTGGTTTGGATGTGGACTTAATTACAGATATGAATATTGTGTAAATTCCCTGGAGGAAAATATAGTGGAGTGGTCAGAAGACCATTTGCTAGTAATAAAGGAGATTTTAGATTTTTAGCTCATGCATTTGTAGTAATGTGGACCTTGTGGAAACCTAGATGTCTGGCAGTGTTTGAGCATAAACAATTTCTTCCTACTCACAGCATTGCTAGGATAAACCAGGATGTGGTTGGTTGAGGTGTTTCAAAGAATCCAAGTCATTCTTGTGTTCTTTCTCTGTTTCACTTTAAAACTTTCATTTAGCCCCATGGAAGCAGAAGCAATGGCTCTTTTCGAGGCCATTATTTAGGCTGCAGATATCAGAGGTCCTGTTAACATTTACAGAGTGTAGTTAATGCCATCCATGGTATTTGGAGGTGCAGCTCACTTATTGAAGATGCCAAGCATGTTTGTCTCTTAGTCCTACCGTCAATGGTTATATTTTTCCCCTAGAGCAGTTACGTACCCTACTCACTGTTTGGCACAAGTTGCTTCTAAACTTGGCCTATTTGGTCTATGGAATATCCTTTCTTCCCACCGGCTGTAATGGCTGCATCTAGCCATATATGTATCTGTACCAGTTATTATGACTTCTTAATTTAAGCAGTACCACGTTTTACTCGTCAAAAAAAAAAAAATTAGCATTGAACATCCAAGAACAAACACAATGGAAATCAAATAGGCAGAAAACAAAGTTTTTTTCCCATTATTCTTTCCAATTTCAAAGCGTAATGTAGTGTAGCAGCATAACTAGATCTTGAATTTCTATAAGCAGGGAGGAACTAATGAACAATATGTTGCATACTGATCAAGTGAAGGTAACAAAAATGGATCTCTGTGATCTTTACAAAGACAACAGGTCTGGGAATGCACAAGATGTGAAGCGACGAATTATTTCAGCTCAATCAAATTAAGAACCCTTATCTCCTCCTCTGCCTTCCGCAGCCGTCACTGCTGCTGCTGTTCCTCTTCTTCTTCTTCCTCCTCTTCCCTCTCTCTGGGCAGAGCCCCGAAGTGGTTCACCAGCATGTCCACCACCACAGGCACCATGTCCTTACAGGGCACCCCTTTCTTGTACTCCTCTCCCAGGTGGGAATCGCTGCCCACCCGGCCGCCTAGGTAGATGTCCACCCCCTCGCATATCTTCCCGTTGGCGTCCCTGGTCATGCACCCCATGAACCCGATGTCCGCCACCTGCACCTGCGCGCAGCTGTTGGGGCAGCCCGTCCAGTGCATCCTCACGCTTCGCCCCGCCGGCAGCGACACCCTCCTCTCCACCTCCTCCGTCACCTTCACCGCCCTCGCCTTCGTCTCGATGATGGCCTGCCCGCAGAACTGGCTCCCCGTGCACGCCACCAGCCCCTTCATCAGCACGCTCGGCTCCGGCGAGAACCTCTCCCTCAGCAGCGGCTCCTCCATCAGCGCCCCCACGCGGGACTCCGGCACGTTCGGGATCACCACGTTCTGCTCCACCGTCAGCCGCAGCTCCCCGGTGCCGTACTCATCCGCCAGCCGCGCCAGCTCGAACATGTCGGCCGCCTGCACGCGCCCCACAGGTACGTGCAGGCCCACGAAGTATAGCCCTGCTTGCTTCTGCGAGTGGACACCGAGGTAGTCGCGCCGCACCCAATCCTTCTTCACCAGCTCTTCCTCCGGCGGCGACGCCCGCAGCAGCTCTCCGCTGGGCATCCTCTTCTCCACCTCCGACCGAAAAGCCTCCATTCCAAGTTCGTCGATGAGCCACATCATGCGGGTCTTCTGGCGGTTGCCCCTGGTGCCGAGGTCGCGGTACGCCTCCAGGACCGCCCGGCAGACGGGAACGACGTCCTCCCCAGGCACCCAGGCATCCAGAGGCACCGCCTCCTCCCACCTCTTGGGGCTGATGAATCCGCCGACGAGGAGGTTAAAGCCGAACCTTCCCCGCTTGGTCGCTGGCATGTACGCGAGGTCGTTGATGTGGGGGTGCTCGTAAAGGTCGTGCGAGCCCACCACGCACACGTTCCACTTCCTGGGCCTGAAACGAAACATATAGGAAAATTTAGAGACCATCACACGGAAGCGTGCTCGGCCGTCGCCGCTGCGTGAGCTGCCACTCACAGGTTGGATACGTCAGGTTGCCTCGGCCGTTGCGGGTGATGAACTGGGAAAGGAGGTTGGTGTAGGATCGCGTGTCGACGATCTCGTCGGGGTCGATGCCGGCGAGCGGGTTGCCGACGGGGTTGCGGACGTTGTCCATGCCGCTCTGGAGGCTGGTGAGGCCGACTCGGCCGAGGCCGTCAAGAATTTCCGGCACGTCAGGAAGCCGAACGCCGCGGATCTGCCAGTTCTGGCGGGTTGTCACGTCGGCGCAGCCCTCCGCACCGTAGGCATCGATGACGCCGGCCAAGTAGCGGGTTTGCTCGCTCGTCGTAAACCCATTGGGCAGCTTCAGCCTCATCATGAACCGCCCATCTGCAATACAAGAACAAGATGGAATGATCATTAGGAACCACGATGCCCATAAAGCCAGTTGGGATCGTAACCAGCAACCTAGTAAAAGATTGCGGTGTTCTGGTCAATTACTCACACTGATGCTTGCGGCGGTGGAAGAGGCCGAGCCACTTGAGCCGCACGTCGATGTCGTCCTTGGAGAGCTTCGCAGCCTCGATGTCCTCCAGCGGGGTAGCGGCGAGGTCGCGGATGCCGCTCTCCATGAAGAGCGACATGGGCTCCTTCTCCAGCTTCACCTTCTCCTGGGGGTTGATGCCCTGCCGGAACTTCTCCTTAAGGACCCAGTACCCGCCGTCCCGCTGCGCCACCCGGGGCTCCAGCCGCGACCCGTCTGGCGTCCCCTTGGTCGGCGGCTGAGGCGCCGCGGGCGTCGTCGCGGGAGTGGCAGCAGCCAACACAGCCGGCCGGCGGCGGTGGTGGCGCGCCGCCGGCAGCGATGGGGAGAGGAGCTGAAGGGATGCGGCGGAGGAAGACATGTTATGACTGGATCGTGATCAGAGAGCGGAAGAGGAGTTTGTGGCGGTGGTGGGTATCCAACGGGACAGGGAGGAGCCGAGGGGGGGTTATTAACAGCGTGAAGCTCCAGAGAGAGAGAGATGGTTCCGGTGTCCGGAGGAGTTTGAGGACAATGCGCAGCGCGAGAGGGCATCTCGCGTTGGGCTCTTCGCTGCGCGGAAGGGCCACCGTCGCGGTCTCGGGAAAAGAGCAGTATGACTAGAGAAGAGTGAGAGGGAGAGACCGCCATGGATTCCAACGGTCGAGATTAGATCCCCAAACTTAAGACTCGTGTGTTTTGGGATCATGCGCGGTGACTCTGACCATTGGCGGCGTTTTCGGTGTCCGCATGTGGCAAACAAAGTGCGTGGCGGGCATCAAACCATGAGAGAGGGGAAGGGGCGGAGGGATGAGAAGAGAGAAGCGCCAACTCCCAAGGGACCAGCGACTCTAAGGATGGGCCAAGAGGCATCCGAGCGTGTGATGCCGCCGTAGGCATCCCAGCTGCCATGGGTGCTGGTGAGTCAGTGACCTCTGGGGGCATCGACTTCTCATTTAGGATGAATTGATGAAACGAGGTAAGTTTGTTAACGCCCACTTCTTGTTGGTGTCATTCGGCAAGAAAATTATTTATTTGTATTTTTAATATTTTTTAGTATATTTTAAATTTCTATCATTAGTCATCATATTATTGATATATTGTATCTATTTAATGAAAAGTCAAATTTATATTGCAAAATATAATAAATCTTTCTCAATCAAAAAAAGTGTACTGTAGGAGTAGGACCGGCCATTCATATGGGCTTCCCTCAAAAAGCTCAACTGGACCAAAGATGTAGCTGGAGAGGCTTCTACATGAAAATAGGTTTAGTCTTTATAAAGCCTAACTTTTGATATTTTTGAGAGGAGGATATACTTTGGAGTTTGTCTATTAGTTGACATTTCTAATCGAACTAACAGTAATGTTTGCTATTTATTCGATAAGTATAAGACAAGTATTCGTCCTCTAATAATAAACCTCACATATGTACGATGCATCACCTTGATAGGTCCCATGTTCACCAACATTATGGTGGCAGCCCACACACAATCCTCCCACCTCGAACCAAGGTCTGTTGTATCATGCAGATTAACTGTGCCGCATTTTTTATAGTACATACAGTCTCATATCGTATTGTACCGTATTATGTCGTTAAGATATGGTGGGAAATAGATATGTTTGATTTTTTTGTGACTTGATCAATATGTAAATAAATAAATTTTAAATAAAAATGAACAAAACATAAGAACATTATGTAGAGGTTGAAAAATATAAGAAACTTTTTTAAATCATTTAAGCAACCCACACAATCATCTAGTACCATGATCTATGTTGTCATGGGTATATGAGTGGATGTCAATTAAAGTTCCTATTAGATACAAAATTTGCATCCCTCTATCACCAAGAAGATTTTGCGAATGAGGAGTCTTCTTCCTTCGGACGTTCACAATAAATTTCTTAATAAAGATTATGCAATTAAGTTGGAGAGCCAATATGACATCATCCAATGGCTTCAATTCTCATTAGAGAGGAATTCACCACACTACAAAAAAAATCAAAATTATTGACGAAATTTTTCGATCGATCAATATCCATATCAAAAAATTTATTGAGATTCAATGGACTACTAGGTCATACAGATTCGTAATTTAGTACTATTATATAGACTGGATAATACTGTATCATACTGTAGCGGTCTGAGTCAGTCAACGCCCCTCTACTATCACCACCACTACCAACTCTAATATGATCATTATATGATATTATGACATGATCGATGTATTCCATTAAATCAACATCAAGAATTTGAAAACATAAATAAAATTATAATGTCCTAAATTTATAATAAAATATCAATATGACACTAAGAAATTGAAAGAGATAGTAAATTATACGTAAGACATGAGCACTTACATAAAATATAATTATTTTAATTTTATAATCTTTTTATATTATTAATATAATTCTAATACTATTTTTGATTGTACGTACTTCGACAAGACAACATTCGCTTTCAGAAAGAAAGTCAATTTGAAGACATCATAATTATCATAAAAATATATTATAAATATTAAGAATTATTGATACATAAATATTGAGATTAAATCGACCTAATAATTGTTATAATAATATGTACTTGATGAAAAATTAATTTAAAAATTAAATTAAAATCACTATAACTTGTATCATCTTTTAATTAATTTATGTTTAAAATTTTATTTCAGTTAAACACCTTTTAAACTCCGAACACAACTTGACAAGAGAGAAATTTAGTGTATTTGAGATTTATATTTTTGTACTTATTGTTATTCTCATTAGATGAGTTAATGTGTCTTTAGTGCATTGATTAATAAAAAAGTAAAAAATATAAATACAAATACAAACCTCGTGTACAATAAATTTTTCTCAGTTGACAAATAATGGGCCGCTAGTGAGGCGGCGACGAGCCCACCATAGCCACTACTAATGAGGGCGTCTGCTAGCCCCGCTACGGCGGCTATTCACAAATATTACTCTTTATAATTGAGGTGTCTTGAATTGGAGGAGAAATGAGACTTTGAAGGAGAGGACTGACTAACAGTTTGGAGAAATCAGTCAGGGTGTAGTCACACAGTATTATTATTCATTCGAAAGTAAAAGACAATAAGACTATGTTTGGTATTTAGATAGGTATTCAAATCTATCCAAACACCCAAACATAACTTAATTATTTACACATGGGAAACAGTAATGCTTGCTTAGCCATTTGATAGTCACTCCGACAAGTTTGGAGGAGAAGAATATTTCTAAAATTGAGATAATGTTGGGCTCATGCTTTATTTTAATAATACAATCATTTTTGTTGTAGGAAACACTTTCATCCTATGTGAATGAATTACATAAAAATACACAAAATACTATTACATACCATAGGCTACTACGAAAATTAGTTTCTTAGAATTGCATCATAAATGTCATATTTATCCTAAACTCCGTCCCTTAAACTCCATCCAGCTATGAGTGTACAATTCGTCAGATTTATTACAACCACAATAACTCATGTTGTCTGTCAAGTTCAACGTTACTTACACCAAAATGTGTCAATTTGTTCTACAAACTCTTTCCCAACAGAAAAAAAAAAAAAAAAAAAATTCATCCAAAAATACAACCCAGCAGGCACGACCCAAGAATCCGATACCCAGAACCCTCCGAGTACCCGACCCTTGGACCGCCACCCACGGATCCGAAGACCCGGAAGGGTTAGAAATATGTCTAGTGAGATATACAACAAGTCACAATGGCTAAACAATTAAAGAAATACAACAGCGGAATACAAATAATACACACAAAGTCCCAGATAATAATTCAAGTGCAAAGAAAGAAAAATAGATACTAACCATTGCTAACGTTGCTGATCACAAGCGGCACGACGCAGACCGTCTGAACACGAACATCGGCTCCCTCGAGCTCAAACCTGGAAGGAAGTAAGGGGGGAATGAGCTTCGCGAACGAAGCCCAGTAGGGAACCCAACCCCTCACCGGTTCGACAGCGGAAACAAGAACGACACAACTAAACTAGGCAGGAAGAACTGTGCTACTAAGATAAACAATCTAACTACACCAAGCGGAAGGGCGGCGGTAACTCAAGCAACAAGTTTACTAACTAAGCAGGAGATATAATAAAATAATAACACAACTGAGCAAGTACTGAAATAAATAAACAGAAAGTACACAGGTCCACAAGTATCGCCAACACGGCACAACAGCACACAGCCTCAACCTCAGAAAACGTGCTCCGAGCACGCCACAAAACTGCACAAGTAGACGGCAAAAACCCTCGTCTGGACAACACACACTAGCCACAACCCAGCCTCTACTAGTCAGTGGTCAGCTGCGCCCACCGGCGTCTTACCACTCGACCACGAGTCCAGGTCTCCCCTCCCGTCGGAGTGAGACGCGTGGACAAACACAACCACAAGCCGTAGTCTGGCCGGACTACGGTCCCACGCCTGTCCTCCCGACACGGCTCCGGAACCGTGTAAGGCGAGGCAGTGAGAACGGACTAGCTGGCCCGCACCGCGACACTCCAAACTCCGCGGGACCCGGACCAACTAAGTGAGCTCAACAAACGACTCAACGCCGCTGTCCAACACCGTTTTCCCTTCGTCGGAGAAGAAACACTCGACGGACGCACTCGTGGCTCGGAGACCACCCTCAACGGGCCCACAAGGATGGGGGCCCGGGGAACGGTAACAACCCAAACGCGCACCGTGCGCTGGGACAAGCCCTCAAGTGCCACAGCACCGGGCGAAGACTAGTAAGGCGCAGTGCTAGGGAGTCAGCACAAGCGTCACGAGCACGGAACGGAACCTCGATGCGGAAACGGATCTGCTAAAGTACCTGACTGACGGTCAACCACGAAAGGCTAAAATTACCACCCAGACAGTCGGTCGGCCCTCGGAACTCACCCCACGGGTGCCGGAAACCCCAACACGACTGTTCGGGTCAAACGGTCAAACGGCCCTCAACGGCCCAGTCGGAGCCGACCCAGGCAGGCCCAGAAATCGAGGAACGCGGCACAACGACTCGAAGGACATATACTACCGCCCCGGACAGCCTGCCGGCCCTCAAAACCCACCCTGAGGGTGCCGGAAACACTAGCGTGACTGTTCGGGTCAAACGGTCAAACGGCCCCACCGGCCCGGTCGGAGCCGACTCGGGCGGACCCGGAAAACGAGAAACCTGGTACGGCGGTTCATCATCCCAGGGTTGGCCCATTAGCGCAGTCGGGACGACCACAACGCCGAAAACGGCTCGAAAAACGGACTCCAGAACGCCCCAAAAAGGCCCAAGACCCTGTCTGGCACAATGTGCCACGGACCCAGGGCTGTCCTGGCGCCGGCGCACTGCGCCGGGCAGGACACAGCTGGCGCAAGCGCCAACCTGGCAGTGGGCTGGCGCACTGCGCCAGCGCCATCCCATCCCCAACCCGACCCCCTGTTCCGCGACAGTGGGGAAGGAAGGGAGGGAGAGGGGACGGCCCGCCGGTGGTCGGCCTCCGGCCGCCGCCGGCGCGGTCCGCCGGTGGCGGGGGAGGGAACCGGCCACCGTCGGCCCTCCCGGCCACCATTGGCCTCCGGCCAGGAGAGAGAAAGGGAGAGAGAGGGGACGGGAGCAGGGTCGGAGGGGGGAGGAGCCACAACAACACAGAGGGAGGGGGGGGATCCGGCCGACGCCGGAGAGGGGAGAGAGTCCCTACCTCGGCGGTAGGACCCGCCGGCGGCGATCCCCGGGGCGACCTCGTCCAACGCCAAGGGGGGGGGGGGCGGCGAGCTGGAGCAGAGGAGGAAGAAGGTGGCGGCGCGGGGGGCTTGGGCCTTCCTCCTGGCGACGACGCGGCGAAGCAGCAGCAGCGGCAGCAGCATGGCGAGGTAGGAGGAGAAGAGAGGGAGGGAACCGAGAAAGAGGGAACGGAGGGGGAGAGATGGGGAAGGAAAAGGGAGGTGGGGCGATGGCTTGCGGAAGGGGGAGGAGAAGGGAAGGAGGGGGGGGGGCTCTCCCTTCCGAAAATGGGCCAACCGGCCTCTCTCGGAGCCCCTGCACACAAGGTGCAGGGGGGAAAGGGGGGACCACTCCCTCTCCTCCCAGTCCTCACATCCTACCCCACTTAAAAACAATTTCGCCCTCGAAATTATAAAAACAAGGCCGAAGCACGGAAGCAAGGCAGGGGCAGGAACAACTCACTCGAAGTGATCCGACAACTCGAGGGAAAAGAACACGACAAGAACAGCCAGCGCGAAGAAGGCCACTAAGTCTCACCACGACTTCCTGGTGGCCACGACAGTGACACAACCACGCATGGAGTGCTCAACTAGGCAACCGACAGCTTACGCAGCACACCCTAGACGGGGATGGAGCACTCGATCAAATGCTGACAACTCCACGAGCGTGGCACACACCACCAACCGAAGATGAACGAAACCATTAGCCGAAAACCACGTGGCTGAAGTCCTCAACAGACCTTGCCGCTAAAACCAATCCGGTCAGCAACCCACTCTGCCACCAGCAGAACCTGACAGAAACCACAGTGACTAGTGACAACTCGGAAAAAGACCTAGAGTCAACCACATGGCTCAGAGGAATGGCCTCACACAGCTAGAGACAGCTAGTATCGGCCACACAGCCAAATGGATGTCTCGTAAAGGAAAACCAGAGTCTAAGCGGAACAGAGACGTGGAAAACCCCTCAACACGTGGAACGACATCCACAACACCACTCGGTCTCACCCAGACCTTCCTCGTGGTCCGACAAGAACACTAAACGAATGTGGAGTCACAAGAAAAACCAAAGCAGAACACGCTGCACAAGCAAACACAACGACAAGGGTCGAAAAGACGTCTAAGGTTTGGTCAGAACCCAGCAACCCAAGACTCAGCGACTCACGCGGTCAAGCACCAGCAAGCCGATAGGCCTCACTGCCACCACGGACACAGACAGGAGTCCCGCTATCGGCTTCCAGACTCACCACCTGGCACACGAACGAACACACAAAGGTTGGCAATGCACCCACCACGAAATATGCAATGCCAAGAGCGAGTACCAAAAATTAACCAACCGCAGAAAAACACTCAACCAATAGAAAACTAGGCAACCGCAAGAGCCGAGAGCAGCACGCTAACCCAAGTAGAACTCAACCAACACAAGGTAGCAAAACCCAACACGCACAGCGATGGTACACCAGACGTGGGCCACAACCAAAATCCGGCACACCACCACCAGGCTACAAAACAATAAGGTAGCTACCACACTGCGGTAAGGTACGACCATAAGGGATAGGCCACCACACGCGCCCCAAATTAAAGGCGGAACACTCAACGCCTTGAGCACCTCACAAATCGCAAATCAACGCACAAACTCGAGGTCAGCGCACACGGGCACAGCACACGGCGCAACCACAAGCACCAGAACCACCAGGTGTGGTGCACATGGTGGCACCAACAGCCCCAAAACGGCACGGGGCCAACCAAAGGGACTCCCTACCAGAGAACCACCAAGAAGAGAAAACGCACGGAAGGTCACGAGCTTCGAAGAGCACAACAAACATGACGGCTCTTTAGAAGCGCACCACATAAGGCATCGGCCCTACTACAACAAGCAGTAAGGGCCACACACTGAGAGGCGACAAAAGCCTCCAAGAGCAGAAAGAGGCACAAAGCAGAGCACATGGGAACATAACCCCAACACGAGCAAGCTAGGCGAGAGAATCGGGGCAACCCAGAGCTGATCAAGTGGAAACACACTGTCCCACATCGACCAGTCAGGCAACACACAAGCCCTCACAACAAAACACAGCAGACCAGTAGGTTCACAAACCTACAGCGCCAAGCGGAACAACAACACGAGGGGAGCAACCCGCTCAACCCTAAAACAACTCGAGGGAAAAGACCTTCACCAAGAAGGCCACAACCGAATGCACCACAACACCAAGGCACAAAAGCGAAGCACCACTACTCCGAGCAACCCACAAAAAGAGGACAAAATGCACAGCAGGCCACTTCCGCACGTAAGAGAGGGGATCGAAACATAAATCCAGCACCTCCACAAGAAATACAGCTAGCCACATGGCCACGGCACACACCACATCACCAACTGCGGGAGAGAGTTGGGCACAGGAAAACGAAACAGAACCATCCCAGCCACGGGGACACGCAGTCCCACCAACGCAGCCAAGAAAATTGGAAACAAACAACAAGGCACCTGGCCAACACAACAACCAGACACACGGTCAAAGGTACCACACCTTGACCGACAATGCTCAGATAGACTGTAACACAAACATCCAACTGGAAACAATGACAGCTCATCTCTACAGAGAGAGCAGCAACAAGCAAATCAAACACTAGGCAGTCCTAGAAAGGACCTCTACCAAGAACGACAGAGAGTCGTCCAAGCAGAGCTCCACCAGAACAAACAACCCAAACAACTGATCCACACAGATCTTCAAAGAGAGCACAACAGCAAGCATAAACAATACAAGACAGTTCTAGGAGAACCTCCACCAGAATGACCAGACACCGTTCTGGGAGAGCCCACCAGAACGCACCAACCAACAGCACACCTCGACCATGAGATAGCACGACGACAACCAGAAACGAGCACAGAATAGTCTTGGGAGAAACCCTTACCGACACAACACAAATAGTTCTGGGAACCTCACCAGAACACAAAGCCAACCAACAATGCACCTCAACCCTGAGGGCAACAAAACAGAAACGAGCACGAAGAAGTTCTGGGAGAAACCACCACCAGAACAAGCAAGGAAGAGCTCTGGGAACACCTCACCAGAACTCACAACCAATTAGCACAAGGCCACCAAGCAAACACAACAAGTGACATAACACGCAACCAGCAACATCACAAGCACATACAGAGCAACTGCTAAGTCCGAGCAACAATGCCGACTCAGCGGAACACAAGGCTCCCACAACTCACCGATAGGTGAGACAACAATGCCCAAGCAACCATTGCGCAACACAACCAAGAGGAAGTCACACTAGAAAAACAAAGAACGCCTTCCACCAGACCTGCAGACAACAGGCCTGCACTGGCGAAGGCCACACCAAGCAAGCAGACTCCCTCAGCCACAACGAGAAACACATGCAGCCGAAAGCGCAGCCAACGACGAGCAAGAGCACCGCACCGGACCTGTCTGCAACAATCCTCCTCGCAAGGAAGACCTCCACCAGCAACTCCATCATCAACAGCACCAATGGCACGAACCAACTAGCGATCACGCACCATGCACGCAACACTGCAACGACAGCAACCCTTCTACGACCCCACTAGAATCTTGTTGAACCACAACCTACCTGTGAAACATGATCAAGACACAAGCCTAACACTAACACACCACGAACGGTGCCAGCAACGCACTTGAACTACTTTCTGGGATAGCCATAGCCATTAACCCATTGTAAATCTCAGAAGATTTGCTCTGATACCAACTGTAACGACCCAAGAATCCGATACCCAGAACCCTCCGGTACCCGACCCTTGGACCGCCACCCACGGATCCGAAGACCCGGAAGGGTTAGAAATATGTCTAGTGAGATATACAACAAGTCACAATGGCTAAACAATTAAAGAAATACAACAGCGGAATACAAATAATACACACAAAGTCCCAGATAATAATTCAAGTGCAAAGAAAGAAAAATAGATACTAACCATTGCTAACGTTGCTGATCACAAGCGGCACGACGCAGACCGTCTGAACACGAACATCGGCTCCCTCGAGCTCAAACCTGGAAGGAAGTAAGGGGGGAATGAGCTTCGCGAACGAAGCCCAGTAGGGAACCCAACCCCTCACCGGTTCGACAGCGGAAACAAGAACGACACAACTAAACTAGGCAGGAAGAACTGTGCTACTAAGATAAACAATCTAACTACACAAGCGGAAGGGCGGCGGTAACTCAAGCAACAAGTTTACTAACTAAGCAGGAGATATAATAAAATAATAACACAACTGAGCAAGTACTGAAATAAATAAACAGAAAGTACACAGGCCACAAGTATCGCCAACACGGCACAACAGCACACAGCCTCAACCTCAGAAAACGTGCTCCGAGCACGCACAAAACTGCACAAGTAGACGGCAAAACCTCGTCTGGACAACACACACTAGCCACAACCCAGCCTCTACTAGTCAGTGGTCAGCTGCGCCCACCGGCGTCTTACCACTCGACCACGAGTCCAGTCTCCCCTCCCGTCGGAGTGAGACGCGTGGACAAACACAACCACAAGCCGTAGTCTGGCCGGACTACGGTCCCACGCTGCCTGTCCTCCCGACACGGCTCCGGAACCGTGTAAGGCGAGGCATGAGAACGGACTAGCTGGCCCGCACCGCGACACTCCAAACTCCGCGACCCGGACCAACTAAGTGAGCTCAACAAACTCAACGCCGCTGTCCAACACCGTTTTCCCTTCGTCCGGAGAAACACTCGACGGACGCACTCGTGGCTCGGAGACCACCCTCAACGGGCCCACAAGGATGGGTCCCCGGGGACGGTAACAACCCAAACCGCACCCGTGCGCTGGACAAGCCCTCAGTGCCACAGCACCGGCGAAGACTATAAGGCGCAGTGCTAGGGAGTCAGCACAAGCGTCACGAGCACGGAACGGAACCTCGATGCGGAAACGGATCTGCTAAAGTACCTGACTGACGGTCAACCACGAAGGCTAAAATTACCACCCGACATCGGTCGGCCCTCGGAACTCACCCACGGGTGCCGGAAACCCCAACACGACTGTTCGGGTCAAACGGTCAAACGGCCTCAACGGCCCAGTCGGAGCCGACCCAGGCAGGCCCAGAATCGAGGAACGCGGCACAACGACTCGAAGGACATATACTACCGCAACCGCCCGTACGCGCGGCCCTCAAAACCCACCCTGAGGGTGCCGGAAACACTAGCGGACTGTTCGGGTCAAACGGTCAAACGCCCCACCGGCCCGGTCGGAGCCGACTCGGGCGGACCCGGAAAACGAGAAACCTGGTACGGCGGTCATCATCCCAGGGTTGCCCATTAGCGCAGTCGGACGACCACAACGCGAAAACGGCTCGAAAAACGGACTCCAGAACGCCCCAAAAAGCCCCAAGACCCTGTCTGGCACAATGTGCCACGGACCCAGGGCTGTCCTGCGCCGGCGCACTGCGCCGGGCAGGACACAGCTGGCGCAAGCGCCAACCTGGCAGTGGGCTGGCGCACTGCGCCAGCGCCATCACCATCATCCCCACCCCACCCCCCCCTGTTCCGCGACAGTGGGGAAGGAAGGGAGGGAGAGGGGACGGCCCGCCGGTGGTCGGCCTCCGGCCGCCGCCGGCGCGGTCCGCCGGTGGCGGGGGAGGAACCGGCCACCGTCGGCCTCCCCTGCCACCATTGGCCTCCGGCCAGGAGAGAGAAAGGGAGAGAGAGGGGACGGGAGCAGGGTCGGAGGGGGAGGAGCCACAACAACACAGAGGGAGGGGGGGGATCCGCCGACGCCGGAGAGGGGAAGAGTCCCTACCTCGTCGGTAGGACCCCCGGCGGCGATCCCGGGGCGACCTCGTCCAACGCCAAGGGGGGGGGGGGGCGGCGAGCTGGAGCAGAGGAGGAGAAGGTGGCGGCGCGGGGGCTTGGGCCTTCCTCCTGGCGACGACGCGGCGAAGCAGCAGCCGCGGCACAGCATGGCGAGGTAGGGGAGAAGAGAGGGAGGGAACCGAGAAAGAGGGAACGGAGGGGGAGAGATGGGGAAGGAAAAGGAGGTGTGGGCGATGGCTTGCGGAGGGGGAGGAGAAGGAGGAGGGGGGGGGGCTCTCCCCTTCCGAAATGGGCCAACCGGCCTCTCTCGGAGCCCCTGCACACAAGGTGCAGGGGGGAAGGGGGGACCACTCCCCTCTCCTCCCAGTCCTCACATTCTTCCCCCTCCCTCCTGCTTGTTTCTTGCGGCTGGAAGGTGCCGCCGCCACCTGATCTCTCTCCTCCCTCTTCTCTCTTCTTTAACTCTCTCTCTTTCTCCTCTCTCGCTCAGCGCTTCTCTGTTCTCTCTCTCTCTCCCGCTTCTGCCTTCTTCTCTCTATCTCCCACGTTTCCTCGCTCAGAACGCAGCAACAGGAGAGGAAGTCCAGCGCCGCCTTGACCACACCTGCCACCCCCCCCTGCTGCGTCCACCTGCATGCTCGTGCCCACGCCGCCCCCACGACGCGCCCAGCGTCCTACTCACCAGCATCGCGCCAGGTAGCCACCTGCGCCACGTCGCCTGTGAGAACCTTCCCCCAGGCGCTGATCGGGTGCAACCACGCCGCTGTCAGCACCGCGCCGTCGACGTGCCACCGCCCAAGGCTGACCCGGTGCAAGTTGCACCGCTACCGACGCCAGCATCCCCCCCCACCCACGTGGTCGCCCACGGTCTGCGCACCAGGGCATCGCCGCCCTCGCTCGCCCGCCAGTGCAGAGCCGTCGTCCTCGCCGGCCTCCCGTCGGCACCCACGTCTGCACGTGGGGCCCCGTCCGCACACCGCCCAGGCAGCACCCTGAGCGTCCCGCCACTTCTCCTCCACGAGATCGTCGTCCCGGTTCAGTTCTGGCCAAATTAGTAGCGCTCTCATTGGGTCCCTCTAGCAGCACTGGACACGCCTCTCCGACCCAGCAGATCCGACCAGCAATTAGGTACTTTGTTACTCTCCTACATTGTCCTGTTTCTTTAGTATCTGCCTCGGATTTACCGTGCCTGAGTGAGAGAGAGTTTCTTTCCACTTGAAGGGTTTATTGTCGGACTTTAAACATATGTGGGTGTGAGATTCTAGTGCTTTATAAACTGCTAATTAATTTGTTAACCATCGAACTGTGTCTTATCTAGAGGCCAGTCCTCACTCGGCCAAGATCCGCCGTTTAAATCGAGAAGGATAGGCGAAACGAACGCTTGCTCCTATTTGAATGTCTGTTGATTAATCATGTTGATCTGCCTAATGAAAATCAATTAAATTGCTGAAAATTTCATTAGATGTGTCGCCTGTCCCGCATCAGTTTTGGTATCAGAGCTTAGGACTAGATAGGGTATGTCAAGTTCTTTTAATTCTGCACAAATTAGGTAGTGTCAAAAAAAAAATTGTGCTTTGCATTCATTTTAGTTATCTGCATTAGTGTCTTGTATGCCCACTCATAGAGGCAAGAGTTACCTGCTTGCTGAAACTATGGCCGAGGAAAATAGAGAACCCAATCTTGATACTACCATCCAGGAATTAGAGGCCCAATTTGGCCGTTTTGGTGAGACCCTTGCGGGGATAGATGCTATAGTGGCTCGTTTAGAGGAGCGCCCCATGGACCAAGGAAGAGGTGACCCACTACCTGCTCATGATGGTGTTCCTAGAGGACCACGTGGGCGGAGGCCAAATCCTAGACGTGACCTTGACATTTATGGAGAGGATAGATGGTATAGAGAGTGGGATGATCCTGATGAGAGGGTTACGAGGAATGTGAAGGTAGATGCCCCTGGTTTTGAAGGATCACTTAAGCCCCGAGTGTATCTAGATTGGGAATCGGGCAGGGACTATTATTTTGAGTGGTTTGAGATGTCAGAAGCCCGGAAAGTTAGATTTGCAAAGATGAAGCTTGAGGGTCGAGCTAGGGCCCATTGGCTCACTGTGGAGCGTCTAATTGCAGCAAGACGTGAAGAACCAATCCAATCTTGGGATGAGATGAAACAAAAGCTGCGAGAGAAATATCTTCCTACTACCTATAGGCAGCGACTCTTTGATCAATGGCAGAGAATCTCCCAGGGGAATATGTCTGTCTCAGATTATATAGCGCGATTCGATGAGTTCCTCACCAGGTGCAATGTCAATGAGGACAGTGAATTGACGTTATCGCGCTTTAGGACAGGCTTAAATGCAGACATCCAGCGTGAACTCCAGATGCAGGATGTGACCACCTTGGAACATGTGTACCAGGTGGCCCTTGATGTTGAATGGCTCCAACCACCACCAGCCCCTAGGAGGCCACCCATACAACAAATGGAATCTCGTAGGTGGACCAACTCTGGTCAGCAGTAGTATACCTCTAGAAACTCAGAACCCCTTCTTCCTACCCCTCCCAACAACATGACCCGCCGGCCACCCCTTTTGGACCGTCCCCAGAACCAGCCAATCTTTCGCAACCCCTCCAACCAGGTTGGAACATCCACATTTCAGGGTAGAACCCAAGTGCCTCAAGATAGGAGTGTCGTGGGGGGCAAGGAAGTGATAGGGGGAGGAGAATCTAGTAGAGGCAACCGATCCCGAGATCGTTGCTTTAGGTGCCATGGTTATGGCCATTATATGGACCAGTGCCCTACTAGAGCCTTAGCCATGGAGGTTGATACTGAGGAAACTGATCCAAATCCTGAAGAGGAAGTTGAGGATTATGATCTGCCTCCTGAATTTGCTGAGGAATTTGAGGAGGACACGATTGGGGTAGATCAGTCACGTGGTTGCTTAGTGAGAGTGGAGCTTATTGATGACCCCTTAAGTACCCGCCAGTTAGGAGTGGTTCGTTGCACTTTGACCCAACCTAAAGAAAGTGACGATTGGCGGCGAACCTCCATTTTTCATACCTATCTTAAACTTAGGGGAAAGGTTTGCAAGGTCATCATTGACAGTGGGAGTTGCATAAATGCCATCTCTACTGATACTGTCAAGCGCCTAGGATTGACCCCTGTGGATCACCCAAATCCCTATAAGGTCTCTTGGGTTGATGAGTCGTCTATTCCCATCCAGCTGAGGTGTCGTGCCCCTATTCAGTTCAACTCATATCAGGACGACATCTGGTGTGATGTGCTCCCAATGGAAGTGGGCAACATCATTTTGGGCCGACCATGGTTGTTTGACATGGATGTTACGCTTTTTGGGCGTTCAAACTCTTGCTCTTTCGAGCATAAAGGTAAGAGGATTAGGTTGAACCCTATGCCGCCTAAGAGCGCTCCCCAAAGGCCAAGTGGAGATCAAAAGGGAGCAAGAGAGGAGAGTGTGGCGACCTCTTCCAAATCCATTCACTTGATTAATGCCCGCCAATTTGGGAAGGAGGTCAAGAATGCTGCCCATGTTTTAGTTGTTGTGTTGAGAGAAGTACTTGAGGGAGCACCTGATGTGCAATCAGTTGAGGTAGAAGCCCTTTTAGGGGAGTTCCAGGATGTATTTCCTGAAGACCTACCAGATGGCCTCCCACCCATGCGTGACGTCCAGCACGCTATTGACTTAGTGCCAGGTTCTACCTTACCAAACCTTTCACACTACCGCCTGAACCCCATGGAGCATGCTGAGCTGCAGAAGATAATTGAGGAGCTTTTAAGGAAGGGCTTCTTGAGGGTGAGCAAGAGTCCCTGTGCAGTGCCCGCCCTCTTGGTCCCTAAGAAGGATGGTACGTGGAGAATGTGTGTGGACCACTGTGAAATATAGGTTTCCAATCCCCGGACTAGATGATATGTTGGACATGATGGCTGGAGCAATGATATTTTCCAAAATTGATTTGAAGAGTGTCTATCACCAGGTACGAATCAGGCCAGGGGATGAGTGGAAAACGACATTTAAGACAAAGATGGCTTGTATGAATGGTTGGTCATGCCGTTTGGGCTTTCTAATGCCCCAAGTGCTTTTATGAGGATGATGACAGAAGTGCTTCGACCTGTCATTGGTAAATCAATGGTCGTATATTTTGATGATATCCTCATTTACAGTCGGACCCGAGAAGATCACTTGGGACATCTGCGTGATGTCTGTTTGACCCTTAGGCGGGAGAAGTTGTACGCCAACCCTAAGAAGTGTGCTTTTATGATAGACTCAGTGTCTTTCTTGGGATTCATTGTCTCATCTGAAGGAGTGTCTATGGATTCTGCCAAGGTTAAGTCAATTCTGGACTGGCCTGAGCCAAAGAGTATCCATGATATTCACAGTTTTCATGGCTTGGCGACCTTTTATAGACGTTTCATCAAGGGTTTCAGCACCATTATGGCCCCTGTAACTGATTGCCTTCGCAATGGAGTGTTTAAATGGACCAAGGCAGCAGAGGGTGCCTTCAAGGAGATCAAGGAAAGGATGACACAGGCACCAGTTCTACGCTTGCCAGATTTTTCTAAGGTATTTGAGGTTGCTTGTGATGCTTCTGGAGTTGGCATTGGAGGAGTTCTGGATTAGGAAGGCCACCCAGTAGCATATTTTAGTGAGAAGTTGAGTGACTCAAGGCTTAACTATTCCACGTATGATAAGGAGTTTTATGCGGTTGTGCAGGTTTTGCGCTATTGGCGTCATTATTTGCTACCGCAGGAGTTTGTGTTATTCTCAGATCATGAGGCCTTGAGATATTTACACTCACAAAAGAAACTAACCTCCGTCATGCTCGCTGGGTCGAGTTCCTCCAAGATTACACATTTGTATTGAAGCATAAGGCTGGAGTTGAGAATCGCGCAGCAGATGCGCTCAGTCGGAGGGTTCACTTGTTGTCCCTGGTCAATGTAGAGGCTTTGAAAAGGTGAAGGAGGATTATGAGGGTTGTCCAGAATTTGGTCATATTTATTCTACTTTGATATCTGGGCCTACCCATGAGCATAGTGATTATCTCCTGCAGAATGGGTACCTTTTTCGTAACCATAGGTTTTGTGTTCCCCGGACCTCCTTGCAAGACTTTCTAGTTTGGGAATTACATGCAGGAGGGTTAGCTGGCCATTTTGGAAGAAATAAGACGATAGAGGCCGTGGAAAGTCAATTTTATTGGCCTAGTCTCAAGCGAGATGTAGCCCGAATTGTTGCCCAGTGCCGCACATGTGCTATTGCCAAGATGAGAAAACAGAATACGGGCCTATACACCCCTCTTCCTGTACCTGATTGCCCTTGGCAGGATGTGAGCATGGATTTTGTTTTAGGGCTGCCTTGGACCATACGGAAAGCTGATTCCATCTTTGTGGTAGTGGACCGATTCTCTAAGATGGCCCATTTCATTCCTTATTCTAAGACCTCAGATGCCTCCAAGGTTGCTCATTTGTATTTCGATGAGATCGTTAGGTTGCATGGCCTTCCAAAAACAATTGTCTCTGACAGGGATGTTCGCTTCGTTAGCTACTTTTGGAAAACCATGTGGCATTTGTTGGGGACTAAACTTAAATTTTCTTCTGCCTATCACCCACAAACTGATGGCCAAATAGAGGTGGTCAATAGAAGCTTGGGAAACTTACTGCGCTGTTTAGTGGGTGAACATGTGAGAAATTGGGATCTCCTTTTGCCTCGTGCCGAGTTTGCATACAATAGTTCTGTCAATAGGTCGACAGGGTTGAGTCCATTTGAAATTGTTCACGAGTATAAGCCTAGAAAACTGATGGATCTCATTCCTCTACCTGTCCAAGCTAGAGTGTCAGAGTCTGCTGAGTCATTTGCTCAACATGTTAGGAGTCTGCATGAAGAAATTAACAAGCAAATTGATATAAGTAATGACATGTATAAAAAGTGGGCAGATTCTCATCGCCGACAACAGGAATTTCAAGAGGGAGACTATGTTATGGTCAGGTTACGAGCTGAGCGGTTCCCCTCTGGAACTGTGAAGAAGCTCCACGCTCGAGGAGCTGGCCCTTTCAAGATTCTTAAACGGGTTGGATCAAATGCCTACGTCGTGGATCTCCCACCAGAATATGGCATCAGTTCGACATTTAACATATCAGATCTGGTGGCTTATAAAGAACCGACAGCAATACCCAATAACCCCTTTGAGCCTTCTTTCCCCCTTGAAATTGACCCAACACCTGAGTGTCCACCAGCCAAAAACCCAATATGGCACGAGCAAATAGAGCAAATACTGGATGAACAGGTGATCTCCACGAGGAGCCGAGAGTACCCTCGTTACCTTGTTCGCTGGAGGGATCGACCGTCGTCAGAGGATACTTGGATCACCAGGGAAGAGCTACAGCGCATCGATCCTGACTTGCTGGAGCGACATCTGAGCGGCATCAGCACACACTCGACAGAGTCGAGTTCTCACCACTCGGGGAGAATTGGTGCGGACACGAGACACATGCGACTCCGGAGCCACGGACCCGCCCAGCCGATCTCCTTGTGGCTGGGAGACGATGATAGATTGCTCTCTTAGTTAGGATTATTTCTTTCAATAAATTAAGAGTTGTTTAGTGTGATTTTGTTAAAGAAGTCTTGATTATGAAGTCTTAGGTAAATTTTTATGTTATAGGATATAGTTGTAAATTATATTTTTTCTTTTCCCTATAAATATTATGTTGTAAACTAAAAAACGGGATGATGAATTGTTGAAGATTTTACCCTAAATTGGAGCAGCCGCCTTGTCTTCTTCCCCCTCCCTCCTGCTTGTTTCTTGCGGCTGGAAGGTGCTGCCGCCACCTCATCTCTCTCCTCCCTATTCTCTCTTCTTTAATCTTTAACTCTCTCTCTTTCTCCTCTCTCACTCAGCGCTTCTCTGTTCTCTCTCTCTCCCGCTTCTGCCTTCTTCTCTCTGTCTCCCACGTTTCCTCACTTAGCACGCAGCAACAGGCGAGGAAGTCCAGCGCCGCCCTGACCACCCCTGCCCCCCCCCCCGCCTGCCGCGTCCACCTGCATGCTCGTGCCCACGCCGCCCCCCCGACGCGCCCAGCGTCCTCCTCACCAGCATCGCGCCAGGTAGCCGCCCGTGCCACGTCGCCTGTGAGAACCTTCCCCTCAGGCGCCGACCCGAGTGCAACCACGCCGCTGTCAGCACCGCGCCGTCGACGTGCCATCGCCCAAGGCTGACCCGGTGCAAGTTGCATCGCCGCCGACGCCAGCATCGCCCCCCCCCCCCCAACGTGGTCGCCCACGGTCTGCGCACTAGGGCATCGCCGCCCTCGCTCGCCCGCCAGTGCAGAGCCGTCGTCCTCGCCGGCCTCCCGTCGGCACCCACGTCTGCTATTTTAAAAACAACCCACACACACAAACACGAGAACCACACACACGAACACGGGGGATGTGCTGCAAAACAGGGCAGCGTTTTCTGTTTTTCTCCTCCTATTTAACTGGAAAGAAAACACACACAGAAAAGGAACATGGCCTTAACTGGCCATAAAACACACGATGGAGAATTAAACGCCCCCCCCCCCCCCCCCCCCACACACTCTCCTACGTACCGCATGACCCGGACAAGAGGGCCGCTCAAAACGGAAGGGATTTAAACACAGAATTAAACACAGAATGCATCATCGTGCTCGGCGTCAAGTGACGCCGCCGCATCGGATGGTGGCGAGGCGAACTCAACTTCGCCTGTGGCCATGGGCGACCTAGCGTGCGCGCTTATGGCAGCGGGCGTCGATGCGCTAGTGGCCGCGTATGCTTGTAGCCGGGGTCCACGCCACGTCGCCAAGAGTCGACGGCGGCACCTCTGCGTTGACTTGCGCTGCTGCGGGCGAACGTCCACCGACGGGCGAGCTGGAATGAGGTGGTGTACGGCTTTCTTGGCCACGTCCATCAGATTTACCTGGTTCAGACACTGTAGAGAACTCAACATTGAATGGTTCATTACATATCACCGCACCTTTCTCGCCATGGGTCTCCCAATCCCATTTTGCGGATTCGTCGAAGACAACGCTGTGCTTCACGTACACACGTTCGTCGGTAGGGTCGAACACTCGGTATGCTTTGGATCCCGGCTCGTACCCAACGAAGATCATTGGCGTGCTCCGATCGTCCAACTTCTTCAGGTGCGGCTTCACGTTCTTGACGTGCGCGATGCAGCCGAACGTGCAGAGGAAATGTACCGCTGGTCGCTTGCCGTGCCAAACCTCATATGGCGTCATGCCATCGACGCTTCGTGTCGGAGCACGGTTGAGGAGGAAGATAGAGGTGGAGACAGCTCCTCCCCAAAAAGTCGCAGGTAGACCCTTTGCTTTCAGCATGCTCCAAGCCATGGCGACGACGGTTTGATTTCGGTGCTCGACGACTCCGTTCTGTTGTGGAGAGTAGGGGGCCGTGAGCTACCGCTGCACACCGCGCTCAGCACAGTACTCAGCGAACTCTGCCGAGGTGAACTCGCCGCCGCGGTCAGTGCGGAGCACCTTGAGCTTGCACCCAGTTGCCACCTCCGCCAAGGCTTGGAAGCACTTGATCGCTGCCAGGACTTGATCCTTGCTGGTGAGGAGGGTAAGCCACATGTACCTGCTCTTGTCATCTACCAGGAGTAGGAAGTAACGGTTGTCGCTCGGCATCGTCGGCGAGATTGGCCCGCAAATGTCACCGTGGACGAGGTCGAGGACGTGCTCAACTCGATACTTCCCTTGCACTGGAAAGAATGCCCGTCTTTGCTTCCCAGCGAGGCAGCTATCGCAGATCTGCTCCACCTGAGCGATCTGTGGCAGCCCTCGCACCATGGCGTGCTGAGCGAGCTTCCGCAAAGCCTGAAAATTCAGATGACCGTACCTCGCATGCTAACGCCATGCGTCCTCAGAACTTCTAGCCGATAGACACACCGGTTGCGTGATGTCGAGCTTAAGCATGTACAGCCGGTTTGGGGAGCGCTTGACTCGAGCTAGCAGCCTCCTCTCTTGGTCGCGGATCCTCAAGGTGTTGCCATCAATTAGCACCTGGCACCCGTTCTCGTCGAGCTGCCCAATGCTAATGATGTTGGAGGTAAGCCGCGGGATGTAGTACACCTCCGTGAGAGCGCGGTGTTCGCCAGTCTTGCATGCGAACAGTACCATTCCGCGTCCCTTTATGTCGACAACGGATCCATTCCCGAACTTGACAGTGCCGTGGATGTTGGAGTCGAGCTCGGAGAAGGCAGCACGGGACCCGGTCATGTGGTTTGTTGCACCGGTGTCGAGGTACCACATGTCGGTGTCGCACTCCTCCACCCGGTCCAGCTGAGCGAAGACCTTTTCTTCTACAAGCTGTAGTGGATATGTCTTCAGCGACGATGGAGAGTCAGAGTTGACGTGGACTCTTGCCATCAAGAGCGTGGGCTAGTCATCCTCGCCTTTCGTGAGGTGAGCTTGTTCCGCCCGCTTCGGCTTGCTGCGGCACTCTCTGGCCCAATGGCCAATCTTGCCGCAGTTGTGACACTTGTCCTTTGAGACGTCACGACCTGCGCCAAGCTTGCCATCGCCCGTCCCATCGGCATCAGGCTTCCTCCGCATTGGTTTGCGGCGTCGGTTCCCGGACTTGGAACTGCCAGAGGGTCCCTCCCCCTGCTTCTTCTCCTTCATGCGCTTGATCCACTCCTCCTCCGTTAGCAAGAGCTTCCCGTCATCTCCCTTGGTAGTCGATGCGGGGAAGCGATCTTCAACCTCCTTGAGTCTCCCGGTCACCTCCTCAATCGAGAGTGTTGAGAGGTCGAGCAGGGTCTCAATGGAGAGGGCGATTTGGGAGTACATGGATGGTACCACACGTAGGAATTTCTCGACCACTTTTTGAGACGGCTCCGGGTCGCCGAGGATACTCAGTTGGTTGACGATCCCAGTGAGCCGCATCGCGAAGTCGTCCACTGTCTCGCCGTCGCGGAAGCCGATGCCTTCGTACTCCTTTCGGAGCTGCTGCGCCTTGGCCTTGCGCACTCAATCGATGCCGACGCGCATGGTCTTCACAGAGTCCCATGCCTCCTTCGCGCTCTCCTTGACAGCAAGTGTGGAGATCATCTCCGGGTGGACGGCTCGTAGGATGGCTTCCAGCGCCATCCTATCCTCCTGCAGCTCAGCGCCGCCGGTCTCGACGGCATCCCAGAGGCCGCGCGCCTGAAGCATCACCTTCATCATGAGAGACCAGTCACTGTAGTTGGTCCGCGTCAGCGTTGGGTAGGCCGCTGATCCCCCGACTTCCTTCACGACGCGCTGAACGACGATCGCGCGGCCACCAGCATCACGGTGCCGCTGTCGGCGCGGAGGAGGAGACGGAGATCCTCGTCGGTCTTCCCTTGTCGGCGTCAGAGAGTGACCGCCGTGTGGGGCTGACATCTCGCCTCAGATCACTGTGGCTCTGATACCAAATGTTAGAAAAACACCCACACACACAAACACGAGAACCACACACACGAACACGGGGGGATGTGCTACAAATAGGGCAGCGTTTTCTATTTTTCTCCTCCTATTTAACTGGAAAGAAAACACACACAGAAACGGAACATGGCCTTAACTGGCCATAAAACACACGATGGAGCATTAAACCCCCCCCCCCCCCCCCCCCCCCCCCCCCACACTCTCCTACGTACCGCATGACCCGGACAAGAGGGCCGCTCAAAACGGAAGGGATTTAAACACAGAATTAAACATAGGATTAAACTTAACATCTGCACGTGGGGCCCCGTCTGCACACCGCCCAGGCAGCACCCCGAGCGTCCCGCCACTTCTCCTCCATGAGATCGCCGTCCCGGTTCAGTGCTGGCGAAATTAGTAGCGCTATCGTTGGGTCCCTCTAGCAGCACCGGACACGCCCCTCCGACTCAGCGGATCCGACCAGTAATTAGGTACTTGGTTACTCTCCTACATTGTCCTGTTTCTTTAGTATCTGCCTCGGGTTTGCCGTGCCTAAGTGAGACAGAGTTTCTTTCCACTTGAAGAGTTTACTGTCGGACTTTAAACATATGTGGGTGTGAGATTCTAGTGCTTTATAAACTGCTAATTAATTTGTTAACCGTCGAACTGTGTCCTATCTAGAGGTCGGTCCTCACTCGGCCAAGATCCGCCATTTAAATCGAGAAAGATAGGCGAAACGAACGCTTGCCATGCCAATTGCTCCTACTTGAATGTCTGTTGTTTAATCATGTTGATCTGCCCAATGAAAATCAATTAAATTGCTGAAAATTTCATTAGATGTGTCGCCTGTCCCGCATCATATCATGCACGTTAGCACATCGTGTTTTACTCGTGTCTGCCTAGTTCTTAAGATGTTAATCACTTATATCTGTCGAGAGATGTAAATCGTATTAGGCGACTGCTCTCATACCTATTGTCTTAACATTTTAAGCAACGCCAATGTCGAAGAGGAGAACCAAGCCAGCGATAGAAATACATCTGAGTAAAAAGCATGATTCGACCTTAGAGAAGTATTACTTTATTTTGAGAGTTAGATTGATGTAGTAGGTGGTAAAGAGTGAGAAAAATATGTAATTTTTCCTTTATTGAGTCTTAGTTCTGTAGTTTAAACGTTGGAGTTGAACATATACTAGTTTCGATTATTGAAATGAAATGAAGAGTTTGAAATTATGAATATCCAAATTATTAGTGTTATATGTAATTGCTCACTAGAGATTTATTTGTCAACTTCTCACATGTCAGCAATAATTATACTTTCCGTTGCCATGTTTGGGACGTAGCACAGGGTGCGAGCCAGACCATCTCTGGTGTAGTTTTCATAATATTAAAAATATTTATATACATAAATTTAACTACAAGTATATATATTAAAATTTATCATAAATATAAATATATAAATATTAATAAAATTATACATAAGTATTAATATAAGAAGAAGAAGAAAGTCATAGAGGAAGAAGAAGAGAAATAGGGAGTGGGAGAGAAAAAGATTTTTTAAAGAAACTAAAAGTAAATCTGTCTTGTAGAGATCGATTTATTTTATTATTTTTTTAATCAAAGAGGAAATTACCAAAAAAAATAGAGAAAAAATGTAAATAAAAAAATGTGCGGCCGAATTGAATAATCGATTAGTGCATATCAATTGCAAAAATTTATAATTTTTTTAAACGGCCACATAGGGGTTGGCAGTTAAGATGTGCTCATCTATTAATTAAAATTTGAAGACTGTTATTCAACTAAAAAAAAATGTTCAAACGATACCATTTAAAAAGGAGAAACAGTTTTGTAACACTATTTGGTAAGGTCATTTAATAACATCACTATTAAAACTGTGCCACATCAATAATTGAAATAAAAAAGTTAAAAATACATCATAAATAATGAGGTTGTGATGTATTTTGATTGATGTGTTATTTTAATGTGTTATCAAACGATGTTATTAAACCATTTTCTTTTAAAAAGGAAGAGAATATCTCACCGCACACTGGTGCCTCCTCTCCCTCAGTTTCTCTGGCGTACTTGCCAAGAGGTGCTCTATCGAAGAAAACCTCTATCAAAGAATTCTATCAACGCGATAGAATCAGAACAAGCCCTAAAACATGGAGCCAGCATTCCACTTCCTCCGCTCCAAGACTTGATTCGTTTCCAGCAAACCCACGCACACACATCACAATCATCATTTATATAGTTTTCATATTTTAATTTTGTTCTGATAAGTCATCCATCTAGCTATTCTTACAGACACTTATTAGTTAAGAACCAAATCTTGCGATTGAGCTGGAATTTCCTTGGAGATTTTACATACATCGTCAATATGTTTGATCCGAGAGGAATACATGCAAGTACAGATTGTGCGATGGGAAGAAAAAATGGAAGGATGGATCAGTCCGTGCCCTTCTGCCTCAAGTTGCCTCCTTCATGGCCGGTGTTACACAGAGCAGAGCAGAGTTTTGGCGAAAGCAGGGGTGATGGGCGGACTGGCTTGGCGCGAACACAACACATGCCAACATGCCCGCCTTCGTCTATCTGCCCTCGTGGGTGATCAACTGGGAGAACACCTTGCTGGTGGTGAACTCCACCACCTGGCTCTCCTCGTCCACCACCCTCGCCGCAACGACGCCCCCGTTGTCGTCCCCATCACCGTCGCGCTCCTCCTCCCGGAAAGTAACGTTGCTGGACGGCATGCGCCGGATGGGGACGGGCACCGGCATCAGGCCGCTGTCCTCGTGGGGTTCGCGCCTCAGCTCCGTCTCCTGCAGCTGCAGGCAATACTCCAGGTTCCACAGCACGTCCCCGATGGACGGCCGGTCAGCGCCGTACTCCGCCAGACACTTGACGGCCATCTCCCCGAACTTCCTGAGGGAGTTGGGGTTGATGGTGCCCCTGAGCCTGCGGTCGACGATCTGCGCCAGGCGGCCCTTCCTATGCTCCGCAGCCGCCCATTCGGCCAGGTTGAGCTGCTCTCTCGACAGTAGCGGGTCCAGCACCGGCCGCGCGCACAGCACCTCGAACAGCACCACCCCGAACGAGTACACGTCCGACTTGTCGGTGAGCTGCTGTGTCTTGAAGTACTCGGGGTCCAGGTAGCCAAAGCTGCCCTTGACGGCTGTGCTCACATGGGTCTCCCCCATCGATGGCCCCAGCCGGGAGAGCCCGAAGTCCGACACCTTGGCGACGTAGTCCTCCCCCAGCAGGATGTTGGAGGACTTGAGGTCTCGGTGAATGATCACCTGTGCATGCCCCGTATGCAGGTAATGGATCCCCCTCGCCGCCCCGATGCAGATCTCTAGCCTCTGCTTCCACGACAGGCACGGTGGCGCTCCCTCCTCCCCGCCTCCCCTGCCGTAGAGCAGGTTCTTAAGGGGCCCCTTCTCCATGAACTCGTACACCAGGATCATCTCCGAGTTCTCGTCGCAGAAGCCAATGAGAGAGACCAGGTGCCGGTGCCGGATTCTGGATAGCACCGTCACCTCCGTCTGGAACTCGGGGTAGCCCTGGTTGGACGGCCCCCCCGCGATGCCCCGCTTCACGGCCACCGTGGTGCCGTCCCCGAGCACCCCTCGGTAGACACTGCCGAACCCGCCCTTGCCGATAACCAGCCCCTCGTCGAAGTCGTTGGTCGCGATCCGGATGTCCTCGAAGGAGATGTGGAGTCCAAGGTTGATCACCCGGGGGGTCCTCGGCGACGCCGTCGTGCCATGGCTGAGCTTGCTCGTCGTCGTCATGGAGAGCCCCACGGCCCCGTGCCCGTGGGCGGACATGGGAGTCCAGGACGTCGGCCCGGCCGCCGTCTCCTTCGCCACCGGCGCCCGCCTCCTCCTCCGCCGCGCGGACAGGAACAGGGAGCTGAAGACCAGCAGGACAAGGACTCCGGCAACGGAGGGCATCAGAATCAAGAGCAAGCTCTTTTTCTTCTTCTTCTTGGCGACCTCGCTGGCGTTCAGTACTCTCATGATCTCCAGCCCGTTCAGTATGGCGTTCACCTTGGTGGGGGAGCTCTTGGCTGACCGCCCGACGGTCACGCGCATAAGCCTCCACCCATCCGCTCCGGCGTCATCCACGACGGAGTCCCAATAGAAGGGCACGGAGAAGCTGCTTAAGGTGAAGGTGAAGGGGTGCAGGTCGGTGTACACGGCCTGCTCATCGACGTAGGCGTTGAAGTAGAGGTCGGGCGCTGCCGTGGAGATGAAATCGTAGAAGTGCATCCGGACCAGGTGGCTGACGCCGCCGGAGACGTTGAACTTCCAGGTGATGTTGAAGCGGGGGTCCAAAAGCCCTCCGGTGTTCATCGCTCGCGCCGTGTCGTAGACGCGCTCCGGGGCGACTTCTGGCGTCGACCCCGTGCCGTCTTTTTGGTACGCGACAGATACCGAGGTGTTCACCTTGATGGAGGTTACCCCGCTGAAGAGGTAGACGTCGTCTGGGATCCATGTCCTCCAGAGGGTGTCGTTTGAGGGGACGATCAGGGGACCGCCCATATTGATTCGGTGGACGGTCTCCAGCGCCACCTGCGACTGCAACTTGGTTAATTGTTGGCTATCTTTCTGGATTAGGTCGCTCGGCGCAGTGAATACTTCGATGGCGTTGACGAAGGCCACCGGCGGCGACGAGCCTCTCGCCGCGGGCGTGAAGGTGACGTCGACCTGGCCGGAATCCACCCAGAGGAGGAACTCCTTGATGACGGGGGTGGGGATCTGGACCGAGAAGTCGGACAGCAGCCGGAAGCTTCCGAGGGCGGTGACGGTGAAAACGGCCGAGAAGAGGTCGAATTCGGTGGCGGAGAAGGGGGAGAAGTGGAGCCGCAGCACGTGGGCGCCGGTGGTGCCGACCGTGAACGCGTACGAGGACTGGTCCGTGAAGACCCTGGCCGTCCTGTACAAGGTCGAGGCGCCGGGGGAGGGATCCCGGTCGGCAACCTGAACGGAGGAGGAGGAGGAGGAGAGGGAGGCGGAGTCCGGGAGGAACGGGCGTTGGTCGTCCGGCGCGAAGGCGGAGACGCCGGAGCCGCAGTTGAGTAGGATAGAGGTACGGGGGCTGAACTCCGCGGCGGAGAAGGGAGAGGTGAAGGAGGAGGTGATCAAGACGGCGAGGAGGAGGGAAGAGAAGCCCACCCGAGCTCCTCCGGCGTGGAAGGGGTGGTGGCGCCCCATGGTGGGGGTGCGAGAGTGGCGGCTGCTGCTTCCTCTGGGTGGAGAGGAAGAGAGCGAAAGTGGAGAAAAGGGTGCTTTGGCGGATAAGATTGAAGGTGTTTGGGCAGGGTGATTGGTGTCCCCGTGTGAAATGGATGACTTGTGAGTTGTGGGTGGGTGGTCTGGTCATGTGGGAAATTCTGAAGGGGTGGATTGTGCATAGATATTTCTTACAAAGAGTCGAAAATGCTAGAAAGTGACAACTTTTCTGATTTTGTTGGGAACAAATAAGACACCACCAGGTGATTAATTAGATGCATGATTTGGCATTTATAAAGAGATATTTATGAAACATTTCATTGATTAATACTTTATTCCTTTGTGTTATTTTTGGGTTTAAAACATCGAAATCAGTTTGAATCATCAAAAGTCTAGAAGTCACGAAACCTCCCTAGAACACTAGGTCGGCCCTTCAAGATTTAATTTCATCAAATAGGGTGAAAATACAAGCGTTGTGTGTTGCTAGTTAAACCACTTAATCAATCTCGTCTACGTGTTAACTTTACAAAAGTTCTTTCTCTGCAACGCAGGAGGAAATGAAATCTAATGTGAGGTGCAATATTGGCTATTACATATAATATGACAACCACCGAAGCCATCACGAGGCTTAATGACAAGAATAAACAGTTTTCATATTGGCAATCTTCTCTTTTAGCAACAGTAGTGGAGGCGCGGACATCGGTAGGAATAGTCTGTTCCCTACCTTGGATTGAAGAGGGGATCGGTGGGAGGTCGTAGAGCACCATCACCGTTGCAAGTACGATTTGAGTAGCAGTGTAAATGGGTCGGATCTTTGGAGATCTGAATCCGAAAGATCCGGATCCAATCCGAGTCCGAATTTAAGTCTATTTTTGGATTCGGATGAAGACTCGAAATCAATTTTTGGATCTGGGTTGGATCCTCTCCTTCCACCCCGCGGTTCTCGTCGGGCAGGCGCGCCTGGGCGCATCGAGGGCGCCTAGTGGTAATGGCAGCGGCGGGGGGGAGGGATGGATGCAGTGCTAGGTTCGCCAAAATCTCACGCAGGAGGAGCTGTGCACCAAAATCTCCCTCTGCGATGCCCTCATCATGCGTAGTGGCACGAAGGTCGAGCGAGAGGTCTTTGAGTCCTTCGGAGGGTGCCTCTGGGTCGTCAGCCGCGCGGGGGTCGGGATCGACAACGTCGACCTCACCGCCTCCACCGAGCACAGCTACATCGTCGTTAATGCTCTCGAGCCCCTTTAACCCTCCAAATAAAAAGCAAACGGAAACAGGCAGCAAACGAGAGCAGCAGCAGTTCACAGAAGCAGAGGAAGCACACATCGGGACAGGGCCGGCCCTGCCCTCCATCTCGATCCGGTCTACACCGCCGCCCGTCATCCCCCGTCGGCCGCCATGGGGTTGGTGGAGGTGCTCCAGGAGAAGCTCCCACGGTTCAGGTTTCACGCCCTCGCCCTAGGCACCCTCGCGGCGCTCGCCCTCTCCCTCGCCCACCTCGGCCCCAGCTTCCTCTCCGTCGTCTCCATCCAAATTGAGTTTTTCTTTCTTTAATTTTGCCATTCACAAATCTCCAAGGCAAGCGAGGGAGAGGTCGACCGCCGTGACGCTCCAAATTTCAGACCCATAAAGAAGAGCGGCGGCAGCATCAGCGTACCCGCAGCCACACCCATCGCCGCGCCAGGACTCCACCGGCGCACGCAGCAGCTTGCCGCCGACGAGCATCACCAGGGTATATCTTGGGTCCAAAATTTGGAAAGGGAAGAAGAGCGGCGGCAGAAAGAAGAAAGGGAAGAAGAAGGCGGTGGCGATGTGCAGGTAGAAATTTGGAAGGACTCCTCCTGGGTCGGACTTCCGTTGCTCCTAAATAGAAGATTTTCAGATCAGAAAAACTTGCCTCGAATCTGGAGGAAAATATCATTACGGGTCAAAATCTTTGATCCGGATCCGGTTTGATTTTTGAATTCGGGTCGGGTTTCGGATCCCGAAGATCCATTGGCATACTCATTTGAGCAACACTGTTTGCTATTGTTACCATGACAATGCCTCATCATCTATCTTCAAAGGCATACTAGTACCAGCTATTCCAAGTTTTTTCCTTTTTTTTTTCTTTTGGTTATAACCTAATGATATTCCCAACATCCTCATGAGGTGTAGTAGTAGACGTTACTAATGCACTAAATGGGATGGGGGGGCGAGGGGCGAAGGTGTGGTTTGACAACCTTCGGCGCAACAACGATGTCTAAAAATTGCAATGAAAACCCTCCTGGCCCACTCCCAACTATGAGGTATAATGGTAGTGCCAACTCCTTTACCACTGCCATTAAAAATTGAGACTGTTAAAAAGAACAAAAATAAGGTTTTACTACCACAACCCTCTTACAATTAGCATGATTTCTAATAGACATATCCCAACGATGTGAAGTTTGAACCTTTCGAAAGTAATTAAGTCGGATATAAATTTCACAATTATTAATCTCTTTCTAAGTATGTCGCAAGTTGGGTTCAAAAAAAAACCTTTCGATTGGAATGATGCTTGCAATTGGTCAATCGGAACATAAGCTGGCAGAGTTTTGGAAAATGCCATTACGATCTGAGTGTTAATTTCGTATGTGTTATTTGGAAGGGCGGGACTTGGGAGATGTGGAATTGTGTGGACATCGTCCAAGAATATACAGGATAAATCTTTGCACACAGTCACAAACTCTTCAACTAATCTTAAGGATTACATACATTAAGACCCGGAATCACCAGCTTTTCAATCTGACTGCACAAGACACTCCACCATCCATGTAATTAAACATTAAGCAATTCCTATTGTCCAAACTCTAGATAAGTCCTTATCCCACCCGTCAATAAAGACAAAAAGACTATTTTCTCAGCCTAACTAGTGATAGCATTATACTCTGCTTTTGAGATGAATAGAGATAACCCATATTATTATTCTTGAGTAACTCTGCTAATCTTGAATTAATTTATATCACCTACTTAAATTCGATCACATGCCAATCTCTGATTTACCTCTCCTTATCCGAAAATAAATTGATTACTACAGTGGCCAATGTGAAGACAGCTCGCGATCTTTTTGGGTGGTGGGAGAGTGAGTGCGATGGAAGACCCCCAAGAGTCACTAAACTTGGCCGGGAATGTCCCCACTCCGCCCCGCCCTCTCTTTACGTCGCCGTCGTGTTCGCTGGGGGGGGGGGGTTGTTGTCCCCGCTTCAGAACCAATACCCGACAATGGGAACGAGGGCAATGATGCAGCAGACCCACCACTGCGCGGGTCCGCGGGACGGCCCGAGAGCGCCCGCTTTCGCTCTCTCCTTTTCAAAGGTTCTGCCTTGCGGGCTCCACACGTCTTCTTTGGGCACCCCGTTCTGCGCGTCAATTTTATTTTGTCATTTTCCAAAGTCAATGACAACAAGAGAAATAATCTAAACTTGATTTTTAGGGCCCTAATCTGATGTTATTCTGTCTAATTGTTTAATCTCGTGTTCCAAAATACTAAAAAGTTGTGGCACCATGATTGTGGTGGTGTTTTTCGGTTTGGACTTGAGCCAAACGGACCTCCATTGGAGAAGATGATCGCCGGCGCAGATGGAAGTCTGCTAGATCAAAACGGAATTAGGGGGGCTTGATTTTTAACCGAAGAGAACCCTTCAATGTCTAAGTCAGTACGGGACTGGAGAGGCTAGAAGGAAAGCGGGTTCTCGTGCGTGAGTGGTGCGAGGACCAGTATGAACGTTCAAGATCACGTACCTCTGCATGGACGTTATTTGGGCCTTTTTATAGGCGAAGGTAATGAGGGAGTGGGACAACACGTTCTTTAACTACGCCAGAAAGGACGCGCCCATTGGCACCCTTGGCGGGGAGTTATGCGTTGAGGTGCCTGTTGAGGGGATCTGCAGTTAACGCACCACTTGATTGTGGGGTGCGTGCTATGCAACCGTTATAACTGCTGCAAGGAGGCGAAGGGCTGCTCTGATTTCCTTGGTCGAGAGGTATTAAGCAGGTAGTCTGTTCGGTGGGCTAGACCTACTGTTCGTTAGCTGGACCCGCTGTTCGATGCCTGATGTCCAGGCGCAGCGTATACCAGCGGGACCATGGCACGCCTCGAGCAGGAACTGTTCGGTAGGCTGGGGCCTGGACCGAACAGAATGAGGGGTGTCCGGAGACCACTCCCGAGATCCTGGAGGTGCTCGGGTGCGGAAATCGTGTTCGGGTTCTTCAAGTTGCTTCCGAGGACACGTGGAACCCTGCGGAAAAGCTGCGCCCGCCTGTAGGATCATGATGGGCCATGATGGGCCTCGTGGGCTTAGGTGGCTAGAAATAGAAACCACACTTGTCCCCCACACCTTCGAGCCAGCTCGGGAACCGGGACGCTTGAAGGCGAAAGCCTACTTGAACATCTCCTCCGTATTAAATGTGATGCCGACTTCGGTCACGCGAATGGCAGCAGGGCGACGCCACTTGGTGATTTTCCTCGAAGGAAGAGAAGATCTCATGATGAGCAGGGTGACGTGTCGAGCCAGGGATCTCACAAAAGCATGCTCGAACGGTCTTCTGCGGCACACCCGAACAGTCGTTTGGAGCGAGGGAAACGGCGTTTCAAGTTTTCAAATTTCGAGCCACCTTTTCCTCATAAGGGAGAGGAGGAGCGAAGGTGGGAGCCCACGCCTTTGGCCTTCGAAAAGCTTGCTTGCTCCCCAAGCCTTCTCATCGTCTTCTTCCTCGCGATCGCTTGCCTTCTTCTTCGCTCGTCGTTCCTGTCGCTTCCGGTGATGGCGCACAAGGGAAAGGCCGCCGTGGTTGCTGAAGTGAGCAGAGTGACGCCGACGGGAGCCCGGGGGCTGAGGTATCGCCACTACGAAGGCCTTCACGAACAATTTCGGATCGGCGACGAGTACAAAATCGTCATGGCCAAGGAGGAGGAGTCGCACTTGGTGAACAAGCCAGGGTGCTTTGCTCTCTCTCTCGACCACTTGGAAGCAGGATTCCGGCTGCCGTTGCCGAAAGTGGCGAAGGCATTGCTGAACAGATGGGGGATCACGCCCATCTAGCTAGCACCGAACTCGTGGAGGACGATATGCATCTTCTACATCATCTGCAAACTTCGGCAAGTTCGTGGTTCGGCGGAGGTTTTCCGGACGTAGTTCAGCCTTGCTACCTCGCCAATGGGGGCCAATGTGTACTACACCAAACATCGCGCAAACAGGATGCAGATCAACCTGTCGAAGAAGCACTCCAACAACAAGGGTTGGGTGCATCGACTCTTCTTTGTCAGGCGTCGTGACGGCACACCAGAGTTTGGGTTTCCGACCAGAGTCCAGACGCCGAGGAAGGATACTTATCCTTTCCTGATCCAGGATGAGGCGAAGGCCTCGGACAGCTTGAACCGAGCTTCGGTGCGGAACGGTGACGACTATCAGACAGAGTTCGGGCTCGTCAAACATGGTCTGAGCCGACCATGGAGTAGTACCCGAATACGCCTTGCTTGTAGGTCCGTTGGGCGACCGTTTTCTGATCGTTCTTCCTTCTTCTTTACAGCCACTGAGGAGCTGGCCGCTGGTCGGGACCAGGAGGCCATGGAGGACTACGCCGAAAAGATCGCCGTCACCTCCCACCTGGTGTACGAAGGCGATGACATTGCCACCATTGTTAGGATTCCCACTGCGGTGAGGATGCTTGTTGCGGTGATGACTGCAATCGTGGCGCCGTCTCTTGCCGAAGGGCGCCCCGTGACCAGCCCGCGGGTCCCCGAGGAGGGGCCCGGAAAGATCTGGCTGAAAAAGAAGGCCATAAAGGTGGTGATGCAACCACTGATCGAAGAAGGGGAAGAAGCAGGCCAGCCTCAGGCCAAGAAGAAGAGGAAGCCGATGGCGATCAGACAGCAAACGGCTGAGGAAGGGGAGGCGGAAGACCAGCTTCCCCCACCGAAGTGGAAGAAGAGGAAGCTGGTGAAGACCGTGCAGCGGGGTGGCCGAGGATGAGGCCAAAGAGGAAGATGCTAAGGGAGAAGTCCCTCCGCTTGTGACGCGGATGAAGTGCAAGGCTGGGGAGACGGCCGAGCAGGGGGCGCTGCAGATTCCGCCCAAGGTCGGACCTGAGGCCACAGAGAGGGTGGCTATCGATCTTGGGCTCGTCGTGGTGAGAGACGAGTCTGAGGGCTTCGTTGAGGAGCGAGCGGGGAGATCTGTGCCCCAAGGCCCTATTGAGGGCCGATCCGACAAGGTGGCCGCAACGGGGGCCTCAAGCACCATTGCTGCAGAGCAGGTTGCAGCGAGAGGAGGTGAAGGGACGTCCGCTGGAGGGGGCGAGGAAACATCGTGCAGCACAGGAGCGCCCGAGGGGGCCCTTGCTGTGGCGAGGACGACCTCTGCGACTGCCGCGGCGACGGCCCCAACAATTGTGGAGCCAACAGCTCCGACGACTGCGGTGGTTTTGGCCCCCCTTTCCCCCACCGAAGTGGCTGCGGAAGTCGTAGTGCAGACAGTCGCTGCGAGTACCGCAGGGGCCGATCAAACTGGAGAGGTGGAGGAGGGAGGACTTCGGTAGTCTCCCGTTGCTGCGGAGGCTCAAGAGACGATGACTGCGGTCGTCCCCCAGGCCACTGGAGGAGAGGTCCTTTCTGCGGAGGAAACGAGGAGTGCCGCTGAGGACTGGGTGGACTCCGAGGAGGACCGAAGGCCACTCATCCAAGTGCTAAGGAGGAGGTCGCCAGCGCTTCCTTCAGAGGCGGTGCTGGAAGCGGCCCTAGAGCGTCTCGAAGGAAATGCTTCGAGGGTCCTTCCCCCGTGCCCTACCGCGTCTCAGCTAGAAGTGCTGGCGCGGTGTCAGCAGCTGAGCCCGGAGGAGACCCCCGAGCACTCAAGTGGGGCTTACCGACCGGGGCACCAAGCTGAGCAGCACGACAGTGAGGATGCTGATGTGGAGGAGCTCGCGGACGGGGTCGTGAAGTCATTGGGGATGCTTAAGAGGCTCGTCGTGCGCGCTCGAAACCACAAGCAGATGTGGGAGGCCGAGTTTGCCTTCTGCAAAGATCTTGTAGCACAGCACAAAGCCTGTGAAGCTGAGCTACAGAAGGAAGTTAAAAAGCCTCAAGGATGCATTTTGGACTTCCGAGCTCAGCTTGGCCATTGCCCGGGCAGAAAAGGAGGCATTTGCCAACGTCTTGGCTGATGCCAAGGCCTACGGGGTGGCCGAGTACAAGGAGGGGCCAGACTTCAAGGAAGACCTGGAGCAGTATGGGGCACGCTGCTACAAGGTGGGCCTTGGAGCTGGAGAGGACCGCGGATGGAGGATGGCCTCAATCAAGTACGCCTGCGAGGCCTTCGAAGCTGTTGTTGAAGAATGCCAACAACGGACCCAGGATCCGCGTCTGAATGGAGTGCACTTTGTGCACTTCCAGTCAGGGCGAATGACTCCTGAGGGCGGTGGCACATGTCTCTCCGAGCTGGCTCCGTGAATATATCAGCCCTTTCTCTTCTTTTTTTGAAGCTCGGCCTTAATGAGCTTTTGTATAAAGAATCTGAATAGATCCTTTTGTTCATGAATGTCTTCGCTTTTTCTATCTTCGATCCCTTATACTTGTTCTATCCGAATCGGAATTCGTCGGTCGTTTAAAGGGTTCGCAATTACCACACAGGTTGTGGGGAACTGAAAGAAGTTTTGACCAGGGGTGTGTGCGGAACACCTTTTTACTTGGAGGTATCGCCCTATCCTTTTGAGCTGAAAAGCTTTGAACGAGGATGTTTTGGGTACCTTCTCAAGTCGACCAAAAGAACGGGAAGAAGAGAAGTAGGATGCCGAGCAGGAGGCTTTTATAGGTAGTAAGCCTTCAAGTTAGATACATGCCAGGTCCTGGGTATGGCTTCGCCACTAGGAGTAGTAAGCTTATAGGAACCTTTCCCGAGGACCTGGGCGACCTGATAAGGTCCTTCCCACTTGGGGGCGAGTTTGCCGACTGCTCTTCGAGCATCCGATGCTGAGCAGCGGCGCATGACAAGATCACCTTCGAAGAAGCGCCGCTCCCGAACTCAGGCATTGTAGTACTGCGTGAGTCGTTGCTGATAGGAGACTTGCCTGATGCTGGAGTCACTTTGACGTTCGCCGAGCATGTCTAGGTTCTCTCGGAGTGCGCGGTTGTTGGCGGCTTCATCGAAGTGAGTTGTCCGGAGAGTGGGGAGAGCCACTGCCAAAGGCACAATAGCCTCCGAGCCATAGGCTAAGTGGAAGGGAGTCTCACCAGTGGCCACTCGTGCCATCGTTCGGTGGCACCATAGCACGTTGGGGAGCTCATCGATCCACGAACCTCCTGTAGCTTCCACTCTTGTGCGTATCTCATGAAGCAATGTTCGGTTGGCATTCTCGACCATACTGTTTGCCTGGGGATGTGCAACTGAGGTGAAGTGGTTGTAGATGCCTAGCTCAGAGCATTTCTGCTTGAAGTACGTGCTGTCAAAATGCTTCCCTTTGTCTGAGGTGATCACCATTGGAATGCTGAACCGGCAGAGGATGTTCTTGCAAACAAACTTCCACGCGGCTTGGTCGGTGATGGCAGAAACGGGTTCGGCCTCGATCCACTTGGTGAAGTAGTCGATGGCCACGAACAGAAACTTCTTCTGCCCTTGAGCCTCTGGGAATGGACCTAGGATATCAATCCCCCATTTGGCGAAAGGGCATGGTTCGAACATGGTGTGAAGTTGCTCGGCTAGCTACTTAATGAGCTGCCTGAACTTCTGACACTCTGGACATCTCTTGGTGAAGGACATGCAGTCCTTTTGCAGGGAAGGCCACCAAAATCCTGCTCGAATGATGCTGCGTGCCAACGTTCTGCCCCCCAAATGGCTTCCGCACAACCCTTCATGAACCTCTTCAGTAGCCGATGCTACCTCTATAGGGCTGAGGCACCGTAGGAGAGGCCTCGAGAGGGATCACCGGTATAGTTGGCCTTCGATGAGGGTGAACCTTTGGGACCGCAACCTGATCTTGTGAGCTTCGCCTTGGTCAGGCGGAAGCTGTCCCCGAAGTAGATAGGCCAAAAGAGGATCCATCCAGCTCGAAGCTGGAGGGCCAGACTCAATGGCAGCTACATCGACCTTGGTGCTCGGTGAAGAGAGCTCTTCTATGAATATGGAGCGAGAAGGGGCGATGTCACCTGAAGATGCCAACTTGGCAAGTGCATCGGCTCGCGCGTTTTGCTCCTGTGGGACATGTATGACTTTGAAGTAGAGGAGGTCCTCTACTCGGCTCTTGACTTGCTGAAGGTATTGTGCCATGCGGGGTTCCCTTGCTTCGAAGTGTCCATTCACCTGGCTGGCGACCAATTGCGAATCACTGAAGACCCGTAGTCGAAGTGCTCGAAGGTGCCTAGCCATTCGGATTCCGGACAGTAGTGCTTCATATTCAGCAACGTTGTTGGAGGTGGAAAAATGGAACCTCAGGGCGTATTGGAAGTCTAGACCCTCCAGAGAGGTGAGAACCAAGCCTGCTCCGCTCCCTGTGACGCAAGAGGACCCGTCCATGTAGAGCTCCCATGGGGGCTCGTCAGCCAACAGAGGGTCCTGCTCGGCCGGAAGGGTGCACTCCGCGACGAAATATGCTAATGCTTGCGCCTTGATGGTCGTCCTTGGACGGTAGTGTTAGTTATGGGTGTCCTCAAGCCAATCATAACTTGTACAATCTTGTTCTTTAATAATAATAATAAGGCTTTTATATTCATTATGTGTAATTTGTTTATCGTTTCATTATGAAGTCCATGAATATGCACAATGGATACTAATTATGATGAGATCATAACAATGGGATTAATGTCCTTTAAACGCATATTCTTAATTGTTCCTAGTCATAGGATATTCGAGAAGGACATCGAATATCCGGTTAGACAAGTACAGGTTGCACCTGCTCATATGATGAGGGTGACTGGTCTCATAGTCACTTGTGTGGAGACACTAAGGTGAATCTGTAGGTGCTCATTGGAGAATGAGTTCACTGAACTGATCCGTTATGAATCGCTGGATGGTAATGTTACCTAACTGTCAACCAACTAGATTCATTGTCACAGTGGCGTGATTGGTTCTTAGACCTGAGACACCAAGGACACCTTGTTGGTGGACTTCTAGATTTTGACCTTAACTTATAGATCTCTAGCCATGGGGTCTTAATCAGTTAAGTGTTCGGATCTAGCGGAATACCTTCAAAGGTGATTGTGTGGTCAACATGGGATCGCTCGCTCTCAGTAATAAGAGAGTGAATGCTCTAGGGAAAGATGCCTAATAGTCCCTGGCCAGGGCATGACTACTTATTAGAAAAGGAGTTTTCTGATATTGTTATGCGGCATCTAATCTAAGTGAGTGCGCGTATTAGGGTTTGACAGTTGACCGTACCCTAAGTGCACTCGGGAGCATTGTACGAGCGAAGGATTATAGTCACGTGGTATCTGTTGACACAAAAGGTTCCTTGAATGGGTTGCTGAACCCCAATGCTTTCCAGGATCAAGTGGTGTTGCTTGGCACCCAACTTGATTGGAAGCCCGGTCAATTATCGTGAGACGATAATTGATTGTGTAATTAATTAATATGAGATATTAATTAATTACAGTAAGTCAATAAAGAGTTATTGGGCTTAATGGGCTGAAAACTGGACTAGCACTTGGGCCTAGAGGGTCACACGCAATAGAGTTCCGAGCAGACTGGGCAGGATGACCGATATAGACATTAACTGGGTTTTTGTGAAAAACCGCAGAGTCAATATATACACGTGGAGAGTTAAACCCTGGCCCAAGCTCCAGGTCTTCTCTCTGGCCGCCTTCTCCTCTCTCTCCTAGGGCGCCCCCTCCTCTTCTCTCTCCTGGCACATGGTGGAGTTGAGATCCGGGAGACGCGTGGAGACCGAGGAGATCCCGTCTGCGTCCGGAGCTCGCGTGGATACGTATAGAGGCCGGACACCTGAACGGCTTGAAGCACCAGCACCTCCAGCGCTACCTCCTCTCCGGATTCGGGAGTTTCACAACCTTGCAAAGGTAAAGATCGGATCTTCCTACGCGCGGGTTCTCCGTTTTTGTTCGATTCCGACCGCTGGCAACGATATCTACCTGAGGGAATCGCGCTTTCCACTGCGCTCTGACCGATTCCTTACCGTGGTATCAGAGCCAGTTGCTTGCTCGGTCGGAATCAGCGTCATATGAATGTCATTTTATGCATTTTTGTCGATTCGCATTTTGCATGAATCCCTAATGTTTACCTCGTTCTTGGGTCGCACATGGGATGTACACTTCCCGTTTGGTACATGGAAGTTGTTCCTGGTACCAAGGGCTTCGCGAAGAACCCTTCGTGGTGTTGTTTGGCCCTCTGTAGAGGCCACACGACCCTCTGCAAGATGCCTTCATTGTGCAGGTTTCGCTTTCTTGGATAGTCCAAGATGGGGCGATTTTTGCAAGTTTTTGGGGTTTTTCCGGGGATTTCTGGGCGATGGGAGGTGGTCTCCGACACCGTCCGCGGCCACCGGGGGCGGCGCGGGGGTTGGCGGGGCCACCCTCCGCCGGTGGGCGGCGGTGGCTAGGGTTTCACCCTAGCTGCGCGCCCCTCCGTTCGGGCGGAGGGGGCGACCCCGCGCGGGGCGCCCGCGGGCCGCTCGCAGGTCGCCCGCGGGCCCGCCCGCAGGTAAGTCGCGGGTGGACCCCCCGCGGGTCCCGGGCTGGCGGATCCGATCCGCGCCGGATCCGACCGGACCGGATCCACCAGACCCAAACCCCTTCCCATTTTTTAGTTTTTTAAATGGTTTTTAAATTGTTTAAACACCAGAAAAATTCTTAAAAAATTCTTAAAAAATTCCAAAAAATTCTGAAATTAGTTTTAAGAGCTTTTAAAATTGTTTTAGCTCTTTGTAAATTAATTTTCAGATGCTTGACCCAATATTTAATTAGTTTAAGGGAATTCTAAAATTATTTTAGTTATTTCCTATCATCTAATTAATGCATGTTAATTAATTTAAGAATGTGATTCTTGTCAAATTAATTAATAGTAAATTTTGGCGGATTCATGCAGCAACGGTGAATGGCGTTTATCTAATGTTGATTAGATGTTATACATGTTAGCTAAATTGTTTAGTTAAATGATTTTCAAAATATAATTATTATATTTTTGAAATAAAAGTTATTTCAGAAGTAATTATGTGATAATTGCTTATTGATGCATGTGATGTGTTGATGTGTGGATGGATGATCATGGACTTAGATATCATGTGATGATGTTTATGTATTATGGCATGTGATGTAATTTATGAGGACTTTGTGCCTCCCTCTCTTCCTCTTTTAAATCCGGGTTGTACATTCTATCTCCCTCCTGTTATGTACTCCCCTTGACTTGTTCAAGGTTTCTTATTATTATCTGATGTATATTTATGGGCCTGCGAGCCCAATTTAATGTTACTTGTAATTTTAAGAAGCGGATTGGCGGAGATGGAGGAGAGTACCATGCAAGGCCTTCCTGGAGATAGAATTACATCAAGCAAAAGCATTCGATGCGGGACTGCCATATGTTTGCCATGTTTGTGGATTACCAACTGGCTCTGGTAATGCCACTCTAGGTTAAAGTCCATGATCATCCATTGTTTTTCTTCATATATATGATATATGTGGAATGTGCTATGATATATATAATTAAATATATGATATTCCAAATTCTATATATCAATAGCAGGCAGATATAGAGACCAAGATAAAATATGTCAAAATCCCTCCTCGTTCAAACTTTAAGCCGTAGTGTAATCATTTAGAATGAATTATGTGGCCCTCCATCATTATAGTTTTAGGATTACCATTAGATCGGGCAAGTTTGTTGTGCTATCCACAAGGGCTACATCCAAATCTATGCTCGTTACGTAATGATGGTACTACTTAGACTGGATTTAATGACTTGTTGTGCTATCCACAAGGTCATTAAAATTCAGGGGCCAAAATAAGATCGGATATTGCTAGAGTTGCAACTGTCAAGAGTTGACCGCTTTCAGATCATAGTATGGTTTGTTGTGCTATCCACAAGATCATGCTATGAGTCTGTAAGATTCTGATCCCCACTAGGAGACCGTCGGAGTCTCCCATTCTGTATATCTGAGGGTTACATAGTCTGTCGAAAAATATTGGGAGCTAATCTTGATTAAAGTCCTAATCTAGATTTAATTATTATTATGAACATCTGCTAATTGTGTTTACATTTCCTTTATAGGCAAAAATGTCGTCAAGTAACCCACTCTGTGGCATACTAGATGCCAACAAATTGACAGGCCCGAACTACTCGGATTGGCTCAGGAACCTGAAGATTGTCCTCAGGTCTGAGCACATTGCCTATGTCCTGGAAGGTGAGATCCCCGCTGAACCACCTCTAGATGCACCTGAAGGGGAAACATTTGAATTTGCGAAGTGGAAGGAGGATTCCACTCTAGCCCAATGCTACATGCTTGCCTCAATGAGCAATGAGTTGCAAAGGCAGCATGAGAACATGGATGCTAGATCCATCATGCAGCACTTGCAGGAGCTCTTTGAAGAGCAGAGCAGGGTAGAGAGATATGAGATATCAAAGGCCCTGTTCAGAGCTCGCATGGCAGAGGGGTCTTCAGTACAGACTCATGTGCTGAAGATGATAGAGTGGATTGAGAGGCTCGAGGGGCTTGGTTTTCCTCTTGACAAAGAACTGAGCACATACCTCATTCTCCAGTCACTTCCAGATTCATATTCCTAGTTCATTATAAACTTTACAATGAACAAGATTGAGGTGAGTTTAGCTGAGATGCTCAACATGCTGAAGACTGCTGAGGGAAACCTTAAGAAGGAAAAGCCCACTGTTCTCATGGTTGGAAAGTCCAACAAGAAAAGGAGAGCAGTGCAAGCCTTTAAGACAATGCAAAGAAGCAGTCCAAGCAGAAGCAAAAGAAAGACATAAGCAAAGGAGAAGAAAAGGGTGAGTGCTTCCACTGCAAGAAGAAGGGGCACTGGAAAAGAAATTGCAAGGACTACCTTGCAACGAAGGCTCAGGAGAAGCAGAAGCTTGGCGAAGCTTCAGGTATCTATATGATAGATCTTCACTTGTCTTTTAGAGATTCTACATCTTGGGTTTTAGACACTGGATGTGCTTCTCATATCTGCAATGATGTGCAGATGTTGACAAGTAGAAGGAAGCTGAGCAAGGGCGAGGTGAACTTGAGGCTTGGAAACGGCGCAAGTGTTGCTGCATATACTGTGGGGATAGTGAAGCTCAAGTTACCCTCAGGAGATTTACTTTCATTAGATGATTGCTACTTTGTGCCTAGCATTATTAAGAACATTGTTTCTGTTTCTTGTTTAGACAGAATTGGATACAAGTTTACCATTGAGAACAATAGTTGTTAAGTTTATTTGAGAAATAAACTAGTTGCTTTAGCAAATTTGGTAAATGGTTTGTATCTACTTGATGTTTCTTATGCAAATCTCCATGTTGATGTTTCTCCTAAGAGAAGTAAGAATAGTGTGAACACTGCCTACTTGTGGCATTGTAGGCTTGGTCACATTGGCGAGAATAGGCTTCAAAAGTTGCATAAGAATGGATACTTAGATCCATTTGATTATGAATCATATACAACTTGTGAATCCTGTTTAATGGGTAAGTTGACCAAATCTCCATTTAGTGGACATGGAGATAGGGCCAAGGACATATTGGAACTAATACACTCGGATGTATGTAGTCCAATGTCTACCCAAGCCAAGGTTGGCTACTCATACTTCATTACATTCACGGATGACTACTCAAGGTTCGGATTTGTTTACTTAATGAAGTACAAATCTGAAGCTTTTGGGAAGTTCCAAGAATTTAAGAATGAAGTTGAGAAGCAAACTGGAAAAAGAATTAAAATCCTACGGTCAGACCGAGGAGGTGAATACTTGAGTACAGAGTTCACACAATTCTTAAAGGATAATGGTATCCTTTCTCAATGGACTCCTCCCTATACACCACAGATGAATGGTGTATCGGAAAGGAGGAATCGCACCTTGTTGGACATGGTACGATCCATGATGAGCCGTTCGCAGTTACCAGTTTCTCTATGGGGATATGCGCTAGAGTCAGCGGCATATCTACTGAACAGGGTTCCCAGTAAATCTGTGTCTTCTACTCCATATGAGATATGGAAGGGTAGAAAGCCTGATTTTAAACATGTTAAAATCTGGGGCTGTCCTGCCCACGTGAAGAGACACGACTCAGATAAACTGGAATCTAGAACCGATAAGTGCAGGTTTGTTGGATACCCAAAAGAAACGTTTGGGTACTACTTTTACCATCCTAGTGAACAAAGAGTGTTTGTCGCTAGGAGAGCTGTCTTCTTGGAAGAGGAGTTCCTTACCCAAGAGGACAGTGGGAGCAAGGCAGATCTAGAAGAGGTTCTAGATCCACAAACTGTGCAAAGTTCACCAGTTGAAACATCGGTTCCGGAACTTGTTCAGAAATATACACACATTCAGCGTAGGTCTGGTAGAGTACCTAGACAGCCTGAAAGATCTGTTGGACATATCAGTGAAGGCATGTCTTATAATGAGGATGATGATCCAAAGACCTACCAAGAGGCTGTTGATAGTCCTCAATCAGGGAAATGGCGAGATGCCATGAATTCTGAGATGCAGTCCATGTACACCAACCAAGTTTGGAACTTGGTAAACTTGCCTGAAGGTATTGTACCTATTGGGTGCAAGTGAATCTTTAAGAGAAAGATCGGTGCAGATGGATAGATCGACACTTATAAGGCAAGGTTGGTGGCAAAGGGGTATCGTCAAAGGCAAGGAATTGACTATGACGAAACTTTCTCACCAGTTGCCATGATAAAGTCGATCAGAATTCTTCTCGTCATTGCTGCATACTTTGATTAGGAGATCTGACAGATGGATGTAAAGACTGCTTTCCTCAATGGAAACATTGAGGAAGAAGTGTATATGATACAGCTTGAGGGTTTTACATCCAAAGAGTGTCCAGATAAAGTATGCATGCTTCAAAGGTCCATCTATGGATTGAAGCAAGCTTCTCGTAGTTGGAACATAAGGTTTAATGAGGCTATCAAATCTTATGACTTCATTAAGAATAAGATGAACCATGTGTGTATAAGAAAATCAGTGGGAGTGCTATCACTTTTCTCATACTTTACGTTGATGACATCTTGCTCATTGGGAATGATGTAGGGATGTTATCATCAGTAAAGGTTTGGTTGTCAAAGAACTTATCCATGAAGGATTTGGGAGAAGCATCCTACGTATTGGGAATACGTATCTATAGAGATAGATCTAAGAGGATGCTTGGCTTGACCCAATCCATGTACATAGATACCATTGTCAAAAGGTTTGGCATGGAAAATTCCAAGAGAGGTCTCATACCAATGAGACATGGGATTGATCTCTCTAAGGAGCAGTCTCCTAAGACTCCTGAAGAGATGGCAGTCATGGATAGAGTCCCCTATGCTTCGGCTATAGGGTCTATCATGTATGCCATGCTATGTACAAGGCCTGATGTAGCATTTGCTTTAAGTGTTACGAGCAGATATCAGGCAAATCCAGGTGAAACACACTGGATGGCAGTGAAATGTATCCTTAAGTACTTGAGAAGGACTAAGGATATATTTCTGGTTTATGGAGGAGGGGACTTGAAACTTTGGGCATATACTGACTCGAGTTTCTAGTCAGATCCAGATGATAGCAAGTCTACATCTGGGTTTGTGTTCACCTTAAACGGAGGTGCAGTAAGCTGGAAGAGTTCCAAGCAAGAAACCACTGCAGACTCGACGACAGAAGCTGAGTACATTACTGCAGCTAAAGCCGCCAAGGAGGCAGTGTGGATGAAGAAATTCATCTCCGACCTTGGTGTGGTGCCGGGTGACTCTGATCCGATCCCATTGCTGTGTGACAACAATGGGGCCATTGCGCAAGCGAAAGAGCCACGGTCTCATCAGAAGTCGAAGCACATTCTGAGGCGATTTCACCTGATCAGGGAGATTATCACTAGAGGAGATGTACTAGTGGAAAGAGTTCCTTCAGTTGACAACATTGCAGATCCACTGACGAAGCCTCTGACTCAAATTGTGTTTGAGCGCCACCTAGAGTCTATGGGTTTAGGACATAAAGGTGATTGGCTTTAGTCCAAGTGGGAGATTGTTAGTTATGGGTGTCCTCAAGCCAATCATAACTTGTACAATCTTGTTCTTTAATAATAATAATAAGGCTTTTATATTCATTATGTATAAATTCGTTTATCGTTTCATTATGGAGTCCATGAATATGCGCAATTGATACTAATTATGATGAGATCATAACAATGGGATTAATGTCCTTTAAATGCATATTCTTAATTGTTCCTAGCCGGAGGATATTCGAGAAGGACATCGAATATCCGGTTAGACTAGTACAGGTTGCACCTGCTCATATGATGAGGGTGACTGGTCTCATAGTCACTTGTGTGGAGACACTAAGGTGAATCTGTAGGTGCTCATTGGAGAATCAGTTCACTGAACGGATCCGTTATGAATCGATGGATGGTAATGTTACTTAACTGTCAGCCAGCTAGATTCATTGTCACAGTGGCGTGATTGGTCCTTAGACCTGAGACACCAAGGACACCTTGTTGGTGGACTTCTAGATTTTGACCTTAACTTATAGATCTCTAGCCATGGGGTCTTAATCAGTTAAGTGTTCGGATCTAGCGGAATACCTTCGAAGGTGATTGTGTGGTCAACATGGGATCGCTCGCTCTCGGTAATAAGAGAGTGAATGCTCTAGGGAAAGATACCTAATAGTCCCTGGCCAGGGCATGACTACTTATCAGAAAAGGAGTTTTCTGATATTGTTATGCGGCATCTAATCCAAGTGAGTGCGCGTATTAGGGTTTGACAGTTGACCATACCCTAAGTGCACTCAGGAGCATTGTACGAGCGAAGGATTATAGTCACGTGGTATCTGTTGACACAAAAGGTTCCTTGAATGGGTTGCTGAACCCCAATGCTTTCCAGGATCAAGTGGTGTTGCTTGGCACCCAACTTGATTGGAAGCCCGGTCAATTATCGTGAGACGATAATTGATTGTGTAATTAATTAATATGAGATATTAATTAATTACAGTAAGTCAATAAAGAGTTATTGGGCTTAATGGGCTAAAAACTGGACTAGCACTTGGGCCTAGAGGGTCACACGCAATAGAGTTCCGAGCAGACTGGGCAGGATGACCGATATAGACATTAACTGGGCTTTTCTGAAAAACCGTAGAGTCAATATATACACGTGGAGAGTTAAACCCTGGCCCAAGCTCCATGTCTTCTCTCTGGCCGCCTCCTCCTCTCTCTCCTAGGGCGCCCCCTCCTCTTCTCTCTCCTGGCACATGGTGGAGCTGAGATCCGGGAGACGCGTGGAGACCGAGGAGATCCCGTCTGCATCCGGAGCTCGCGTGGATATGTCTAGAGGCCGGACACCTGAACGGCTTGAAGCACCAGCGCCTCCAGCGCTACCTCCTCCCCGGATTCGGGAGTTTCGCAACCCCGCAAAGGTAAAGATCGGATCTTCCTACGCGCGGGTTTTCCGTTTTTGTTTGATTCCGACCGCCGACAACGATATCTACCTGAGGGAATTGCGCTTTCCGCTACGCTCTGACCGATTCCTTACAGGTAGGTGATGAAGAACTCGCCCAACTCGATGGCCCATTTGATGAGCCTACCGGAAGCCTCTAGCCGCTGAAGGATGAGCTTCAACGGCTGGTCGGTAAGGACCGTAATTGAGTGGGCCTGGAAGTAAGGCCTAAGCTTCCGTGCGGTTGTCAGAAGTGCCAGGGCGAGCTTCTCTGCTTGAGGGTACCTTCTTTTAGCCTCTTGAAGGACCCTGCTGATGTAGTAGACTGGATGTTGTGCTGCTGCCTCTTCCCTGATCAACACTACGCTGATGGAGTGTTCGGTGACCGAAAGGTACATGAACAAGGGTTCTCCGAGCTCAGGTTTCGAGAGAACAGGTGGGGCTAATAGATATGCCTTCAGCTCGATGAAGGCAGCTTCGCAGTCCTTGGTCCATCGTACATGCCCCCTTGCTGCGAGGAGCCTTTGGGGCCTCGCAGCAACTTGAAGAAGTTGAAGCTCCTCTCCGCTGCTCGCGACATGAACTGGTTAAGCGCGGCGAGATGTCCAGTGAGGCATTGGACATCGCGCACCATCTTGGGACTGCTCATCTCTAGTATGGCTTGGATCTTCTCAAGGTTGGCCTCTATTCCTCTGTTTGAGACAAGGAAACCGAGGAACTTACCTGAGCGTACCCCAAACGCGCACTTGGCTGGATTGAGCTTCATGTTGTACCTCCACAGAGTTGTGAAGGTCTCTTCGAGGTCGGAGATGTGGTCGGCGCTCAGGAGAGTTTTGACCAGCATGTCATCGACGTAGACCTCCATGTTTCGCCCAATCTGCGGCTCGAACATCTTGTTGACCAGCGGCTGGTATGTTGCGCCAGTGTTCTTCAGACCAAAGGGATCCTGGTAAAACAGTATAAGCCCAGGTCAGTGATGAACGTGGTGGCGTCCTAGTCTGGAGGATGCATACTGATCTAGTGATAACCAGAATACGCGTCCAAAAAGCTGAGAAGCTCGTGATCGGACGTTGCGTCCACTAGCTGGTCGATGCGTGCAGAGGGAAGTTGTCCTTGGGCATGGCTTTATTGAGATCTTTGTAGTCCACACATACGCGCCATTTGCCATTGGCTTTATGTACGAGGACCACATTGGAGATCCACCTCGGGTATTGGGATTCCCGGAGGAGCCCAATAGCTCGGCTTTTGACGACGTGACCCTGGATCACGGTCTGTTGTTCGCGATTGATGGGTCGTTGCCTCTGCTGGACTGTTGGAACCTTTGGGTCTAAGCGAAGGCGATGCACCATCACTTCTGGAGGAATGCTTGGCAGTTCATCGTCTGACCACGCAAACACGTCCAAGTTGGCTAATAAGAAAGCCTTGTAGCGTTGCCGCTCGGCTTCCGAAAGTAATGTGCCATTATAAAGGACATGTTCGGGGTTGTCATCTATCCGAATTGGAAGCAAGTCTTCAGCAGGAGTTCCTCGGATGGAAGAAGGCTGATCAGTTGGCGGGGGTACTGGCGCCGGGGCTGTGAGAGGTTGCTTGTCCCTTAAGGAGAGGACAAAGCACCGTCAGGACTCGCACTGACTTCCGAGCACCTTGCCAATCCCACACGGAGTGGGAAGCTTCATCTTCTGATGGGGAGACGAAGGTACCGCTTTAATTCGGTCGATCAGGCCCTTGCCGAGGATGGCATTGTACCCGGACATGCTCCGAATAACCAAGAAGTCCACCATCTTGGTTACGCTCCTTGGGGCCATCCCAAGAGTAATTGGGAGGCGAGCTCGTCCCATGGGTTGAACCGAAACCCCCGAGAAGCCGAACAGAGGGGATTCTACATGGGAGAGCTGGTCGATTTTTCGACCCATAAGTAGGAAACAATCGTAAGCGAATACGTCTAGGGCACTTCCATTATCCACCAAAATCCGGCGCACGGTACAGTTATTGATGGTGGCCAAAGCGACCAGCGCATCAGTGTGTGGAGTGGAGACTCCTACAAGATCTTCGTTTGAGAAGGTTATAGCCTCCTCGGACCGTGCGCGTGAGGGATTGGGGGGATAGGGACCTGGGCGAGGCACTGGGGGCCTGTCCACCATGTGCACCCACCGAGCATAGTCGCGCTGGCTTTGATTGCTTTCTCCGCCCGCGGTGAAACCTCCTGCGATCACGTTGATCTCTTGCCCATTGGGCTCGTTGTTGATCGGCTGCTCAGGAGTCCGCTCTCGACGCCTTTGGCGGTCTTCATTGTAGCGCACATACCACCCAAGATAGCCGCGTTTGATCAAGGACTCAATCTCTTCCTTGAACTGGCGGCACTCGGAGGTGTCGTGGTCGTGGTTGCAGTGGAAGCGACAGTACTTGTCTTGGTTGCGCCTGTGGGGATCAGAGTGCATCCTTGGTGGCCACCGAACATAAGGCTCTTCCCGGATCTCGGCCAGGATCTGGTTGAGAGCCACCGTGAGCGGGGTGTAGTCGATGAAGGGGCGTGGTCGACGCGGCGAATCTCCGTTGCGTCAGCATTTCTTCCTATCACGGTCGAAACCGTTGTCGGAAGGCCTCTTCTTGTCCGATTGATCACCCTACTCTGCTCAGCCGGCAGCCAGGCTTTACTCGCAAGCCACATGGCGTTGAGCGATGGAGAGTAGCTCGGCAAGAGTGGAGGGCTGCTGGACCCCCAATGTCCTCTGGAGAAAGCCATCGCGAGTGCCTTGGATGAGGGCACTGGTGGCTAGAGGGACGTCGAGGCGAGGGATGCGGAGCGCTTCAGTCTGGAACCTCTTGACAAAGTCCCATAGCGCCTCACCCTTCTTCTGGCGAATGGCCAAAAGAGATGCCGCCGTGTGCGGCTGAGACCTTTCACCTAGGAAGTTGTCTCGAAAGGACTTATTCAACTGGTGGAAGGAAGAGATGGAACCCGCGGGGAGGGCTTTGAACCATGCCCGCGCGGTCTCCTTTAGGGTGGCCGGGAAGGCCCGCCATTTGGCCACGTCTGATGCTCCGTGGAACACCATATGTGACTCAAAGCCGTGGATGTGATCTGCGGGGTCGGTGGTGCCATCGTAGGGTGCAACGATGGGCAGAGGTAGCTTGGGGGAGACTCGAGCTTCTAGGATCTCCACCATGAATGGGGAGCGGAAGTCCGAATCTTCATCCACCGGAGCCTTGCCCTCTGCTCGCTGGACCATCACGTCAATGCGGCGCTCGAGGTTGACGACGCGACTGAGGCGTCTGGCCAACTCCTAGTCGGAGTGGGCGGACTCCTCACGCCAAGACCTGTGGGAGTTAGCTCCGACAATAGAACGCGGGGCAGGCGGGACCACCGCAGAACGGCGAGTGAATTGTCTTGCCGTTCCGGTGTCTGACGTGCCGAAGGTGCCCTGCGCTATCGCTGGGGTGATTCTGCATGCTGCTCTTGCGGCGCCGGAGGGGCGCGAGTCCGTCAACGAGATGACTCCGCCTGCTGCTCCGGTGGTAGGGGAATCACCTGGGTTGGTTGCCTGACTAATTGGGCCTGGAGGCCTGGGCAGATTCCTACTAGGTGCTGCATCTACCCTCAGAGTTCTGCCATTTCCTTGGCGGTTGCGGGCATAGCAGTAGCGGGGACATCGTCGGGCCTGCCAGCAGGGGCGATGGCCACATCGACAGGGGGGACTCGATCGCGCGAGTCTGTGCGCGACTGTCGCGATCTGGTCGCCCGTCTGCCAAGATTATGGTGAGAGGAACGTCTGCAAGCCATGGCTGATGTCATTCCCACAGACGGCGCCAAAAATGTGGTGGTGTTTTCCTGTTTGGGCTTGAGCCAAACGGGCCTCCACTGGAGAAGATAGGAAGACGATCGCCAGCGCGGACGGAAGCCTGCAAGACTAGAACGAAATCAGGGGGGGCTCGATTTGTAACAAGGGAGAACCCTCCGATGCCTAAGTCAGTACGGGACTGGAGATGCTAGAAGGAAAGGGGGTTCTCGTGCGTGAGTGGTGTGAGGACCAGTGTGAGCTTTCAAGGTCACGTACCTCTGCATGGAGGTTACTTGGGCCTTTTTATAAGTGAAGGTAATGAGGGAGTGAGACAACACGTCCTTTAACTAGGCTAGAAAGGACGCGCCCGTTGGCGCCCTTGGCCGGGAGTTATGCATTGAGGCGCCCGTTGAGGGGATCTACAGTTAACACAACACTTGATTGTGGGGCGCATGCTATGCAGCTATTATAACTGCCACAAGGAGGCGAAGGGCTGCTCTGATTTCCTTGGTCAAGAGGTATCAAGCAGGTAGCCTGTTCGGTGGGCTAGACCTACTATTCGGTAGCTGGGCCCGTTGTTCGATGCCTGATGTCCGGATGCAGCGTATGCCAGCGGGACCATGGCACGCCTCGAACATGACCTGTTCGGTAGGTTGGGGCCTAGACCGAATAGAATGAGGGGTGTCCGGAGACCACTCCCGGGATCCTGGAGGTGCTCGGGCGCGGAAATCGTGTTCGGGTTCTTCAAGTTGCTTCCGAGGACACGTGGTACCCTGCGGAAGGGCCGCCCCCGCCTGTAGGATCATGATGGGCCATGATGGGTCTCGTGGGCTTATGTGGCTAGAAATATCCACCACAATGACATTTCTTGAATATGAAAAGAGTAGTGAAATGATAAGTAATGGTCTAACACTGGAAGTATGTTTGAAAATCCTAGTTGTTCGAATAATATTTTTTAATATTACTCTATTTATTGACTCACATGAATTACTTGATGTATGGATACAATTTTACATATAACCTAGTTTTCTTGATAAATGTTTAATATTTGGTCCATTATGTATCAAAGCAGAGTTGGATAGCTCGGTGCTCGACCAATGAGATTGGTGCAACAAAACCCTACCTTGAGAGGATGCAGAGAAGTCTATTTGGTGTGACTTTCTACACACCGCAGTTTACATGGTGTGGCAAACCTCCACCCCCCCCCCCTTCTGTCTAGTGTGATTGAAGGATGAGCACTCTATGGCAAATAAGAAGACTTTCTCAAGTAGAGAAATGTTATAGTGTGATGGGCTCTTTTGATACGGCCCCATCGTAGCATAACGCGGATCGTTAGATTTCAATTCAACGGCAGAGCGCTACAGTACATCCGTGCTCGGTGTTCGGACGTTTGCGTATTCGAAATACTCGTTGCTCGGTGTTCGATGTTGCTCGATGCTCAACGTTACTCGGTGAGTATAGACAGACCGTTGGATTAAAATCCAATGATCAGTATTGATGATACAGCGCAGTCGTACCCAAAAGCCTCGCCGTATAACAACATTACTCTTCTCAATTATATCATGATGCTAGTTGCTGGCCCATTGACAAACTATTTTATGTGTTTAGATTGAAAGTTTGTGCTGATGTAAAATATTAAGAAAAAAATTGCTTTATCATTTTTAGATTCTGAACTTTTTGTATCATTTATAGTGTAGGGTTAGGCTTTTATGTTGAATTTGTGATAATATTAAATTCTCTAACATAAGAATATTTGAAATAATATAACCAAATACCATCAGTCAACAATTATGCAAAATTGCTATCATGGAGGTGTTTGATATATCCAGTAAACAAATCTAGAGAAGGTGATCTTGGATCTTTAGACAGAGAGTTAAATAACTCTTTTTATGCACCACGTATATGTAAGACTGGAAAAAGATAGAAGGTATTTTCAAGAATGACCTTCCTATACTTAAGTTAGAGTAGGAAAGAGTAAATGAAATCAATATATTCTTCACTCAAAATCCAGCTTCAGGAGAACTTACCTGAGTATGGAGGATTTCTAGATATTTATAGACATCCCTCCCCCATCAATCAATATGATAGTGAGTCATTATAACTGTGATCATAGGAGGTTAAAGTGGGCGTTACCATAATAGTTACAAGGAGTTACTTCTCCAATCATAAGAGGATCTTTGGGGTTACCCACGTCGCCTAGTGTAACTATCTTCGCAATTATGGGGATCTATGGCCATGAATCTGGTGAGAAAAGGGGCTATCTCCTTCTCTGCACTTTTGCATTCTCGAGATAGTAACGATCAAAATAAGAGGCTAGAGGTCACAATAAACTTTCCTAGGGTAAAAATGAGGAGATGTCTGAGGTATAATCTCATCTTACTATGTTCCGGGTTAATACTCCAAAAGTGTTATCTCTTGAGCTGATTGTCTCCTAAGAATTTAATTTTGTTATAAGTGAGACTTTATATGTAGACTAATGGATCACTCGTGGCACTTTATTAGTAGGTCTATATGGGTTTCCACTAAATAGATTTGGCCAATGTAGGTCATTATATGTAAGGAGTAAGAGTAGAAACTCTCTCTCCAAAACTCTTCAAATTTGTCAAATATTTAACTTTTACCGTATGGAAATTAAACAACAATTAATTCTGTCAAGAAAAAATGACAAAGAATAATTAAATTATGTAAGCCCATGTTTTCTTTTCAAAATGCATCAGTATGTCGTGAATGAATTGTAGCTTTATCATTTTTATGATAGCTGTAAGCATATTTTCAATAAGTTATGTTTAGATCAGTAAACATTTTTCTGAAAAACTTCACAAATTATGGTCCTTTTTCAAATGATAAGATTGTGGAGGGCCATCATCAGGCCAAAATCTCCCATTTGTCCCCTTTCAAATGTAAGGGAGAGGACTCCACGTGATTTGACAAGAGTCATTACAAAATATAGAAGAAATAAATCGATCAATACACTTGAATCAGCGACATTAACTACTTTGTCTAGAAAACTTACTTTTAACCTTGAGATAAATAGAGATATATCCTTGAAATACATGAAAATATGTACCTTTCAAATTTCCTCCTCAACAAATATACTTCATATTCAAATGTATTACACCACAAATATTCTCTCTCTCTCTCTCTCTCATAAAGATATTTTTATCTTTTGAAGCTCATTTAACAGCTCTGTTTATGTTTTGACCTAATATTTTTTAGATTGTGACAACAAGTTAACTCAAGCGAGATGATTGACGTATTTTTAAGAGGTATCTATGAAAATAAAATAATTTTCAAAAAAATTTCATTAACTCTAATATTTTGTCCTTAGGTTTCGGAAGGGCACCACACATGAAGAGGACCATCCAAAGAAAGAAGAGTGATTTATTTTATAATTTATGAATATATATATATTAAAATATTTTAATTATAAGTTTGAGATGGAAAAAAATCAAATCGGCCCATTAAGACCCATTTATCTGATCCACTAGCATGAGAGAATGGGTTAGGGACCACCCCTAGTCCAGCCCTCTAGCGACAATGCATATAAAGGGATGATGGGAATGGGTTCACCCATTGAGACCCAGACTCGGCCTCTAATCTTGTTATGCCCCGAATTGATGAACCTTTTTTCACAAAATGAGAACGTGATAATGATATAATCACAAAGTTATCCATCATGAAAATTCCAAGTTTCAAATGATATGAATGATATGAAGATCGTGATCGCCACTGAAATTACTCTAAAATGACATAGGAAAGTCCATAGTTACCTTAGAAAGAAGAAAACAACCTAGGAACGCCTTCCATTGAAGACGCTCTTGGTGATATGCACATGCTTGATGATGCATGCTCTATGATATGTGCATTAAACCTTCTGAGTGCTCGAGATCATGTACACTATCTCCTCCCTCTCGACCGACAAAGGACGAAGGGCCTCACCTCTTGGGACATCGTGTATGCCTGTAAATTAAGAATCAACACCCATTAGCCCTCAAGTTTGTGTATAATCTCTTCTTGAAAGTGATGTTCAGCCAATTGGGGGTGGCTTTACCTAGAGTGTTTTAAACCTCTATGGGTGTGATAATAGGTGTGTGAAATGGTGCTTCTAGCCTAAACAAATAGAAATGAAAGCCTATGCTAACCTGCATAAAAAAATAAGAGAGAAAGAAAGAGAATTGAGGTTGAGAAGGAATTGAAGCTCCAAGGACGCCAAGGATTGCTTAAGAGTCACTCCAAAAGGCAACAACATCTCTTCCTTGTGTCTGGAAGGCCTCTCCTTGTCCAAGCGACCAACGACCTCTTTTTATATAGCTTTCACCCTTAATAGGAGATAATGGGCCACTCCTCTCATCTAGAGCCACTGCCCATGAAAACTTAAAGAATCCCATAAGGATGGGTTTATGAGGCCAATTATGGAGAAATTCGTGTTTGTATCTATCAGAAAAGCATCCAAAATGGCTGAAGTTTAGAGCATTAAAAATATGCGAGTAGGAATTGAAGACTCACGCCATCGGAGCCACAAGACTAGAAACCATCCAGGGAAGTCTAGCACGACTCTGGTTCACCAAGCTATTAAATAAATTGAAAACTATTTCTCACAGCATTAAAATAAAATTTCTCTATAGAAATGCTTACAAAGATTAGCACGACTAAAGACGAGCACCCTAATTGTAATGACCGGAAGGTTCGGATCGTGGTTTACCGGGTTTCGGAGGCCATTGTGTGCTCAATGTTAGGCCATGGAGGTCTATGTGTGTTTTTACAGCTTATTTTGGTCAGGTGGTAGGTAGGGGTGCTGGGCAACCCAGCCACATTTGGGCTCTATCAGGCTATTTGAGATCGCATCGCAAACAGAGAACGTGATTCTCAGGGGCTTATCGTGTCCGGTTTACCAGACGCGATCTTGTTTCTTATCGCGGTCTGTATGTGGGACGTGATTACAAATGTTAATTGCAGTCGCTATGCAGGACGCAATTGAACCGTCGTTACGTGGCTGTCGTTGCATGCGCTCCGCGTGGCGCATGCAGGGTGACGCGAGTTTAGTTGCATCGGCAGTGGATGATGCGATTCTTATCGCGTCCAGTAAATGCGACGCGATTTGATTTAAGGCTGTTAAGTGTATCGTCCCCATCCGAACAGTGCAGTTGCACTGCTCAGGCTTGGGGGATATGCTGCTGTGGCTGTGAAGAAGGTTTTGGCATTTTAAAGGTAATCGGAGTCCGTTTGGCGAGGTTTCAGCACGTGGACGAGCGTGGGAGCGTGGGGAATCTCGTGGTGGTGTTGGAATCATGCTTCTTGCACTGGTAGGGGAAATCTATCTTGGTTTATACTCTGTTTATGTATGGATTGGGTTGTGTGATGTTTGAATGAGGTATCTATTGTTGAGCAACTACCCCTAAAGAATTTATGAATTTTCTTAAATTAAAATATCTATTATTTTTGTTATGACAAAACTCTTTAAAATAAACTTTCTACTCTTTAAAATAAATTTTCTACAAAGATAAAAATTACATATCACAAAAATCATTCAGATACATTTCAGGTCTTTACCTCCATCTCCGAAATTTTTCTAAGTCCATAGACTCTCTCTTTGTCCTACTGAATTCGACTGCTAACTTCGAATGTCAAATCCGACTCCTTCAGAATCGATGTTAAACAATCTTCAATTTTTTCTAAGGTCACAAATTTATACTTGATTCGACTTATGCTTCCGACTGGTACAGTCGAATGCTTCATATAATCTTATACTTGATTCGACTTATGTTTCTGACTGGTACAGTCGAATGCTTCATATAATCTTATACTTGATTCGACTAATGTTTCTGAATGGTACAATCGAATGCTTCATATAATCTTATACTTGATTCGACTTATGTTTCCGACTGGTATAGTCGAATGCTTCATATAATCTTATACTTGATTCGACTTATGTCTCCGACTGTTACAGTCGAATGACTTTCTATATCCGTCTGTCTTCATTGATTGTCACAGTCAAATGGTTCAGTAAACAATCTATATGGTATTCGACTACTGAAGTCGAATCACTCTTATTTGTCCAGTCTAATTGCATGTTCCTTTGGATTCGACTTCACTGATTAACTCTGTACTTAAACTCTCTTCTGATCCTATTAGTCTTAATTTCTAATGCAAATTTATCTCCAAATATTTTCATACATCCTTTTAATAATCTTTCAATATCTTATTGATTCATCAAAACTGTCATTATCCTATTATTGTATTATTTTATTCTCTATCAGAACAAGTCATATCAGTCTTGATTTATTCATTTAAGTCCTACGCATGACACCTCTGATATATTTTAAGAAATAATCCTTTAGTTGTTCAATGCCTTTGCTCCAGATTTTGTGAGGATTCATTAGACACTATGCATTTATGATTTCTCAGGAGCATGGCATCTGATAGGACTCACCTACCACTGACAGACCCATGCTTTACCTTTTTAGCCTAACTATCTGACTACTTTCTCTTTTGCATCTGAGGTTTCCATACCCTCCTATGTACTTGTGTAATCCACCTACCTCAAAGGTATGGAGATACTCTTCTCTTTTCTCTTATCCCTGTGCAGGCATTTATTGAAGAACGTTTTCAGCATGTCTCCCTCACAGTTCACTCTGAAAGAAAAAGAGCTTATCCCTTAGCTGTGAAAACTACACCTCCTTCTGAAGATCTTAGAAAGAAGCAAAACTGAAAGACTTCTGGATAACAAACAATTCAAGACCCAAAGGATTCTAGAGATCTCTTCAAACGGACATATTGCAAACGGCCACAAACTCCAATGGCTACATTTCAAACGGCTATATTCTGAAGTGTATAAAAGGAGCTCAAGTTTGAAGAAGGAAGAGATCCACACCACAACACAAGAAGCACATAAAAGCCTTTACACCTTCCTGTGAACTTCATTCGAATTCTTCTAAGTCCACACAAGCCTTCTGCAAGCAAAATTCTGAGAGCTGCTCTTCTTAAGAAGCCATTCTCTGAAGCTCTCCTAGAAGAAGTCTTGTGTTGAGTGGCAACTGTATTTGATTACTTTCTTAGTCCACTCTTGTTGTTCAGATAGGATTCATATCTCATTTTCTGATCTCTAAATCCTTCTGAAGTCTGTGTGTGTTTGTGCTCAGATCTGAGGCAAACACACAAGTGTTTCTCTATTTATTCTTGTGTAATTTCTGCAGAAGTTTGGTTCTGCATTGCCCCTCCTGTGAAGGGAAGACCTTGTGAAAGATAGTTGTTGTTCCCCTGTTTAGGGAAGACTTGCTTGGGAGCAAGTGGGTTTGTAATTCCTCTCAAGAGTGAGAGAAGGCCAATTTATTGAAAGTTAGTGGAAATCTCAAGTGGTTGGCTTGAGAACTGGATGTAGGACTTTCATGTGGGAAGGGCCGAACCAGGATAAATCCCTGTGCATTCATTGTGTGATTGTTTCCGCCTTGTCTACACTTTAATCACACACACTACACTAAGCTCTAAGAATTTACTTAGTGTTGTGAAATTTCAGAAGCAAATTTTAAAAGGGAAGAAGTCCTATACACCCCCCTCTAGGACATTCTTAGTGTCATTTCGATCCAACAAGTGGTATCAAAGAAAGGTCTTCTCAGAAGAATCCAAGTGATTTGAGAAGAAATGACATCCGAAGCTCACAACTATGAAGTTCAATCTATCATAAGGCCACCATTCTTTGATGGTGAAGACTACCAATACTGGATGATGCGAATGAAGTGCTTCATCAGAGGTACTGACTTCGACTTATGGCAGGTTATAGAACAAGGTGACTTTCAAATCATTGGTGAAGCTTCTTCCTCTGGTCTTTCCATTACAGATAAAAGAAATATGTCTTTAAATTACAAGGCAAAAAATTATCTTTGATGTGCATTGTCTAAAAGAGAATTTAACAGACTTTCAGTATGTAAAATGGCTAAGGAAATGTGGGATAAACTTCAAGTAACCTATGAAGGTACAAATAGGGTTAAACAAACAAGAATAGATATACTTGTATCCCAATATGAACAATTCAAAATGCTTCCTAATGAAAATATAACTCAAATGTATAACAGATTTTCAAACATAATTATTGAACTAAGTTCTTTAGGAAAAGTCCTAACTAATGAAGAAATAGTTAGAAAAATCCTAAGATCTCTAACTAATGTATGGACCCCTAAAGTTATAGCCATAGAGGAAGCTCATGACTTAACACAATTATATATTGATAAATTAATAGGATCCCTTATGGCTCATGAAATTAATAGGGAAGTTTTCTGAAAATTTTTCGAAAAAGAAAATTTCAAATGCCTTGAAGATTGCAAATTCCTTCTCATCTGAAGACTCAAAGGAAAAATCATATGACAGTGATGATGAGACTATGCTTTCAAGAAAACTGCAGAGAATTCTTGCAAAGAAGAAGAAGTTTGGCTCAAAAAGATTTTTTAAGAAAGATAAGAAGAAAGAGCCAACTTGCTATGAGTGTAATCAGCCAGGACATTACAAGTCTGAATGTCCAAAGCTTAAGAAGAAGGATCAAGCAGAAAAATTCGACAAGAAGAAAGGCAAGGAAAAGAAGTTCAGAAAGTTCAAAAAGAAGGCAATGGCAGCAACATGGGACAATGAAGAAGGAACCAGTTCAGAATCCTCCAGCTCAGAATCCGAAGAAGAAGAGAAGGCAAATCTAGCCCTCATGGCAGGACTAGAGCAGGTAAACTCAGAAACCTCCTTTACTTCATGTTCTGAATCCGATTCTGATAGCCTTGAAGATGCCTTCAATGAACTTTATGAAAATATAAGACAGTAGTAAAACAAATAAAAATAGTTAAACTAAATCTAATGAACCAAGAAAAAGCTAACACCTTTCTTAAAAATGAAACAGAAAGGTTAAATAAAAGTTTAAGTGAAATAAAAAGAATTAATGAATTTCTGTGCGAAGACTTAAAAAATAAAAATAGCAAAATCTTGGAAATTGAATCAAATCTTAAGGAACTTAAAGATGAAGAAAAACTGCAAGAAGAAAATAATTATCTAAAAGTTACCATAGAAAAGATTTCTAATTACAAAACTTCTTTATTTGTTAAATTAAAAGGTTCTAGAATAGGAAAGAAGAAATATGGATTAGGATACACACCTCCACAAAATGAAGAAAACATTATTCATCCTCAAGTATATCCAACCCCTAAATTTGTAGTAGAAAAGAAAGTCAAAAATACCAAAAAGGTAAATCAGTATGTGTACAAACAAAAACAGAAATCTAACAATTTTGCATATATGAAGAATGCTTTTTGCTGTAGTCACTGTAATCAATTAGGACACACAGTAAGCACATGCACCACTAGACATTTAAGATGGATTCCTAAAACTAACCTTCAAGGACCCAAGAAAATTTGGGTACCAAAAGTTACAACCTGATTTTTTTTTACAGGGTCAGCTGAGGGCATCCAAATGGTATTTAGATAGTGAATGCTCAAGGCATATGACAGGGGATAGGAAGTTATTCACAAGTTTTAGAGAAGAAAGTGGTCAAGTCACTTATGGTGATAATGGGAAAGGAAAAGTACTAGGATGTGGAACAGTTGGTACTAAAGAAAAGAACCTAATTGAAGATGTCATGTATGTAGAAGGTCTGAAGCATAATCTGATAAGTATTAGTCAGTTATGTGATAAAGGGCATTCAGTAAATTTTCAGAATGATAAGTGTATTATTCAGAAAGATAACAAGATTGTGTTCGAAGCTCAAAGAGTGAAGAATTTATACACATTGCAACTAGCAGAATTAAAGGAAGTGAATTTATGTCTTGCAGCCACCAAAAGTGAGGAGTCTGATTTGTAGCATAGAAGACTTGGTCATGCAAGCACCACAGTGATCAAGAAGTTAATAAAGCATGATATGGTTGAAAGTCTTCCAAAGATGAAACTTAAGAAATCTGGAATTTGTTCAGCTTGTGCTAAAGGAAAACAAACCAAGACTTCATTTCAGTCTAAAACAATTGTTACAACTTCCAAGACTTTAGAGTTAATTCACATGGATCTATTTGGACCTATGAGGACAGTTAGTCTTGGAGGAAAAATATATGGCTATGTATTAGTTGATGACTACTCAAGGTACACTTGGGTATCTTTTCTAGAAGCCAAATTAGAAGCATTTCAAGCATTTCTGAAGTTCAGCAAAATAGTTCAGAAAAATCAGAAATTTCAGATTATAAGCATTAGATCTGATCATGGAGGCGAATTCAAAATTGAAGAATTCATGAAGTTCTGTGAAGAAAATGGGATTGAGCATAACTTCTCAGCACCAAGAACACCTCAGTAAAATGGAGTACCAAAAAGAAAGAGTAGGACACTGCTGGATATGACCAGAACAATACTGAATAAGTATAACTTGCCAAAATATTTCTGGGCAGAGGCAGTCAATATAGCCTACTACATCATCAACAGGTGCATGATCAGACCCATTCTAAAGAAGACTCCTTATGAACTCTACAAGGAAAAGAAGCCCAACATCAGTCATCTTCGACCTTTTGGCTGTAAGTGCTTTATCTTAAATAATGGTAAGGATAATCTAGGGAAATTAGATGCTAAAAGTGATGAAGGCTTTCTATTAGGATATATTTCAAAACCTAGAGGTTATAAAGTATTCAATAGAAGGACATTAACCATAGAACAATCTGTGCATATACTATTTGATGAAACTAATTCTTCTTTCAAAAGGATAGAAGAAGAAGAAGAATGTGTTGATGATCTTTGCAGGGATTTAGAAAAGACTTCTCTTGAAGAAGAAGGTAAAGATGAAGAAATGGAAGATCCCCCATTAGAAGATCTTCAACAACTAGAAGAACCACAAGAAGGGCTACCTAGAGACTTAAGGTATCACCGGGATCATCTTAGAGAAAACATCATAGGTAATCCTCAAGATAGAGTAAGAACAAGAGGTATGCAAATTCCTTGTGACTTTTCTGCTTTAGTTTCTCAAATAGAGCCTAAGACAATCAATGATGCTCTGGGAGATGAATCTTGGATCCTTGCTATGCAAGAGGAACTTAATCAGTTCCAACACAGTGAGGTTTGGACTCTTGTACCTAGACCTACTGACCATCCAGTTATTGGAACCAGATGGGTTTTCATAAACAAGATGGATGAATCAGGGGTGATTACTAGAAACAAGACCAGACTTGTTGCTCAAGGATATTCCCAAGAGGAAGGCATAGACTTTGATGAAACCTATGTTCCAGTAGCTAGATTAGAGGCAATCGAAATTTTATTAGCCTATGCTTGTTCTCTTAATATTAATTTGTTCCAAATGGATGTTAAAAGTGCATTTCTGAATGGTTTTATTAAAGAAGAAGTATATGTTGAGCAACCTCCTGGTTTTGAAGATACTACTTATCCTAATCATGTTTTTCATTTAAAGAAAGCACTGTATGGTCTGAAGCAAGCTCCAAGAGCTTGGTATGAAAGATTAAGTGCTTATCTTATATCACATGATTTTATAAGAGGTAGAGTAGATAGCACACTATTTATAAAGAAATTTTAGATGGAATCTTAATTGTGCAGATCTATGTTGATGACATTATCTTTGGCTCTACTAATGAATCACTTTGTAAGTTCTTTGAAAATTTGATGCAAAGTGAGTTTGAAATGAGCATGATGGGTGAACTAAATTATTTTCTTGGGTTGCAAATAAAGCAGACCAAAGAAGGAACTCACATTTTTCAAACTAAATATATCTCTGATTTACTTTCTAAATATGGTTTTGACAAGTGTAAGCCTTTAGGAACACCCATGAGCTCAGGCATTAAGTTAGATAGTGATCCTCTTGGTAAAAAGGTAGATCAAAAGATCTATAGAGGAATGATTGGATCACGGCTCTATCTTACTGCCAGTAGACCAGATATAATGTTTAGTGTTTGTTTGTGCGCAAGATTCCAAGCTGTTCCAAAAGAATTTCATGTTCATGCTGTTAAAAGAATATTTAGATATCTTATAAATACTAGTAAGTTAGGCTTATGGTATCCCAGATGTTCAGATTTCAAGCTTATTGGATATAGTGATGCTGACTATGCTGGATGCAAAATAGATAGGAAAAGCACCAGTGGCACTTGTCAAATTCTTGCAGGGTGTTTGATATCTTGGTCCTCCAGAAAGCAAAACTCAGTGGCTTTATCCACCACAGAAGCTGAATACATTGCAGCTGGAAGTTGCTGTACTCAACTCAAACACCAACTGGAAGACTATGGTCATCAACTCCAAGAAATCCCAATGCTATGTGACAACACAAGCGCAATAAATTTGACCAAGAATCCTATCCAGCACTCAAGAACCAAGCATATTGAGGTTAGACATCACTTCATCAGGGATCATGTAAGTAATGGCAATATTTTACTTGAATTTGTTTCTACAGAAAACCAACTTGCTGATATTTTTACAAAACCTCTTCCTGAGGATAGATTCACATCAATTAGAAGAGACATAGGTATGTGTAATCCTGATTAAATTACCAAAGTAAAATGACATTTGAATTGCATGTTAAGTTTGTGTGGAATGAACTCTGTGAAAAACATCCTGAAAATTCTAAGTCCCAGACATTCGACTTATACATTCGAATTATGTTATAATTCTTGCATTCGACTGATGCAGTCGAATACATGATTCGACTTAACTTGAAATCGTGAAAAGACGCTTATAATTTAAAATTATGTAACTGACATGTCTTTAAGACGCATCCTTTCATGTCTTAAACGGTCAAATCATTAATCCCGTCCATTCACCCTGAAATCTAGGGGCAGTTATCTTGTCTTTCCTTATAAAAGAAAATCCTAACTTTCTTGTCTTCTTCTGCTTCTTCGCGCCCTTACTGTTCTCCGGCGAAGGACTTCTGAAGAACCTTGAAATCTCCATCCTCATCAAAGAAAGGTAGGATCTTAGAACTCTCCTTTGCATTTCCATCACTCCTCTACTAGTCCCCTGAATCCTGTTCATCTCCTTTTCTAGATGGCTTCGTCTAGGGCTCCAGAATCCACCCAGATGACCCCTGATCAACTAGTGAGACTGGCTAAGATTCCCATTTGTCCAGGGAAGGTTGTAGATTTCTCCCGTCTTTCTGGAAGTCTTGCATGGGTAGAGGACACCCTCAATGCCATGGGTTGGACCAAGTTGTGCCAGGTTTCAAAACCCATTGTAGAGAATGCCGTTAGAACATTTTATGTAACCATGGAAATCTCTTCTGCAAGTTCAGTGTTTGGATATGTCAAATGAACCAAAATATCTATTTCTGATGAACTGTTGGTTGAGTTATTGGAATGTCCAAACTCCGGGCATAATCTTAATGAAGTAATTCCTTTTGAAAAGCAAAAACTAGGCATCATTGGGAGTTTGGCCTCTATAAGTAAGAAAGGTCTTTCAGTGAATGAGCTGTCAGTAGGAAAGAGATTGATTCATTATGTAATTTCCAATATTGTAACCTCTAGAGCAGGAACCCACTCCTCTATCACCTCTAGAGATAGGAACTTGTTATTTTGGGCAATTCAGAGGCACAAAGTAAATTTGGCTAGAATTATCTTGGATAGAATGATTGCTTCTAAGAATCTTCAAGAATCTTTTCCCTATGGTCCTTTGCTCTCCCTAATATTCAAGAGGCACTCAGTGGATCTGTCAGGAGAAATATCTGTTGGAATAAAAGAAAAGATAGGGATCACTACCCTGAGAAGGAGTCACTACTCCTTGGTGAGTAAGAAGCAAAATCTTTGGGTAAAAGACTCAGTGCCAGAATGTGATCATGAAGTGTTTGCTGATGAATCTCTTGTTCCTCCTGTTCCTCAAATAGTTCAGCCAGTAATAGAGCCTCTAGATCAAGTTAGATCTGAAGAGCCAGTTCAAACCTAGGAAAAAGAAGATCAAATTCCTGTTTCCTCCTCTATTCCTGAACCAGATGGTCCTGAGGAAACTATCAATGAAGTGTTAAGAGACATCAGAGGCAAAGGGATTGCATCAGATGACATTCCTGCAGAAGTAGAGTTTGAAGAGAGAGAGCATTTCTTCTCCCCTTCTCAGTTTGAGACCCGACTAAGGTCTCAGGGGGAGAGTAGCAACAGTCTAAACTCCATTTTAGATTTATTGAGCAAGCAACAGGAAAGTCTTTTAGTTCTTCAAATGCAGATAGAGTTTATTGATGTCAAGTTTGATAGCCTGTCTGATGAGGTTAAGCAAATGAAAGATTTGCTGCTTCAGTTAGTGTGCCAGCATGGCACTTCTCGGCTATCAGGGCCCTCATCCTCTCAGCAGCAAGAAGTGCCTGTTCAGTCTCAAGATCCTCCTGAACCTGAAAAGCCAGCTCAAGAACAACAGTCCACAGAAGATCTGCTCCAGCAGGTTGAGCAGCAACCTGAGCAGCAACTAGAATCCCAAGTTCAAGATCTTGTTGAACCTGCTATTGATCAATCCAAGAATCCTGAGCCACAGGCCAAGCAGCAGAGTGTGGAGGAGCAGCCTCATGAGCAACAGAAAGACTTAGAGCAAGAAGCAGACTTAGCTATGATTATATTTCATCCTCAAGAGGAGCATCAGCAGCAGTCTGTATCAGAAAAGCAATCAGTGGCAATAGCAGAAGCTGAGGTTTCCCAGCCCAGGCAGACTTCCCAGATAGAATCTTCGGTCAAGAAACCCCTGGAGTTGAGTCCTAACTTGCAAACCTTCAAGAGGAAAGTGAAGCGCAGACTGGTCAAAAATGGTGACCCAGTCTTCCCTCATCCTCCTTCTAGGCAAGTTCATCCCTCTCCAGCTAAGCCATCTGTTAAGCCTCCTTATGAGCCTAAAAAGGCACCTTCAGCTAAGCCTTAATCCACTGCACCCTCTGCACCTACTCCTCTCACCACTGAAATTCCCTCAAAATCCACTTCTCCGGATCCTACTCCACTTGCAACTATTCCTATGGATCCTTTCCACCAGGACATCAAATTCAAAATCTACCCAATGAAATACCAGTTCAATCCTCCCAAATCTCTTTCTCTCACTCTTTCCACTCAACCTCCTCAGTATTTCTCTTGTCTTCCCACTGCCTCAAAAACAAACTCCAAGCAAACACTTCTCCATCTAGCTGAAATACTCCCCAGTATTCAACTTTCCTCATCCAGTGGACCAAAACTTGGAGACAATCCTTCTAAACTTCTTCCACCCTTTTGGTATGCCTTCATCTACCACTCTGAACATCACATGAATCTGTTCAGGGAATATCTATCTATTCGTGCTTTCCTTGAAGTTCATGAGATGCCAGGGTTCACTTTCGAACATTGGCTTCCTATTCTTCTTAGAGCTTCACATATTTCAGTTGAGGATCTCTATTTTATCTCTTAGAAAAGTCATAGCTTGACTCCTAAGGAGTTCCTTGACCTCTATCCAGAAGAAGAAGCCAAATATCAGTAAACCCAATCTAGAAACCAATTTTTGACTGTCCAACATCACCTATCCTTGAGGTTTCATGACATGTTTGGACAACTTCTCCAGGACTCTCAGGCCAAGTACATCAGAATGAGGACCTTCAATTTCGAAAGATTCAAATTAGGATTGCCTGATGTTTCTAAAGGTCAATGGGACAATCTGCTAAGAGGTCAAAGAGAAATCATTCCCTCCATAACTGTGGCATTACCCTCTGGACTGCATCCATCTTTTATAGGAGCAGTCTCCTTCAGAAGAGACTTTGCAGAAGTAGTATTCAACAGATTCATTCGCATTGCCACTAGGTTCAAAATCAAATACAAGCTCAAATTGTCTTTCCAAAGATTTGTGTTCCTTCAAATCTCCAAGAACCTTCATCATCTGTTGGATTTCCAGTTATGTTTTGCTGAATTTGAAAGACTCAATGAAGATCAGTGGGCAGCTGCTTATCCCGCTTACCACTCGGACTATGAAAAAATGAAGATCTTTCTTTATGAATTCCAGTTCAAGAGTCTTAAAGATCTAAGGAAAAACGTTGGTCACGAATGGGATCAAAGATACTTAGTATATTATCAAGCCAAGGATGCAGCAGTGTGCCGAGGCCTGCACTGGAACATCACTGTCCATGAGTTTCTTCTTCTTGCAGCCTCTAAAAAGTTTGTTTCCCTCAAGTATCGTCTGAGCAGGGATAAATTTCTTTACAAGATAGGCTGGTTCCATAGGCGCCACATGAAATCTCATAAGAAATTGCCTACCACTAATCCCTCCTACAACATTGACCTCTCCTTGTTTGAGAATTTCTTTTGTGAGAATGAGACAAAGCTCTGGGACCTTCTCAAACCATATTTTGCTCAAATTCCCAGATCTTTGTACTTACCTAGTTCTTTGTCTAGGTCTTGATCAATCTTTTCTTAAATCTTGAGAACTGCGTAATGAACTATATTTTGATCAATTTCTGCTATATATCAGATCTCTTTATTATGCATCTTGTGTTTAATGATTGTCACTTCTGAATGCAACAATGTGTATCTTTGTGATGATTTCCTTTATGTTAATGCCACAAAGGGGGAGAGAGACAGACATCAGCATATTCACACCTCACTTATGCTTTTTACTGTCAATTTAAAGATTTTTGTCATTAACAAAAAGGGGGAGAATTGTTGAGCAACTACCCCTAAGGAATTTATGAATTTTCTTAAATTAAAATATCTATTGTTTTTGTTATGACAAAACTCTTTAAAATAAACTTTCTACTCTTTAAAATAAATTTTCTACAAAGATAAAAATTACATATCATAAAAATCATTCAGATACATTTCAGGTCTTTACCTCCATCTCTGAAATTTTTCTAAGTCCACAGACTCTCTCTTTGTCCTACTGAATTCGACTGCTAACTTCGAATGTCAAATCTGACTCCTTCAGAATCGAAGTTAAACAATCTTCAAAGTTTTCTAAGGTCACAACTTTATACTTGATTCGACTTATGTTTTCGACTGGTACAGTCGAATGCTTCATATAATCTTATACTTGATTCGACTTATGTTTCTGAATGGTACAGTCGAATGCTTCATATAATCTTATACTTGATTCGACTTATGTCTCCGACTATTATAGTCGAATGACTTTCTATATCCGTCTGTCTTCTTCGACTGTCACAGTCAAATGCTTCAGTAAACAATCTATATGGTATTCGACTACTGAAGTCGAATCACTCTTATTTGTCCAGTCTAATTGCATGTTCCTTTGGATTCGACTTCACTGATTAACTCTGTACTTAATCTTCTGATCCTTTTAGTCTTAATTTCTAATGTAAATTTATCTCCAAATCTTTTCATACATCTGTAGACACCTAGTTCTGACTAATGAGTTGGACCACATTTCTTGTTGTCTTAGTGAGCCCCTAGTTGGTCACTCACCTTGAGCCCATCATTAGCCTTGTTTTGAGACCGTTAACAACTCAAATTGCCTTGAAATCCCGCCCATTATCACTTTGAGAGAGTCCTTGGACATATATAAGTCTTATCCATTCATATGATTGGCTGATAATTCGCAGTTATTTGATTTTCTTGACGTGTCGTATAGTAGTGCCGTGTCTCAGTGTCGCGACGCTACGGGCTGCTGCGACAGCCCATGCATATCCATGCACGTGGGCATACTGTCGCGTCGCTCCTCCCCATCGCGTCTCCATGTCGTGGCCCTACGATACGTCGCGACAGCAGCTGCACATGCAGGCCTCCGCAACCAACTCCTATTTATCCTCCCATGGGTTTATCTTTATCTCCGGGGAATATCTCAACCCCTTGGGCAGGATTTAGGCCCTAGGGACTCTTTTGAAGGTCCCAAGGACTCTCCCATGCGATTTTCATTGGAATTTATCTCCCATTTTCACTTATTATCCATTTTAATGAGATATTCTCTCTCAAAGGCTTATAAAAGCAAGTCCCCCTCTTCATGGACGGGGGAGCTCCGATTTTCACCCCGAAGGGCTGCCGAATCCACTGAGCTATACTTAGCCTCATAGCCCTCCCATTTCCACTCCTTCCCTCACATTCCACCTCACAAAAGCTTACTACTTCATCATCCATGGAGCGTGGAGCGTGAGGAGGGCGACCCCCACTTCATCCAGGAGCTTCTGCACGATCATTTGAACGTCATCCACGCCAGGGAGTCGCCCTAATGGGGCTCATTCTTCTCTCCTCCCCTTTTCCTCTATTTCTTCATGCATTTTATTTTATTTCTAGATAGGTTGCATCCCTTCCCATTCCCACATTTTCCTACTACCCAAGGGGTTTTAAAACCACCCCCAGGTTCATTCCCACCATGCTTTCTCTTTTCTTTTCATTTTTGGAATAGATACTACGCTTAACTTGTTATAACAGGGCTTTTTCTTGTTTCTTTTTGCTTTGGCAGGCACCCAAGCGAGATCCCACGAGGAGCTCTCGTCCTCTAGCCGGCTGGAGGATGGGAAGGAGGTCCCATCCATCATCTCCCGCATAGAAGAGAACGCGACAGTGGAGAGCGACACGACAAAGAGATGCGGCTGGCAATGGCGACGCGTTCTCAGCATTATTGCGGCAGGTAACTCTGTCGCGACACCAGGTCCACTTCCATTCTCTTTCCTTTTCCTAGTTTAGTTAGCCTATGTTATTTTCTTCTCATTTGGAAACTACCTAGGTGGCGATCACATTCCTATTTTCCATATTATTAGATTTAATATCCTGTTGCGTGTCTTTGGGGTGCACATTCCCCGTGAATACATCTTTTGGCGATCACGGTGGGACCTTCAGTGCTACCCTCGTGGATTTAGTTTGCCTACTTGCCATGTTTTCTTCCTTGTTTGTCATTTTAGTGCCCTGTTAGTCTTTTTTTGTTCTTTGTTTCCTGCTTTTTTGTCACTCAGTTCGTGTCGCGGCATATCGCGGGAACGCGATAGGCTCGCGACACCCGATAAGGACGCGATAGCAGGTCAGCGTTTTTCTTCTCATATCTGCCTTATCCTGCTTCTATGAGATCATGCATCCCTGTTCCATGTCTCTGTACCAAGTATTGTAGTGTTTTTAGATGTTAGAATCCTGTTAGGGTTCGGATTTTCCTTTTCTTTTCATTTGTAAGTTTTCGAGATCTGTCGCGGCGTAGCGCAGGGACGCGACAAGGTCGCGTCGAGCATCAGCGTTGCGTCAATAGGTATGCTTTGTATGTTAATGTTTTCATCCATGAATCGGTTTCTGGGTGCTTCATGATCCGTTCTATATCAATTTAGTGATTTTTGCACCTTTGTCATCTATTGGGGTAGTCTGTTTGAGTCTGGTTTGTGACTTACTTTGTTCTCGGGCTTCTGCTCTTATCGCAGCAGGCCGCCCTGTCGCGATAAGGTCGCGGTGTATACGGCTGCCGCGACTTTGCCCGAGAGCTTGTTTGTCTCCCTATTTGATCTTCATTTGTTACTCTTGTATACTTTTTGGACACTTAGGCCTTTTGCATACGCTATTCATCCCATTTGTTCAGGTTCCCCCTTGGTCGAGTGAGACCTCTCACCTACGAGCACTCGTAGGCTGACTCAGGTCCACCTTCCAAGGACCTCCGTAAGTCCTCGTGACCGTACGCACGTTGCGGTTCACCGGGCTGATTGTACCCGTCGCACCCATTAGTCCGAGCCATCCCTCGCGTGTGAGTGTCCCACCCCTTAGCAACACCGGAGGACTCGAGTTCCTACCTATTAGGGCCCACTTGACCGAGTGACATCCCCTTAATCAATTCATCTAACGGTCAAGTTTGAACCTTAAGAAATTTGCGCATTAATCATGACAACTTGAGTGTTTCGGTTCATCCCTCCTCCTCTCAGTCTTTCTTGCCGTGCTAGAGTCTAGGAGTTGTCAGCATCACCCCCTATTTGTTTTGGGGGGGGGGGGGTGCATGCGTCATTGTTTAGGGAGATCGAGTCAGTCCCCTCCGATCCTTGTATTCTATCATAATCCCTTGTTCGACATAGACCAATTCCGGGTCCTGGCCGACGATGTCCTGCCCATTGGGCTCCTCGAGGATATGGCCCAACCCTCTACGGCCATACTCCCGGGGCATATCCAACCTCCCCTCGTCATCAGGAGTCAATCCCGTCCTCCTTCTCCTCCTGGAGGAGATGACCCCCATTCACAATTTAGTCAGCTCCTCCCCCATCTCACTCCGGACCAAGTCCGCGAATTTCTAGCCGTTGCCAAGGGGAAGCGACCTCTATCCCCCTCAGGTCAGAATTCAATCCGACCGGCAGATTCCTCCGCCCGTGTTGCCTCAACACCCCACCTTCCTTCCTCAGGGGCAGATCCTACACCCCTCCGTCCTCGGGCCATCCATTTCTCGGAACCAAGCTATCTTCCGGCATGAGAAGTTCGGCCTCGGTCCCCTCCAACTTCAACATATTATACGGCTGAACCTGTTCCCCTCCCCCGTGAGAGGTCCCACTCTTTTGAGCAACCTCGCTCCCTTGTCTCTGCGCACCATATCCAAACTCCTTCCGACTTTCTTGCGGAGTGGACAAATATGAAAAAGGAGCTCCATGACCTCAGGAGGCAAGTTGATCCTCGGAAGGTAGCCGACATTGCTCTCCCATCTTTCCAACACCTTCAGGTACCACCCCAGTCGGAGCTTCCTATTTATCAGCGGTACTCTGGGGTAGGGGACCCATATGTTCATTTAAAGGATTTTGTCTATGAATCTGCGCCGCACAAGTATGACCTCCACCTCATGGCATACTTGTTCAGAAAATCCCTAGATGGTTCGGCCCTAGAATGCTTCTATTCTTTGCCCCCTGAGGAAGCCGAGGACTTCCAAATTGTTCCAGAGAGGTTCCTACAACAATTCCAAGATCGGGTTGGACCCGAATACTCCTTTGTGGATCTAATAGCTGAAAAGATGAAGCCCGAGGAGGAGTTCTCAACTTATGCCGACCGATGGCGTTCATTGGCTGCCAAGGTCCACTGCCCTATACCGGAGGAGGAGAAAGTAAAGCTGTTAATTTCCAATGCTACCCCAACTTACCGAGCCATCTTGGCCATGAATGACATTACTACCATGCACCAGCTATATAGCCGAGCCCGTTTCATTCAGACCCAACTCAAGGACTCGCCTATACACTCTATGTTTGAGACCCCTAAATCCTGTTACACCAAGAAGCCTCAAGGACCAGTCACCGAGGGGATCCAAACCAATGAGCAAGTGGGTGCAGTAAGTAACCCCCAAGGCCTGATAGGTAGGTCTCCATACACCCAGCAACCTCAGCAGCCATGGAGTAACAATAGGCAGCAACCTCCCCAGGGTCAGAACCCTCCACAAGACCAGCGCCAGTACTCCCAAGTTCCTCCTCCTCAGAATGGCTATGCCCCCAGAAAGCCCAACGGACCCAAAAGAGCCCAATATCCTCCTCTGCCCAAGTCTTTGGTCGATGTCTTTGCAGCCCTCATGTCCTTGAATGCCCTTAGACTTCCTCCTGAGAAGGCAAATTGGAATATGGCAGCGGACCAAACAAAGTATTGTGTCTACCATCGCCATCCGGGCCACAATGTGTCGGATTGTTTCCAATTCTGGGACATAATATATGATCTTCATGAGCAGAACCAAATTGATGGGTATTCAGGCTATAATCAGATTCGTCTAGCCTGGAGGACCAAGAGAAGACCTCCTTCACCACCCCCTGTGGAACTTATTGCTATGTGGTCATGCCATTTGGATTAAAGAATGCCAGCGCCACCTATCAGAGGGCAATGTTAGCTATCTTCCATGACATGATTCATATTGATGTTGAGGTATACGTGGATGATATCGTGGTGAAGTCTCGCACCAGAAAAGAACACTCCTCCGTGCTTGCCAGGGTTTTCCGTCGCGCACAAGAACACCAATTGAAGATGAATCCAAAGAAGTGCGTATTTGGGGTTTCTTTAGTCAAGCTGTTAGGCTTCATAGTTAGCAAACGGGGGATTCAAATAGACCCGCACAAGGCCAAGGCGATAAATGAAATGCCTCCTCCCAAGAACATATCTTAGCTTCGAGGTTTGATTGGTCGGCTTCAGTTCATAAGGAGATTCATATCTCAGCATTCCCAAAGATGTCGTCCCTTCTATGAACTGTTGAAAGGAGGAGTCAGTTTCGAATGGAACGTCAAGTGCCAAGAGGCCTTTGATGAACTCAAGAGTTATCTCATGAATCCGCCCGTGCTTCAGGCGCCTATCCCTGGGAAACCCTTGATCCTGTATCTGTCGACTATTGAGGACTCTCTAGGAGCTGTCCTTGCTCAACATGACGAATCCGGCAAAGAAAGGGCAGTCTATTACCTGTCTAGGCTCTTCAATCTTTCCGAGCTCAAACGCACCACGATGGAGAAAACATGTGCAACGCTAGTTTGGGTGGTGCAAAAATTAAAGCATTACTTCCTAGCTCATAAGGTGAGTTTGATTTCTAGAATGCACCCTATTAGGTATCTCCTGGAGAAGCCAGTCCTCGCCGACAGATTACCTCGCTGGCAAAGTTTCCTGTCTCAATTCGATATCACCTTTATAGTTCAGAAAGCCATAAAAGGGTATGCCATTGCTGAGCACCTTGCTCACCTTCCTCTCCCCCTCAGTGACACGGTTCAAGTGGAATTCCCCGATGAAAACTTGTCACTCATCTCTCGCGATCCCTTCTGGTCGCTCCACTTCGATGGAGCTCTCAATTCTAGGGGACGGGGCATAGGTGCCGTTTTGCTCACCCCAGAAGGGATCACCATTCCTCTAGCCTATCAGCTCCAATTCTATGCCACCAACAATATCTCCGAGTATGAGGCTCTTCTTGCCGCTCTTAAGCTTGCCTACCTCTTAGGCACGCGTCACCTCAAGATCATAGGAGACTCTCAACTCGTCCTTCGGCAAGTCCTTTCTACTTACTGCACTCGTGACCCTAAACTCAAGCCCTATCAAGATCTGGTCACACTCCTAGCCAAGCAATTCCGTCAACTCATCTACATTCATACTCCTCGCTCTCAGAATATCCTGGCCGATGCTTTGGCATCGTTAGCCTCATCTCTTTCCTTCCTTCTCAGCCGTAGTTCTGAGACAATCATTGTTCAAAGACTAGAAGCTCCCTCCACTCAGGACCCTTGGTTCATTAACCTTAGGAGCTCTTTAGTTTTGAAGGCAGAGAGAAAAGAAGCAAAGGAGTTGATGCTTGTGGAACTAGGAGAAATGATGGAAGAAGAAAGGCTGTGGTACCATGAAATTGAGCAGTATTGCAAGGATTGTACCTTCCCAGAGGAAGCTGAAGCGGAGGATAAGAGAGCCATCCGTAGAGCGGCGTTGAGGTATACCATTATTGGTAAAGTGCTCTACAGACGCGCTCTAAATGGAATGCTCCTCCGATGTTTGTCAGACGAAGAGGCTTGGAAGGTGGTGGAAGGATCCCACTCCAGTGAATGTGGAGGGCATGTGAATAGCCAAATGTTGGCTAAAAAACTTCTTAGGCAGGGCTACTACTGGCCGACCCTAGAAGAAGACTGTGCCACCTACGTTCGTAGGTGTGTCAAATGCCAGATCTATGCCGACAAAATCCATGCCCCTTCTTCCTCTTTGCATCCACTATCTTCCCCTTGGCCTTTCTCCATGTGGGCCTTTGATATCATCGAGCCTCTTGGTGATCCTAATACTCAGATAAAACAAAAATCCTTCATTCCCACTGCTACTAAGTACTTCACCAAATGGGCCGAAGCTGAAGCGTTTGCGGAAATCAAAGGTTCAACAGTGTGCAGATTTATCATGAGAAACATCATCACGCGGTTCGGAGTGCCAAGTAGCCTCATCACCGACAATGGACCCCAGTTCATATCTCAAGAGCTTCAGGATCTCTGTAAGAAATTCAACATTTCCTTGCATCATTCATCTCCGTACTATCCGTAGGGCAATGGCCAGGCTGAAGCCACAAACAAAATGCTTTTGAAAATTCTAAAGAAAACTTGTAAGTCTAATAAATTTACTGATTGGCCAGAAAAACTGGTCGAGGCTCTGTGGGCCTACCGCACCTCCGTCCGCACGCCCACTGGGCAAACCCCATTCTCACTTACATATGGGATGGAGGCGGTATGTCCACACGAGATCCTCATCCCTTCGCTAAGGGTTCAGCTAGACAAGGAACTTAATCCCGATGACCATTGGGAGGCGTTGCTTACACAGCTAGAACTCTTAGACGAACGGCGTTTAGCTGCAGCCGATCATGTTCATTCATATCAAAATAGACTCTCAAGATCCTTTCAAAAGAAAGTAATTAAGCGCAAATTCCTAGAAGGAGACATGGTTTTGAAGCGAATTTTTATAAAACCTGGAGGTCCGAGGTCCAAATTGTCAGCAAACGGGGAAGGGTCGTACATCGTTAAGGAAGTGTACCCCAGAAACGCGTATAGGCTAGTTAATGCCGATGGTGAGGAACTCTCTCACCCATGGAATGGTTTGTACCTTAAAAGATTCTACCCCTAATGTTGATAACAACACCAATTTGCAAAAGAATGTTGTTGGCCATATGCCTCATGTTGGGTTTTCAATATATCATGTTTTTGATGATCACATTAATATCCTAGAACATTGATTTAATGCAAAATTGATGTATTAATTAACATGAAAAACACCATGAAAGTGATTATGTTAAACATTGCTAAATCATACAATGTATATCACTAACAATGTACTTGCATGTAGGTGCACAAGCATGAAAGATGGAGCATTGAAGAGATGAGCAAATAGCACAAGAAATTGTCAAAGAAGTGTATCTGTCGACAGGCCCAGGGCATGTGTCGACAGATACACACAGTCAATCCAAGACAAAACTCAGTATTGCATCTCTGAGTGCATCTGTTGACAGATGCAAATTACCTGTCGACAGATACACTCAGAAATTCAGATTTCTAAAACCCAGTTCTCAACCTGAGTGCATCTGTCGACAGATGCAAGTGCACCTGTCGACAGACGACGGAAACATGAGATTTAGAGATTCCAACTCCGGCCCCTTTTGGGTGTTTCCTTCCTCCACGACCCCCACCTTTACCTAACACTATATAAGCATCCTTTTGGAGCCAAATTCGCAGAGAGCAGCCTCCCAACCAAGAGCCTCCAAGGGACCAAGAGGAAAAGCCCCAATTTGCTGCTCTGCTTCAATCTTCCGCCCAGATCGTCTTGGAATCACCATCTATGCGGAGCTGAAGCCAGATCGTCGTCAATTCAACCTTCTACATCGATCAGTCTACATCCAATCGAAGTTTGAAGAGCGTCTGGACGATCCATGAGAAGAATTCCAACTGGATTTGTTCCCCAACTCTAAATTCTTCTCCATTTCACAATTTCCATTCCATTATGTGTGTGTGGTTGTGTTTCAAGCATCCCTTGTGCTTGATTCACGAGTTTGTGGTTGTTCTGATCGTGGTTCATCAGACAACGTGTGTGTGTGTGAGTTGTTGTGTTGAACTCGCTCATAAGCAGTCATTTCTGCGTGTGTGTGTGGACGGTGGATGTAGGATACACGAGTTGTGTACTCCGAACCACCTTAAATCATCGTGTCCCGTGGTTTGTTCGTGTTCTGCGATAGTTGATTGGTAGGCACGTTGTTCATACGCACGTTTGATACCATGTTTTTCATTTAAATCAACTCAAGCTTTCTTATACTCAATCGAATTCTAATCAAGTTTCTTTAAGATCGTTGTAGCACCGAAAAGAAGCCATCAGTAAATAGAAATTTCCGTAATCTATTCAACCCCCCCTTCTAGATTACCATATTGTGTTATTCCGCATAACTCTTCAATTGGTATCAGAGCGAGGTTTCTCCGATTTACAGTTTTCATAATTTGATCTAGCGATCAGGAGATTTTCGATCTTATGGATTCTAGCAAAGGGTGTATGGCCGAGGGACATTCAGTAACCAGACCACCCTATTTTGATGGCACTGACTATCCTTATTGGAAAAATTGTATGCAGGTATTTTTGAGAGCTCAAAATTACGAGCTGTGGAAGATAGTCAGCATGGGACCATATGCGTTGCCCGAGGACGAAGACACCTGGACGAAAGACCAAATAGCTAAAGGAACTCTCAACTGGAGCGCACTAAACATGATGCAATGTGCGATGCATCCAAAGGAGTTCTCAAGAGTCTCCACATGCTCAACAGCAAAAGAGATGTGGGACAAACTTGAACTCATCTACGAAGGTACGTCCGAGGTAAGGGAAACCAAAGTTAGCATGTTAGTGTCTGAATATGAAATGTTCAAGATGAAAACTGATGAAAGCATATCAGACATGCTTGCAAGATTCATGCTAATAATTAACGGGCTAAAAGGTCTTAAAAAGGAATACTCTGAAAGTGACTTAGTAAGAAAGATACTTCGATCTCTTACTTCATCTTGGAATACTAAGGCCACTGTCATTGAGGATTCCAAAGACCTCTCTAAAATGAAATTGGATGAACTAATTGGCTCCTTAATGACATATGAAATCAACATCAAAAGAAAAGAATTGGAAGAAAATCCTAGGAAGTCAATTACTTTAAAAGCATCCAACAAAACATCAACAAGCTCCAAGAAATCCATTCAACAAGATAGTGATGAGCAAGAAGCATCTAGTGAGAGTGATAATGATGAAATGGCAATGCTCACTAGACAATTCAAGAAATTTCTGAAGTTCAAAAGGAGAGACATAGGTAACTCCAAACCTTTTCAAAAGAAAAAATTTTCACAGAAATATGAGTCCAACAAGAAATCTGACATTGTTTGTTATGAATGCAAGAAACAGGGGCACATGAGAGGAGAATACCCAGAACTCAAGAAGAAGCTGAAGAAAGAAAAATTCATCTTCAAGAAAGCCAAAGCAATGTTGGCAACCTGGAGTGATGAAGATGAAGATGAAGATGAACAAAAACATCCGATGATGAAGAAGTTAAATGCTTAATGGCAAGGAGTGATGACTCCACCGGGGTAAACTTCTCATTTGATAATTACACTGCAAGTGAATGGGAGGAAGCATATACTACTCTATTTGAAAATTTTTGTGAATATAGATCTGAAAATAAGGCATTGAAAAAGAAATGCAACTCCCTTGTGCATGATAAAAATCATGATGAACGAATTACATTCCTGACAAAAGAAATAGAAATGATGAAAATTGATGAAAAGACTCATAGTGAAGAGATGGATTGTTTGAAAATGAAATTACAAGAAACACAAAAGGAAAAGGACTGTTTAAGCCATTCTCTTGAATTCCTTCAAGAAGAACATCTAGAAACAAAGAAAAAGTTGGAACAAACTGAAACAGAATTGAAAGAGAAATCTGAAGACTTGATGAAATTTGTAAAAGGAAAGCAAAATCTAGATGCGGTTTTGGGTGCAAAAATACATGTAACCAAGCATGGGTTGGGATATCAACCTGTCAAACAAAAGAAAATAGGAGAGTCATTAATCACCTCCTTTGTTGATCCTAGCCCAAGCACAAGCAAGCATGTTCCCACAAAGCATAACACAAGTCCATCTCAGACCAAAGTATTGCAACCCAAACAAAATGTTCCCAACAAACAAAAGAAAAAGCCACCTGTCGACAGATGGAATAGTGCCTGTCGACAGGCAAGAATAACTTCAACTAATAAACAGTCTATCAAGCAACAAAAAATTGAAAAGAAAATTCCTTCATGCAATGTGTGTAAAAAGATTGGTCATGATGAAAAACAATGTTGGAATAATCCAAAGAAACAGAAATTCAAACAAGTTTGGATTCCTAAGCATTTACTTTGTTGCATGAATGAAATTTTGGGACCTAAAGTAATTTGGGTACCAAAATCTCTTGTCTGATCCACATATGCAGGAATGCCTAGCAGCCCAACATCAAAACAAATGGTACTTGGATAGCGGCTGTTCGAGGCACATGACGGGAGACAAAGCTAAATTTTGTTTCATAGTGGAGAAAGACGGAGGACAAGTCATTTTTGGAGGTAACAACAAAGGCCAAATCATTGGCACAGGTAATGTTGGTAAGTGTCAATTGAAAATGTACTGTTAGTTGATGGCCTTAATCACAATTTGCTTAGCATAAGTCAATTATGTGATAAAGGTCACAACGTCATCTTTGAATCAAATTCATGTCAAATTGTTGATAAAGAAACATGAAGTGTAAAATTTTCTGCAAAAAGAGTGAATAACATTTACTTAGTTGACTTAGATGATCCAAAAAATGACAACTTGTGTCTTGTTGCAAATAGACAGGATGAATTGACATTGTGGCATCGTAGGCTTGGCCATGCGAGCTACAACGTGTTGCACAAGATCATGAAGCTCAAATTAGTAAGTGGACTTCCTGAAATTTCTTTTAACAACAATGAAAGTTTTTGTGATGCATGTGCACAGGGAAAACAAACCCGGAAGTCTTTCAAATCCAAAGCACCGGTAAGCACATCTAAACCATATGAACTGCTGCACATAGACCTTTTTAGACCAACTAGAACTCTAAGTCTCAATGGCAAACGTTTCGGTTTTGTCATTGTAGATGATTTTTCTAGGTTCACATGGGTCAAATTCTTGGCTCACAAAAGTGAAACACTTAATCTTCCAAGAATTCTTTAACAAGATTGAGCATGGCAATGTGAATAAAATATGCTCAATTCGCACTGATCACGGGGGAGAATTTGATAACAATGCATTTTCTGATTTTTGCAGGCACCAAGGGATCGATCATCTGTTCTCCTCCCCAAGGACTCCAGAACAAAATGGAGTAGTGGAGAGGAAAAACAGAACATTAGTGGAAATGGCTCGCACTCTTCTGGTTGAAGGCCAACTCTCGAGAAGCTTTTGGGCAGAAGCAGTGAACACTTCATGCTACATTCTAAACAGAGCCATGGTAAGACCTGTGATAAAAAAAACCCCCTACCATTTGTTGAAAGGTAAGAAACCCAACCTTGGGTACTTTCGAGTATTTGGCTCAAAGGTATTTATCCATAACAATGATAAATCTGATTTAGATAAATTTGAAGCCAAAAGTGATCAAGGTGTTTTTCTAGGCTACTCAGAACACTCTAGGGCATATAGGGTGTTTAACAATAAATCACGCACTGTGGAAGAAACTCCACATGTTATTTTTGATGAGACTTATGCCAAAACTAACAGTTTGACTGTTAATAGAACTGAAAAAGAAGATGAAGGAACATCACTTGAGGACCTACAAGTCAAAGCAAAAGACAAATCTGAAGAAAGTTCCAAGACCAAAGGTGGATATCTTCACAAGGTGATGATGAAGAAGACAATGAAGACCATGACGATAATGAAGGCGCTGATGAAGACTCTCAGGATGAGCAAATGCCTGATCAACCTCAAGAATTTGCTGATGTCTCTGTGCCTCAAGAACAATCTCTTCGTGATTATTTGGCACAAATGCATCAACAAATGATCTCAGGATTTGCTCAAATGAACTCTAGATTTGATCAATTGGAGGCATCTCACGAGCGTATCCAAGACCGACTTGACTTCCTCTACTCTGAGAGAGCTGGATCCAGTCACCCTCCACCTACTGAACATGAAGAGGAATAGAGGGTCTCAGGGTCCTTAGAGGTCGTTAAGAGTCGTAGCTGGGAGTCAGTTTCACTAGTCCTGTTGTCTTTTTGCTTGTTCATGTTATTTCCCTTCCTTTTGAATTTTATTGAGTCATGTAATGATTGTTTCCTTCCTCCACGACCCCCACCTTTATCTAACACTATATAAGCATCCTTTTGGAGCCAAATTCGGAGAGAGCAGCCTCCCAACCAAGACCCTCCAAGGGACCAAGAGGAAAAGCCCTAATTTGCTGCTCTGCTTCAATCTTCCTCCTAGATCGTCGTGGAATCAATATCTATGCGGAGCTGAAGCCGGATCATCGTCAATTCAACCTTCTACATCGATCAGTCTACATCCAATCGAATTTTGAAGAGCGTCTGGACGATCCACGAGAAGAATTCCAACTGGATTTGTTCCCCAACTCTAAATTCTTCTCCATTTCACAATTTCCATTCCATTGTGTGTGTGTGGTTGTGTTTCAAGCATCCCTTGTGCTTGATTCACGAGTTTGTGGTTGTTCTGATCATGGTTCATCAGACAACGTATGTGTGTGTGAGTTGTTGTGTTGAACTCGCTCATAAGCAGTCGTTTCTGCGTGTGTGTGTGGACGGTGGATGTAGGATACACGAGTTGTGTACTCCGAACCACCTTAAATCATCGTGTCCCGTGGTTTGTTCGCGTTCTGCGATAGATGATTGGTAGGCACGTTGTTTATACGCACGTTTGATACCTTGTTTTTCATTTAAATCAACTCAAGCTTTCTTATACTCAATCGAATTCTAATCAAGTTTCTTTAAGATCGTTGTAGCACCGAAAAGAAGCCATCAGTAAATAGAAATTGTTGTAATCTATTCAACCCCCCCTTCTAGATTACCATATTGTGTTATTCCGCATAACTCTTCACCTCACTCCCCCTCATTGTGGTAAATGACCTCTATGTCCAGCCACACACACACAACACGGCGACCTAAGGTCAATTGCCCTTTGTTTATGGTGTTTCTGCTCAGCCCTCGTATAGGGAACCTGAGGTCAATTCTCTTCTTACTCGGACAAGGTCCAGGGGCAAAGGGGAGGCTAGCATGTAGACCAGAAAGCAGCAAAGATCATGTGTATGAAGTCTCAAAGAGGGACAGTCAATTCAAAAGAAAAGTAAAAGGAAATGATGAAATAGCGAAAGAAAAATAAGGGGCATGTCAAAGAGTGGCAATACAGTTCCCCGCGGGACGCCCTTGAGCCTGGTCGTACGCATGCCCCCAATTCAAAAAGAGCAATGACCTTAAAGTCTCTGGACAATAGACGAATTTCACATGTAACATAATCATTGTAAGTCTTACAAGCCAGTAACCCCGACCCCAAGACCAAGTCTTGTCTCATTGCTAATCTTCATGTTCTTCCTAAAAAGACCAAAGAACCCCTACACCTGGTCTGTGTTGGAACATTAATATTCAAGGGGCAAGAAACCTTAGTAAGCCAAAGATAAATGCACGCTGCACATAAATATTATTCGCCAAACAAGAGATGGAAATGAGGTCTATGACTAATTACTCAAAGAGCAAGAGATGTTGTTATCAGAAAATCTCAAAAATCCAAAAAAAAATAGAAAATCTCAAAAATAAAAAAATAGAAAATTTTAAAAAGCAAAAAAAAATCAGAAATTTCAAAATCCAAAAACAATCAGAAAATCTCAAAAATAAAAAAATCAGAAAATCTAAAAAAATAAAAAAAAATTGAAAAATCTTTAAAAATCCAAAAGAATGTGTGTACATACCGCTTTCCTTTAGCATGCATTGTTTATTTTCCTTTCCGCCTATTTAATAAGGCTCAGCCCCTTGACAAGTATGAAGTTGGGTTCATGATTATTTAAGCGTAAGGGGCTGAGCCAAAGAACAGATCTAACCTGTTTTGTCAAGTGTGCAGGGATAGGTAATTCTAAGGGACACGCAGTGTTGTACTCAGTATTCTCTGTCTCTCCCGTGTTTGAATCTCGTCTCGCATTCGTGTCAATTGCAAATCATTCATTCCATAAAGATTGACATAAAATAAAATTTTCACTAAGAGATGAACAATATATACAAACGATAGAGGGGAGGTGGTTCACAAACTCCTCACTGTCCACCACCACTCTCCCCAGATCCCTCCTGTCTTTCTGCTGGTGGTGGAATCTCACCACCATCCCTACCACCCTGAACGCTACCCTCACCGTGGTGGCGCCTCTCATCCTCCTCGTTTCTTCGCTGACTGGAGGAACCTGCCAAATACTGTCTAACTGAGGCGCCACTCGCCCCACTAACACCAGTCCTACTCCTAGCTGCCTCTCCGAAGGTCTTCACCATACCCCGGAGCTCATCAATCCTAATTTGCTGCGCCATCACCTCTGTGCGAAATCTCACCATCTCTGTCTGGTCCGCTGACGACCCCTGCACCCGCAGTATCGCCAGCTCTGCCGTAGCCTCTGCCACCCTCTGCTCTGCTACCTCCGCCCAGATGCGCAGCTGATCTCCCTCGCCCCTGGCCGTGTCAATCTGCCCCTGTAGCTGATCCGCGCGGTCGGTGGCGGTCCTCAGCTCCCTCTCCTACAAAGGAACAGTCTAGTCAGTGCCAAGTGTTTTTAACTTTCAATCTAAAAGGTCTATCTTACTTACCCTCTCCTCCAGGTCCCTCTGTGTCTCCTCCGTGCGCCTGACTGTAGCCGCCAGTCGATCCTCCAGATCTAACTGGGTGTTCTCCGCTACTCTCGAGGAGGAGGCACCAGTAGCTGCGGCACTCCTTACTCTCTCCAACTCCCTCCGCTGCACAAGAAAACACATGTTAAATCCCCAAATCAGCTTTGAAAGTGGTTAAGTACCGAAGTCTGAGTAAGTACTTACCAACTGCTCTGCCTCCTTCTGCGCCACCTCGCGATCTTGCGTCGCTGAGTAGAGCAAGGCTCGGAGTGATGCAGTCTCTCCGGCCACATCCACCTGCAGTCCATATCCAACTCATTAGTTCAATTCCATAAAATCAAATTCAAAGAGTTGTAGTTTAGGGGTTTTTACCTGGTGTCGGGCGCTCTTGTACACCTTTCCTCCGTACTTCAAGGCGTATGCCTGGAGGTACGCATCGTCCGTGGTCGCGGTAGACTTGACAGCCTTGCCCATGCTCTCCCAGTTTTGGATCTGTTCCTTTGCCCGCTCACGCCAGTCGGTCGTGTCGTGGAGCCCCCGGAAGCTGCGACCAGGTCTGCGGAACCGGTCACGAGTAGGGAACTCCACAGCACTCTGCTGAAGTCCTAGCGAGCGCTGGCATAGGAACAGATGCAGAGGTAGCACAAGGTTGAGTGCATGCACCCACACCGACCTACCAAAGTAGGGGCGGGCCTACACCAACCAAGGCTGTCCCTCGTTGCTCTCTTCCAAATATGGCTGTCACACCACCTGCACATCAAAGCAATCAGTCATCAAGCAGTTATATCAAATCAAGCACTAATTCATGAAGAGAAATGTTAGAGCACTTACATCCAAGTGAGGGTAGCTATCAATGGCCTCCTGGAGGCGCGCTAGCTGATCGCCGAGGTTGCGGGTGTCCCGGCGAGAATCCCAATGGCGTGCAATGGGCACGAGGCCCGGCCGTGTGAGGATCCCTCTCCCTAGGCCTGGGAGGTGGAGGTAAGTCCAGACCTCCAAAATAATAAGGAGATTAGATCGCAATTTAAAGAAAAATGCAGTTAAGTCCAAGGGTTAGGGAGAAGTAGTGTACTTGGAGAAAGGGGAAGAATCCGCTTGTCGAGGTCTGCCGCTCGGAGGTGCCCAAGCTGTTGAACTGGTGCGCCAAGAATGTCGCTCCCCAGGCGTAGCCCCCCACCTTGCTCAAATCCTCCAGCAGAGGCAAGAAGCGGCGATGGACTGTGTCGCCCCTCGTGGCAAACAAAAGTCTACCAAGAAAGAGGAAGAGGAAGTGACGTAAGTCCAAGTCCGCCTCCGCCCCTGGCTCGCTCGCCAGCTCCAGCCGACTCACCCGAACCAGCCTCTCAAAGTGCTCGTCTGTGGTCTCCCCTGCCTTCTTCCTAACATCAAATAGCCCCAGACTCTCTTGTAGCTCTACCCTGGGGACTAGGGAAGATCTACGGTCTACGGGTAGCCCTAGGAGTCGCTCAGCCAGGTCGTGGTAGCAGGGATAGGTGAATCCGCTCACTGGCCTCCCGTACACTCAGAGCCCCGTGATCCGGCTCACATCCTCAAGGCTGGGGATCATCTGTCCCCATGGAAATATGAAGGCGGTCGCCTCCGTATCCCACCTGCTCCGCATAGCCTGAGTGAGAGCGGGATCCGGCCTCATCCTCTCTATCCTAAGGATTTCCCCAAACCCCATCTCCTCAACTCTCTCTCTCTGGAAGGGTGGGAAGGCTAGGAAGACAGCTAGAACCAAGGTCTAGGATACCCGGGTCCTCATCTCGCCCTGCATGAAAAAGGGGGGGTTGGTTTGCAGTCTTGTTTTAGATCCTCGGTTCGAGTCACGCCCCCTTTAAAGGTCGCGACCAGGTCGCGACAAGGCGGTGCGTCGCAACCTTATCGCGTCACCTCCCTAGGCCGCGATAAGGCCGCGTCACCCCGCTCTGTCGCGACTACTGGTGTCGCAGCGAATCGCGCCATCGCGTCTTCAGGACCGGACCGGCCGGAGCCTCCTTTGTTCGATCCTCTTTCCCTTGGGCTTCATGCCCTACAAATCGCCCTCTAGAGGCTTCTTCTACATTCCCATTCATTCATACACGGTTTAGGGTCCGATTGCTTACCGATTTCATAGCTTTCTCCTTTTTTTTCCTCGCCGCCTCCACGTCCACGGTAGGGCCCTCCGTCTGCTCCTCTACCTCCATCTCGACGTCCGTCTCCGCCTCCTCCGCCGGAGGCACCTCCATCTTGCGCTGGGAGCTCCGCCGCTCCGCGTGCCGCTTCGTCTGGGAAGAGCCCTCTCTGGCGTTTCCTCCTCCTTCCATGGCAATGGTGGGTGACTAAGGTTCAGAAAAGGGGAATGGATTGAAGGAGAAAAGGAAGCAAGGAAGTAAGAGATTTAAAAGAAAAACTCTCTCGGTGGTTTGAATGCCAAGAAAGGGGGAAATGGAAGGCAGTTTGCATTTTTGAATGGTCGGTTCGAGTCGCGACTTAGTGGGCCGTCACGTTACTGTCGCGGCACCCTGGGACGTCGCGACTATATCGCGACGCCCGCGTTGTCGCGACCTTAAGGCGAAGCCCTATGCTGTCGCGTTATAAACAGAGCTCATTGCGCCAAACAGAAAATTCATTTCAAATCAATCAATACATGTTCCAAAGTCTTCCTACATTCAAATAAATGCGAATTCCTGCCCTAACTACCATCTGACATCTTTCCTACATCAGTCTACCTATCCTCAAGCTTCCACAGTAGCTGGTTGGAGCTTCTTAAGCGCCTCCACGTACTCTCTGATCATGTCCTCATCTTCCTCTTCCACTTCCGCCTGGACGGAACTCGTAGCACACCCCTCCCAGTGCACCATGGCGCTCCGCACATCCCTCTCATCCTGTTCATCACCCATCTTCCTTTGTTGAATAGCCGGGTAGTGCGAGAGATACGGAACCACGGTGTGTGCCATCCCGCACTACAGATAGCACTGGTTTGGGTTGTAGTTGACGAGGGTTTCATTGCCCAGAAGGCGGAGTGCTAGCCCGAGACGCTGGGGTACATGGATCGTCCAGTTGTGGAGGAAGCGTGGGCACATTTCAAAGGCTGCCACGGTCATTTGCTTGAAGTACTCGCGCCACGCCTTCAAGCCCTTCACTTGGGCGGTTTTACACCACGCTTTTAGTCTTGAAGGCAGAGAGAAGAGAAGCGAAGGAAGTATTGTTGGTAGAGCTAGGAGAAATGATGGAAGAAGAAAGGCCATGGTACCACAAAATTGAGCAGTACTTCAAGGATGGTACTTTCCCAGAAGAAGCCGAGGCCGAGGATAGGAGAGCCATCCGTAGAGCAGCATTAAGATATACCATTGTTGGAGAAGTGTTGTATAGACGCGCTCTAAACATAATGCTCCTCAGATGTTTGCAAGATGAAGAAGCCTGGAAGGTGGTGGAAGGAGCCCACTCTAGTGAATGTGGAGGGCATGTGAATAGCCAAATGTTGGCTAAGAAGATCCTTAGGCAGGGCTACTTCTGGCCAACCTTAGAAGAAGACTGTGCCATCTACGTACGTAGGTGTGTCAAGTGCCAGCTCCATGCCGATAAGATCCATGCTCCATCCTCTTCTTTGCATCCACTATCTTTCACTTGGCCATTCTCCATGTAGGCCTTTGATATCATTGGGTCTCTTGGTGATCCTAATGCTCAAGTAAAACAGAAATCTTTCATCCTTACTGCTACTGAGTACTTCACCAAGTGGGCCAAAGCAGAGGCATTTACAGAAATCAAAGGCTCGACCGTGTGCAGATTCATCATGAAGAACATCATCTCGCGGTTCGGAGTGCCAAGTGGCTTCGTCTCCGACAATGGACCCCAATTCATAACACAGGAGCTTCAGGACCTATGTAAGAAATTCAACATTGCCTTGCATCATTCGTCTCCGTATTATCCGCAGGGCAACGACCAAGCCGAAGTCACAAACAAAACGCTTTTGAAAAATTTAAAGAAAACTTGTGAGTCTCATAAGTTCACTGATTGGCCTGAAAAGTTGATTGAGGCTCTGTGGGCCTATCATACCTCCGTCCGCACGCCCACTGGGCAAACTCCATTTTCACTTACATACGGGATGGAGGCCGTATGCCCACATGAGATCCTCATTCCTTCGCTAAGAGTTCAGCTGGACAAAGAACTTAATCCCGACGAACGTCGAGAGGCGTTACTTACACAGCTGGAACTCCTAGACGAATAGTGTCTAGCCTTGGCCGATCATGTACTTTCATATCAAAATAGACTCTCATCCAAGAATGAGACATGGTTTTGAAGTGAATTTTCATAAAACCTAGAGGTCCTAGGTCAAAATTACAAGCAAACTGGGAAGGGCCGTACGTTGTTAAGGAAGTATACCCTGGGAACGTGTATAGGCTTATCAATGCCGATGGTGAGGAGCTCTCTCACCCGTGGAATGGGATGTATCTTAAAATATTCTACCCTTAATAAAAGGATTTCAATAGCGACATCATTTTGCAAAAGAATGTTAGTAGTTATGTGTCTCACTCCCTTTCATTTGTTGTCAAATGACCCTTATGCTCAGTCACACACACCACGCGGCAACCCGGGGCTAATTTTCCTTAGTTAGTGGTGTTTCTGCCTAGCCCTAGTGTGAGGTCCAAATGTCAATTCTCTTCTTGCCCGGACAAGGTCTAGGGGCAAAAGGGCGCTAACTTGTGGACTAGGGGAGGTGTAGCTCATATGTATGAAGTCTCAAAGAGAGACGGTCTGTTCAAAAGAAAGAAAAAAAAAAGAGAAAAGAGAAAATTGATAAAAATGAGAAGTAAGTGGGAAATTAAAAATATGGGCATGTCAAAGAGTGACAGTACAGTTCCCCGCGGGATGCCCTTGAGCCCGATTGTACGCATGCCTCGGACAAAATAATGACCACAAAGTCTCTGGACAACAGACAGATTCCATGTGAGGTACTCCCTTGCAAGTCATACAAGCTAGTCTCCCAAGCACCAAGTCCAATTCTTGTCTCCTTTAAGTCTTCCTATCCCTGCTAATGACTGGAGAACCCCACACCTGGTTTACGTTAGAACGTTAGTGACTAGGGGCAAGTGGCCTTTGGGGAGCCAAAAGCAAATGCACACTGTGCTTAGGGGATATTTGACAAACATAAGATATGAATGAGATCCTTAGCTAATCATTCAAATGCAGAAGATGTCGTTATCAGAAAACTCCAAAAATCCAAAAAAATCAGAAAACTCCAAAAATAATTTTTTTAGAAAACCCCAAAAATCAAAAAAATTAGAAAACCCAAAAAATCTAAAAACAATTAGAAAACTCCAAAAATCCAAAAAAATAAAAAAAAACCCCAAATTCCAAAAAAAAATCAGAAAATTTCAAAAAATCAAAAAAATAAGAAAATATCAAAATCTAAAAAATTAGAAAATCCAAAAAATCCAAAAAAAAATGTGTGTACATATCGCTTTCTTTTGGCATGCGTTATTTTGATTTACTTTTCACCTATTTAAATAAGGTTCAGCCCTTTGACAATTACGAAGTTAAAGTCATTTTTACCTAGCGCAAGGGGCTAAGCCAAAGAGCAGATCTAACCTATTTTCCTAAGTGTGCAGGGACAATGAATTTTTGGAACGCGCGCAACAATGTACTCAGGGTACTCCTTTCCTTCTCTCTTATTCGAATCTCATCTCACACTCATGTCAATTGCAAATTCATTCTTTTTATAAATATTGACATAAAATAAAAGATCCACTAAGAGATAAGCATTATGTATAAAGATAAGGGGGAGGTGGCTCACAAGCTCCTCACTACCCACCGCCACTCTCCCTGGATCCCTCATGCCTATCTGGTGGTGGTGGCATCTCACCACCACCCCGCCCACTCCTGGCGCTCGTCTCACCCCCGAGGCGCCTCTCCTCCTCCTCGTTCCTCCGGCGGCTAGAGGAACCTGCCAAATACTGCCTAACAGAGGCGCCCGTCGCTCCGCTAGCTCCAACTCGCGCCGCTCCTGCTTCGGCTCTGTGATCGGCCAATGGCTGTCATCACCTTCTGAAATCCCCGTGCTAGGGTCTGCTGTGTGTGCAGATCAGTGCGCAGCCAAGCCAGCTCCTCCTGGTCCACCGACGACCCCTGCACTCGTAGCATTGCCAGCTCCCTCGTCGCCTCTGCCACACGTGACTCAGCTACCTCCGCCCGGATGCGCAGCTGATCCCTCTCTCCTGTCACCGTGTCGACCTGCCCCTGCAGCTGGGCCGCTCGGTCGGTGGCAGTCCTCAGCTCCGTCTCCTGCAGGGAAAGCCAACTTAGTGCCAAATTTGAATAATTTGCAATTTAAAACACTATCTAACTTACTCGCTTGGCTAGCTCAGCCCGCGCCTCCTCGGCCCTCCTGACTGCATCTGCCAGTCGGTCCTCTACCTAAGGTTATTGAACCAAGGGTCCTGAGTGGAGGGAGCTTCTAACCTTTGAATAGTGATAGTTTCAGCACTGAGGCTGAGAGGGAAAGAGAGAGATGAGGCCAGGGATGCCAGGACATCGGCCAGGATATTCTGAGAGCGAGGAGTGTGAATGTAGATAAGTTTGCGGAATTTCTTGGCTAGGAGCATGACCAGATCTTGATAAGGCTTGAGCTTGGGGTCACGAGTGCGATAGGTAGAAAGGAGTGCTGGAGAACAAGTTGAGAGTCTCCTATGATCTTGAGATGGCGCGCGCCTAAGAGATAGGCAAGCTTTAGACCAGCTAGGAGAGCCTAATAATCGGAGACATTATTGGTGGTAGGGAACTGGAGTTGACACGCAAATGGAATGGTGATCCCTTCTGAGGTGAGCAAGACATCACCTATGCCCCGTCCCCTAGAATTGAGAGCCCCATCAAAGTGGAGCGACCAGAAGGGATCGCGAGAGATGAGTGACAGGTTTTTATCAGGGAAATCCTCTTGAACTGTGTCACTGTGAGGAAGAGGAAGGTGAGCAAGGTGTTCAGCAATGGCATACCCTTTTATAGCCTTCTGGACTACAAAGGTGATATCAAATTGGGACAAAAAGCTTTGCCAATGCGCCAATCTGTCGGCGAGGACTAGCTTCTCCAGGAGATACCTAATATGATCCATTCTAGAAATCAAACTCACCTTATGGGCTAGAAAGTAGTGCTTCAATTTATGCACTACCCACACTAGCGCTGCACATGTTTTCTCCATTGTGGTGAGTTTGAGCTCGGAAGGATTGAAGAGCCTAGATAGGTAATAGACTGCCCTTTCTTTGCCAGAATCGTCATGTTGTGCAAGGATAGCTCCTAGGGAGTCCTCAATAGTTGACAGATATAGGATTAAGGGTTTTCTAGGGAGAGGCACCTGCAGCACGGGCGGATTCATGAGATAACTCTTGAGTTCATCAAAGGCCTCCTAGCACTTAACGTTCCATTCAAATTTGGCTCCTCCTTTTAACAATTCATAGAAGGACGACATCTTTGGGAGTGCTGAGATATGAATCTCCTTATGAACTGAAGTCGACCGTTCAAACCTCAAAGCTCAGATATGTTGTTAGGAGGAGGCATCTCATTTATTGCCTTGGCCTTGTGTGGGTCTATCTGAATCCCCCGTTTGCTGACTATGAAACCTAGCAATTTGCCTAAAGAAACCCCAAACACGCACTCTTCGGATTCATCTTCAATTGATATTCTTGTGCGCGGCGAAACACTTTGGCAAGCACGGAGGAGTGTTCTCTTCGAGTCCGAGACTTCACCACAATATCATCCACGTAAACCTCAACATCGATATGAATCATATCGTGGAAGATAGCTAACATTTCCCTTTGATAAGTGGCGCCGGCATTCTTTAATCCAAACGTCATGACCACATAGCAATAAGTTCCCCAGGGCGTGGTGAAGGAAGTTTTCTCTTGGTCCTCTGGGGCTAGACGGATTTGATTATATCCTGAGTAACCATCCATGAACGATAGAGTTTCATACCCAGCGGTGTTATCAATCAACACATCCAAATGAGGTAAAGGGAAATCATCCTTTGGATATGCCCTATTCAAGTCCCGGAAGTCTATGCAAATTCGAACTCTTCCATCCTTCTTCATTACCGGAACTATGTTCGCCACCCACAATGGATAAAGGACTACACAGATGAACTTAGCTTTGTGTAGTTTGTCAATCTCCTCTTTAATCTTCAAAGCAATGTGGGCGAGGAAACGCCTTAACTTCTGTTTAACGGCAACTGCCATTGGCTTTAAGATTAACCTATGTTCCACCAATTCGGGGTCGATGCCAGGCATGTCGTCATACAACCAGGCAAAAGAATCCTTGAACTCCCTTAGCATTTCTACGAGTGTCTCTTCTTCCTCAGGAGGGAGACTGGAAGCTATAGTTAGGAGCCTGGGATCTTCGTCAGTTCCAACGTTTACCTCTTTGGTAGGTTCGTCCACTGTCGATGTGGGTTCATCGAATCTTCTCATGCCACTTGCATACATCTCTGCAGCGTCCTCTATCTCACCATCTTTGTCATCCGCTGGGTCTTCCTCAGTTAGGATTTCATATACTCCAAATCCATCGTCTAGCGCTTCCTCTTCGTGCTGAGCTTCTATGTTCAAAACAACTGCTTCTTAGGCAAACTCTTCAACAGCTAGAAGAGCGCCACACCTTTGCACCAGATCTAACAAATACCTATGGGGTATGCCACTATCCTTACTCTTCTTAGTCGGGGACGGGGGCTTACTAGATTCTACCCTTGAGCCTAACCTAGAGCTAATATTTATAGGAGACTCTGGAGGAGTGTCCAGAGGTTTATTGGAAGGGAAAGAGACAGGTGTGGCAGGACCACACGGATCCTTCGATGGGACTGGAGGCAAGGGCAGACCACTTGAGCTCAGGGTGTCTGCAGAGGAGTTGGTGTGTAGGGGAACAGAAGGCCCCTTACCTGGATCGCCCAGCATGACCATGATGGTTAGGCGAGCGAGGATTGCAACTTGCGTGCAAAAGGAGGAAGGAGAGGCGGGGATCACCGCAGAGGAAGGAAGAAAGACGGGGTGACGGGGATCGCCGTCGAGAGTAAGGAAACGTAGGGACGAGGATCGCCGTCCGAGTGTTGGGAGCAAGGAGTGACGGGGATCACCGTCGGGGAGCGGGGATTGCAGCGGAAGTGAAAGTGGGAAATTGGTGTTTGAAAAGGGAAAGATGGGGATTGCCGTCCAAAGGAGAAGGGAGGAAAGGGAGGACGGGGATCATCATCCAAATGATGGAAAAAAGGGGGAATGGAAGCATTTTTTATTTGTTTTTTTTTAATTAAGCACAACATACTAGACTAAGAAAGGGAATTAACTATCACAGGTGAAGGCATCGGGAGATGGGCAGAATCGAGCCATCGAAAGAAAGGGTGAAAGAGTACGAACAGATGGTTAATGCTTCGAGAGCATTGGAGGAGAATTGGATGATGAGAGGAGGAGAAGGGATGAAAGTGAAATTATAAACAATGATGGAAGATACAAAATGACTAGAAGGCCGGGAATACCCTGGCCAGAACTCCTTTGTTGGGTTGATGGGGTTCACGACTCAAAATCCTCACCAGGTCCAAGCAACTGTTGCTTGGTGGTGGCTGCTGATATTGACCGTTCCATTGCCGGAGAGTGTGGAATGTTGTCCTCGCTGAACAAATGACTGACTTCCAAGACAAGGTCTTCAAGGTCTTGTTCTTCTGCCTCTGCTACCGGGGACTGCACAGTGTTGTTCTCCTTGAACAAAAAATTGACGGCTGAGACTAAATCTTCCAGATCTGGTTCTTCTGCCCCTGTTTCTTCAAGCTTCCTCTTTTTGCTGGGCCACTGGGCCTCCAGAGCTTGATATGGGGACAATAGTGCTTCTATCATGACAGTATTGTAGCCTAGCTGTACGGGCCCTCTGACAAAATGATCATATAGAGTCCAGGTGAGAGGCTCTTGGTCTGAGTTTGATGTAGATGAATGTGCTGCCCACTGCTTAAATTCCTCTTGGTAACCAAGCCCCTGTTTTGTGAATTTCTTGGGATCATTGATAATCTGAGTCCTCCCCTGAAGGTGAGTGCCTAGACCCTTTCCTGGTTGATACCTAATTCTAACCATAATATTCCAGCCCTTGGTGTTCGTCAATGTGCTTTTCTTAACAACGGCCACTGATGGGGATACAATTTGGTGGCTACTGGAGAATGTGTAAGCCCAAGGGTAATTCACATCGAGCACTGAGATGATGGGCCTGTTCGATGGCCAGACCGACAACATGATTTTCTCGATGGCCTCCACCGTGTGAGTAGTTGCTGCACTCTTGACTTTAACTATTCACCCTTGGAAAGGGAATTTCAAACACTGGTGAGCGGTAGAAGGCATTGCCCCTAATGCTTCAATCCAAGGGCGACCCAAGGTGGCTTTGAAAGTAGGGTCAATGTCCAGCACATAAAAGTCCACAGTCATGACAAGTGGGCCTAATTCTGCTTGTAAAGAAATGATGCCATGGCAGGCCCGCCAGGAATTGTCATAGGCCGCTATGGTTGTAGGAGTGGGCTGTAAGCGGCGCTCGGAGACGTTGCAGGACCTCAAAGTACTCAGCGGGCACACATTTATAGAAGCTCCGGTATCGACCAATGCGGCATCAACAGCCACTTTGTTTTTGGTCAGGGTGACACATAAAGGCATTCTCCTAGCCTCTGGGGGAGCTAACTCACTGTCTGAAAAAGTAATTGTTGGCCCTTTGTTGACAATGGAGAGAACAGATGGCAGATTATCAGGGTTCATATCTTCATTTACCATGACCCTTTGCAGAAACACCCATAAGGCATCTTGATGTGTCTACGACCTTTTAATTAGCTCAAGGATGGATATCTTGGCTGGAGTTTGATCCAAATGCTTCAGTATGTCATATTGGGTCCCCGGGACCGGATCTATCTCCTCAATGTCTTGTTGCTGCTGCTGGTTGTTGGAAGTTTGGGTCGGCTGACCCGACATAGACATGGATGTATTTGGGTACATTCGGTGGAACATACGCCCGCTCCGTAGGGCGAGGTTGTGGTGAAGGGGAGGTGAAGTGGTGTCAATGATAGGGGGGTGGCTAATAAGGGTGTTGGCGCAGGGGAGAACGAGATGTTGAGAGGTGATAGGATAACGGGTGGTATGACGGGGTTGTTGTAGAGTGGCGAGGTGAGGGTGGCAACGGTGGGCGTGGTAGGTGTGGATGTGGTGGTAGTAGGCATAGTGGAAGTAGGTGTGGCGTGGGAAATTACCAAAAGCTGGCCTACTTCGTGCTTATCATCGTAGGTCCACGCGGCTGCTGGTGGTGGATGGTGGACGATGGGGTTAACTTGAGTGGGTGGAGGAGGTGGTGGAGCAGGCTGAGGGTTCGGAGCAGGCTAGTGTTGCGGCATAGGGTTACGAATTATGCCGAGGTCATTGGCTGGCTGTTGTGGTTACTGCAGTTGCTGCTGTTACTGGTACTGTTGCTGGAATTACTGTTGCTGAAATGGTTGCTGTTGTTGTTGGAATTGTGGTTGTTGTGGTTGTTGTGGCTACTGTTGCCTTTGCTGCTACTACTGCTGTCTTTGACCCTGTTGTTCCCTCAGTGTCTGAATCAACCTCCTCATTTCGGGCCAATCAAACTGATTCTGCTTATGAAGGTCATATATAATGTCCCGAAATTGGAAGCAATCAGACACATTGTGGCCCGGATGGCGATGGTACACACAGTACTTTGTTTGATATGCTGCCATGTTCCAGTTTGGCTTCTCGGGAGGGAGCCTAAGGGCATTTGGAGACATGAGGGTCGCAAATATATCAGCTAAACTTTCGGGAAGATGAGGGTATTGCGCCCTCTTAGGCCCATTAGGCTTTCGAGGAGCGTAACCATTTTGGGGTGGAGGGACCTGGTTGTATTGGCGCTGATCTTGCTGGGGATTCTGGTTTTGAGGAGGTGGCTGCCTATTGTTCCATGGTTGTTGGGGCTGCTGATTAAGGGGTGACCTACCTACCAAGCCTTGGGGGTTGTTCACTGCACCTACCTGCTCATTAGTTTGGATTCCCTTAGTGACAGGTCCTTGGGGCTTCTTGGGATAGCGGGACTTAGGGGCCTCAAACATACAGTGGATGGGTGAATCCTTGAGCTGGGTATGGATGAAACAGGCTCAGCTGTACAGCTGGTGCATGGAGGTGATGTCGTTCATAGCTAAGATGGTACAGTAGGTGGGTGTGGCATTGGAAATCAACAATTTAACTTTTTCTTCCTCCGGCATGGGGCATCGGATCTTAGCAACCAGGGAACGCCATCTGTCGGCGTAAACAGCAAACTCCTCATCAGGCTTCATTTTCTCAGCCACTAGATCAACAAAAGAATACTCGGGTCCAACCCGATCCTGAAACTTCTGTAAGAACCTTTCTTGAACAATGCAAAAATCTTCGGCCTCCTCGGGGGGCAAAGAGTAAAACCACTCGAGGGCTGCTCCATCCAATGATTTGCGAAACAAGTACGCCATGAGATGGTGGTCGTACTTGTGAGGGGCTGATTCATATACAAAATCTTTCAAATGCACATAGGGATCGCCATCCCTAGAGTACCGTCGATAGACAGGGAGTTCTGACTGGGGTGGTACACGGAGATGTTGAAAAGATGGCAGGGGGATGTCCACGGCCTTCCACGGGTCCAATTGTCTCCTTAGGTCATGGAGCTCCCGCTTCATTGATGTCCGCTCCGCAAGGAAATCGGAGGGGGACGTGGTGTGGTGAGCGGGAATGAGAGAGCGAGATTGCTCCACGGAGTAGGACCTCTTGTGGGGAAGGGGAGCCAGCTCGGCCTGATAGAAGGAGGACATCGGAGGGGACTTGGGCCGAACCTCCCATGCCAGAAGGTAGCTGGGCTCGAAAAAGTGAATAGTCCGCGGACGGAGGGGTGTAGGATCTGCCACAACAGAGGGTACATGTGGTGCTGAAATAATAGGAGCGGAGGAAGCTGTCTGTTGGGCAGAACTATGAGTTGGAGGAGATATGGGTCGCTTGCCTTTGGCAGCGGCCAGAAATTCGCGGACTTATCGGACTCAGATGGGGGAGAAGCTGACTGAATTGGGAGTGTGAGTCATCCGCCCCAGGAGGAGAAGGAGGGCGGGACCGACTATTAGTGGCAAGAGAGGGCTGGATGTGCCCGGAGACGAAGGCCGCGGAGGGTTGGGCTACATCCTCTAGAAGCCCAATGGGCAAAGAATCGTCGAAAGGACCCGGAAATGGTCCATGTCAAACAGGGGATTATGATATAGTACAATAGATGGAGGGGACTGACTCGATCTACCTAAACAATGGCGCATACACCGCCCCTAAGCAATTAGGGGAGATGACACCAACCAAACAAATCCTAGACTCTATCACAAACAAGAAAGGACTGTGGGATAAGAAGGGATGCACCGAATAAGCACTCAAGTTATCATGATTAATGTCCAAATTTTAGAGTTTGCACTTAACCTTCAAATGGATTGATTAATGGAATATTGCTCGGTCAAGTGGGGCCCTAATAGGTATGAACTCAAGTCCTCCGGTGTAACTATGGGAGACACACAACTCACGCGCGGGGGATGGCTCAAACTAAGGGTACAATAGGTACAACCAGCCCGGTGAACCGCAACGTACGTACGGTCACGGGGACTTACGGAGGTCCTCGGAAGGCGGCCCTGGTCAGCCCACGAGTGCTCGCAGGTGAGAGGACCCACTCAACCAAGGAGGATGACCTAAACAGTATGGATCAGTAGTGTATGCACAGGCCTAAGTACCCAAAAATGTATGGAATATCTAACTAATAGCAAAACAGGGTGACTAACAGGCCTCGTACGAAGTCGCGGTGACCAGATATGTCGCGACCCTATCGCGACCGGGAACCTAGCCGCGATATCAGCAGAATGCCGAAACCTTTAGTCACAAGCAAACAAAGAACACACAGACTATCCTAAAGTACAGTGCAAGCATGGAATAACCAAAGTAACATAGCAAGGCTCATGGATCACACAGAAACCGGCACATGGATCAAAAGCACTAACAAGCAATGTGTACCTGAAGACGCATCCTCCAAGCAAGGCGCGACATGATCGCGGCCCTGCGACCCACCGCGATAGGATCCGAAAACAAACAGTAAAAGAAAAGGAAAATCCGAACCCTAGCAGGATTCTAACAAAGGGAAATGTGAACATACATGGCAGAATAGCATGGAAGAGACATGGATGGATCCTCAAAAAAGAAATAGGGTGGACAGAAGAGGAGAAGCACGTACCTCTTTTCTCATCGATCACTGTCGACGCGACCAGATCGCAGCGATGCGATACGTCGCGTTCCCAACAGAGGATAGGAACATAAAAAAAAAAAAAAAAAAAAAAAAAATATATATATATATATATATATATATATATATATACCTAATAGGGTTCTATAAAAGCATTTAAACAACAAAACATGGCAGGTAAACAGGCTAAACTCACGAGGCTAGCACTGAAGGTCCCACCATGATCGCCAAAAGGTGTAATCACGGGGAATGTGCACCCCCAAAAACACGCAGGCATGTATTAACTATAGAGGCATGGAAATATGGATGTGATCGCCACCTAGATAGTTGCCTAATAATGAGAATGAGACGGGCTAACTAAGCTAGGAAAAGGAAAGAGGACAAAAGGACTCACTGAGATCGCGACAGGTGACCCCGCCGCGATGGGCTTGATGTCGTGACGCCCAGGTAGGGCACGTTTCTTTGTCGTGTCTCCCTCCTCCGCCGCGTCCTCTACAGTGCCGGAGAAATGTGAGAGGACCTTCTTCTTATTCTCCGGCCAGCCAGAGAACAAGAGCTGCTCGTCAGCTTCGCTTGGGTGCCTGCCAAAACAACGAATACAAGAAAGAAAACCCTGTTAGACCATGTCAAATGTAGTAGCTATTCAAAAATGGAAGGGGAATGTGAAGCATGGAGGGAACGAACCTGGGGGGTGTTTTTTTAAACCCCTTGGGTGATGGAAAACGTGGGAGGAAAAATAAAAATGCAACCTATCTAAAATAAATAACAAAATGCATGAAAGTGATATGAAGGAGGGAGGGAAGGAAAGAGCCCCAAAAGGGAGACTCCCTGGCGTTGTGTGCGACTTTGGCTCGTGCAAAAGTTCCCAATGGAAGTGGGAATCACCCTCCTTACGCACCAAGCTTCAGGGATGAGCAAATGAACAATGGCTTGATGTGGAGGATGTGAGAAAATGAGAGGTGAAGAGAGGGCTGCGGGCTAAGTCTAGCTCAAAGGAAATTTCGGCAGCCCTTCGGGATGAAAATCGGAGCTCCCTTCCCTCTAAAGGAGATGGCCTTGCTTATATAGAGCTAGAGAGAGAATAATCCTATTTATAGATGATAATTACCCAAATGAGAGGATAAATTCAATTAAATCCGGATGGGAGAGTCCTAAGGAGGCCCTAAGGTGTTCCACAACCCCAAACCGCGGCCATGGGGGTTGGGAGGTTGCATGGCATTAAGATAAAGCCATGAGAGGATAAATAGGAGGTGATTACAGAGGCCTGTGCATGCGGCTATTGTCGCGACGGGTCGTAGGGGCGCGACAAGGACTAACGCGACGGCCAGAAGGAGTGTGACAGCAAGGCCATGTGCATGGATATGCATGGGCTGTCGCGACAGCCATAGGGGGCGCGACAGCAAGGCCACGTGCATGGATATGCATGGGCTGTCGCGACGGCCATAGGGGGCGCGACAAGGATTAACACGGCGCCACGACCCGTCGCGTTAAGGAAAATTGATTATTCTTGAATTATTGGCCAATCAAATGGGAGAATAATAGGCATTTAAGGCTCAAAGACTCTTTTAAATGATAATAGACGGGATATCACAAAAATTGGGCTGCTAATGGGCTCAAAGCAAGGCTAAAGGTGGGCTCAAGGTGAATGACCAACTTGGGGCTCACTTAGACAACAAGAAATGTGGTTCGACTTGTAGGTCAGAAACGGGTGTCTACAGCAGAGTGAGCGATAACACCCAGTAGAACTTAAATCTCAATAGTCAAGCAGACTTTAAATGATTAATGTATTAAAAGACAGAGTAACTAATGATAGAGCGAAAGAGTCAAGTAAAGTGAGAGATAGCATGATAGCATGTGAACGAAATAGCACAACTTTCCAAATATAGCACAAGTGTCGAGTATAGCACAAATAGCAAGATGGCCATAGCACAATAGCACAAAGTATAGCACTAGCACAACGAGTATAGTATAGCACTTTTGTCAATAGACAACGAGAGAACATAGCACTTTTTTTTTGTCATTTAGATAGTCGAGATAGATAGCACTCGAGTGTAATGCCAAACACTCTGATCATTTAACTCCCATGGGCACTAGCACTTTCGGACGCACATCCCAGGACCAGATCGGGCCCTTTATATATTGCCAGACATTGGTTATATTGTTTATCTTTAGACAATCAGTCAATGGCCAATATAGAGTACCAAGAAATAGATGAGAATACTAGATGAGTAGACGAGATAGTAGAGTGAACGTGAATAGATGAGCGAGTAGAGTACATATGAGAGCTAGTGGACATTCCACGTAACACATCGAGTAAACAGGCGATAGTAACAGTTGCACAACACGCGCACGTGGTGTTGGCAATCAGGTGGAACTCACTACCCTTCCACTGGCCATGTTAAGCACAGGTCCAGAGGTCCGGCGTGATTCAAGATAAGAGCAAACTTCTAATAGCCGTTTGGATCATGCTGATCCCTAAAGGGTATCATAGGTGTTAGGGTACAACCAGCTCTTCGACCATGTGGGAATCCATGAATAGAGGAGACTTACGGAGGCCTTGAACATAGACTCACTAGTTCGGCAGAAGGAGTATCCGACGGAGAGTTTGTCCAAGTCAAGAAAGTGTGTAGATAGAAACAAGTGCTCAACGTTCTAGAGGAGTTCTAGAACAGTGGAGCGTCGGTATCGGTGATCCAAAACATCACGATAAAATGTATACAAGTATATTTAAGAATGAGGCAATTTAATGACATAAATTACCAGACAAATTATGTAACATGTTCATGCCATTTAAGCCATATTTGGATGGTTCAAAGTGTGTGCCATGTGAATAAGAAAATCATGGACAAGATAGATCATGTGATTGACTTAAATAAATTAAAATATATTCCATATTTACAACTTCATTTTTCAGTGTTTAAAACAGTTAACAAGATATGGGAATAGCTGATGAACAATAAGACTTGCAAAAAGATGGGTTTTCCTACAAAAAGTCAGATCGCGACACACCCTAATGAGGGTCGCAACAGGGTCCACTGATGAGATCGCGATGGGGTCTTGTACAGGTCGCGACGGGCTTGTCGGTTCGAGCAGGTAGGTCGCGACGGGGTCATGTGAGGGTCGCGACGAGCTCAGGCAGACCGGGCAGTAGATCGCGACGACATTCCCTGTCGCGATCAGATCGTGACAGAGTGCATTGTCGCGATGGCCCTTGTGAACGCGGCCTATCGGGCCGTCGCGTTCACAGGGTCTGTGCCCAAGTCCGACAGGGAGAGTACAGTGCATTGGACTGTGGACCTGACTTACCCTATTTTGACACAGGGTGATTCAGAAAAACATATCTAATGGTACAGGTGATGAAAAATTGTGGAACCAATTGCGAATTGTTCTAGACATGCATGGGTACTTACAATAAATAGGAATTTGAAAATAAACAAGGTTTCAACATGCTTTGGTCATGGTATTCATGAAGAACTTAGAACAGTACATAGATGAGATCAACGAATTAATTCGCATGATAGGATGGATGGAAATTAGGGCTTTCAGGGGCAAAAGAAGCCTAATGACCATCAGAATCTCCAATAAAAATTTCGTGGCATGAGATCAAGTGTACAAGTAGAACAAGATTTAACAAGGGGGTTCGGGGTCAGGATGAGTGCAGAACTTCGAAAAGTAAGAAGTAATTATTGACTCAATGATAAATCATGAAACTTGAGGGTATTGTTCCTAGTACATGGAATGATCTACAGTCAAAATCTCATTAGTTTTGCTCGTGAGAATGCCTACTTTTAATGGTTTTTCTCTTCTAGGGTTTGAACTTGAAGAACTCAGGGAAGAACTTGAGGGATCCTTCTTCTCCACGAATTCTCCTTCCCTTTGGCTCCTTCCCACGTCCAGCAAACCCTTAGCACGAGCTAGGGCCGGCCATGAGGGTTTTAGAGGAGTATTTAAGCATCTCCCCATTCTATTTTCTATTATGACTCTAATTCCTATTTATTCCGAATTTTCTATTTCCCTCACCCCTTGTTAGGCATGAGATCTCCTAATTGGGTTAGGATGGGAGCTAATTTTGTGGCCAACCTATTAGGGTAGGTTTAGGAATCCCAATCCAACTCAAACTTCATTTTTAATGCATTAAATACCTCTTTTCTATTTAAGTAATAATTCAATTACGAATTTAAGATATTTTCCTATTATTCTTCCTTTCAAAATCTCTATTTTGGTCCACCAATTTTTAATGTGTCCATTTAACAAAGCCATTACTTCTTTTCATTTAACGGGTTTTATTTAATTCTCTTTTATTTGATTTCTCATTGCTTTTATTTTTATTAATTATAAATTTTTTTTTTCAAAAAATCCAGGTTGCTACACCTAGGATTGTGGAAAACGTGAGAATGGAGGTGTGCAACTATCTAAAATAAATAACAAAATGCATGAAAGGAAAATGAGAGAGAGAGAGAGAGAGAGAGAGAGAGAGAGAGAGAGGGAAGAAAGGCCCCTAAATGGGGGCAACTCCCTGGCTGGAAATGTGCTCTTGAGGTCATGCAACAGCCTTTAATGGTTGTAGAAGTCGCCTCCTAGCTGCCAAGCTCCATGGATGAAGAGTATGAAGTGACTTTGTGGAGTGAATAAGAGGAAAACGAGAGGAAATGGGATGGCTACGAGCTAAGGGGGAGCTCTGGGGGGATTTTGGCAGCATTTCGTGGTAGCATGGGGGTCTTACCTCGTTCAGAAGGGTATGGGCTGTTTATATAGAGAGGAGAGAGAGTATCTCATCCTTAAGTGATAATGGCCCATGAAAATAATGAAAAGTCAGATAAATCTGCATGGGAAGAGTCCTAGGAGGGTTCTAGGGTAGGATAGAACCTCAATCCACGGCTAGAGGGTTGGAGAGTGGTTGGGGATGGAGATAAAGTTCAAAAAAGGATAGAAGAGAGGTGGTTGCAGAGCCAGCCATGTAGAACAAAGTCGCGATGGGTCATAGGGAGGCGACATGGCTTGTCGCGATGGCCATGGTGGTCGCGACTCTGAAGGCATGTGAATGGATATGCATGGGCTGTCACGACGGCCTTTGTGAACGCGACACTGATGCTAACACGACGCCATGACCTATCACGTTAAGGATAATTGATCATTTAAAGATAATAATTGATCAATTGATAGGAACACGACGCCCAAAGTGATGTTTGTACGAGATAAGTTGGGAATTGGGCTTAATGTGCTCAAAACAAGGCTAACAAATGGGCTCAAGATGGATGACCAACTTAGGGTGCACTAAGAGAGCAAGAAATATAGTTCAACTCATAAGCCAGAATCGGGTGTCTACAAGCATCTCCGCTCAATGCGTGCCCTTTGTGGTGGTTTCGAGCCATTTTTTGTGGGATCCCTTCTCCATCCGTTAGAGTCCAGCGTAGGGGAAAACCAGCCAAGGACCAGACATGAGGGAGAGCATCTATATGTATCCACGTGGCTAGAAGTCTGAGGACTTTGTGGTGTTGTGGCGCCAAGCCACATGACCCTAACTAGTCCTACCTTGTGTGTGTTGTTGCCTGTGTGGCTGTCGTGTGCTTGTACTTGTTAGGTGTGGTTGTGACCGACACTTCTGTCACGTGTAAATGAGCCGATATGTTCGACGAGTAACTCGAAACTCGACTCGATAAAAATTTGGATCGACTCATTTATTAAACGAGCCGAATTTGAACAAAAAAAAAAGCTCGGTTCATAAACGAGCAGAGTTTGAACACATGTGAGCTCGACTCGATTATATTCATGACAACTCATTTAAGAGCTCTTTAATTGTTCGATTAAATACTCGTTAATAATTTAAGTTATTTGATAAATTACTCGTTAATATACTTGAATTAAATTTAGTATATTTGAAAATTTTCATAATGAATATGAAGACATGAATATATTTACTTATTTTTATAGAGCTATTATTGAAGTATAAAATATTATGAAGATTTAGATATAAAAGATTAAATTTGGAGGTGTATATACACAAATCATACATATGGGGTATATACATAAAATCTGATTTTAATTAGCATAAGGGTAATGAACACAAAATCAAACTTTCTAAGGTTCATAGGCACCACAACATCGTCTTCTTCCCCACCCCCCACTGTTTGTTGTGCGCCCGTGACCCATCCCCAACGCTGCCGAGGGGAGTTGTGGTGGTCGCGGTGGGTCACCGGAGTCTCCAGAACCCACTGAGGATCCCCCGTCAGTGCCGGATGGAGCTACCTTCACCGCGGCAATGGCGGCGGCAGCCGTAGTGGAGGGATGCAACGCAGTGGCTCCTTTGGCGATTCCGGCGACAACCACAGTGGAGGATGCCCACGCGACGGTGCCGGTGGTGCCAGACGTTGTCCGAGGTTCCCGCAGTGGCCTTCTCCAGCCTCTCCACCCCCTGCTCTGGTCGCCCATCTAGCCGCCGCACCCCCGTGTCGATTAATCCCATATCAAATACAAAAAATATATATTGTTGGCTTGTGTTTTTACAAAAGGAGCCCACAACCCCCCTTCTCTGCATGCGTCAAAAAGCTTTTGGCCTTTTGGATGGGCCTCGACTCAGAGTTTCTAAACTATGGGTTACTAAATTCGACTGTTGGGTAATAATTTTTGAGATCGTGTGAGTTTGAACGCGGTTGAACTCGAGGTCAAAGGTGGTTAAATATTTATAACTGAGTGCTCAAACTCGAGCTCAAATTTAAACTCGTTAATGTATACGAGTGGTTTATCGAGTCGAGTTTGAATGCCATTAATAGTAAAGGAGCCCAGTTCCAACAGTGCTCTAACTACTTAGTGAGTTTCGAGTCGAGTTTGAGCTCCTTAAAAGAGTTCGAGCCGAGTCCGAACAGAGTGGTACTCGGCTCTACTCGAATCGTTTACACCCCTACTTCTGTGTTGAGCCTGTCAATGTACCAGCACGTAGTTTAGCTATGATTTCAGCTCACTTGTACAATAGTTACTCCTGCACTCGTTTTTAGCATACTACGTTACCGGTGGGGTTTGTGTCCCTACTTGGCCTTGAGTTGAATCTCATCCCTTTTCTTGTCAGGCGAGGTGCCAGTTGCTCAAGGCTCAGAGGTGGAGAGTAGCTCCAATGGTGTTATCTAGCTGCCAGCTCTATACACTGAGTACGTCCTGTTGAACTTTTTTTCACTGTACTTTCTCTGAGTTGTACATATGATATGTTTATATAGTGGAATGTTGTTCATCTATTTGGTGTAGTTCCTTTATATGTTCTCCTCAAACCACCCCTTTTAAACCCTTCTGAGCGTCGACTTGTGGGTGGCGGTTTAGAGTTTAGGTATACTAGTGGGTTACCAATCTCTCGGATCCTGAGTCGTTACAGATAGCGTGGAAATTGACTCCATATGTGATGGTACTTGTCTATCATGGCATGATAAGCATCATAAGGATTTATGAGAAAATCCATGAGTGGCTGCTGGCCAAACCAAATGTCTCTTAGAAAGTCCACACTTTGTCCATTTGAAAGAATCTATCTAGTACCCTGAAGAATTAATTATTTAGCCTTGTAAAAACATTGCGTCGAACACTTGCTGGGAATGGTTTGGAACAATAAAACAATTGCTTGTTTTAAAACTTTTGCTTGGCGTAGGAGCTCCACAATGAGGTACCATGCTAAGCGTTCCAAATCGATTTTTTAGCAATACAAATTTGTAAATCATTTAAAGACTGAATTCCAAGACCCCTTCAACATAAGGTTTGGGTATAGCATCCCAGGCGACCCATTGCCTATGATGCTTGCCATCAGAAGCATTCCATACAAAATTGGCACAAAGTTTTTGAATACAGTTAACCATAGTTGCAGGAATATATATAAGAAGCACTAGCCACATACAAAGGAAGCGAACTTACTATTGATTTAATGAGAGTAACCCGTCCTAGTTGAGAGAGGAGTTTACAGATTTGATAATCAAATAAGTCCTGATAACTCTTGATAAAAGGGATTCATCAGTCTTGATAACTATTCTGTTGCTTTGATAAATTGGATAGTTTATTAGACACTTATTAGCACTTATTGGTGATAAGTCTAAACTCTCATTTTTGAGCTGATAAAGTTATCTGAACTTATAAGAGACTCAAATCATCTCAAAGTGGAGATAAATCTCATTAAGGACCTTGATGTGATATAAAGTAATCTCATTAATGACCTTGATATGACATAAAATGATTGAAGTGACATAAAATTATCATACCTCCAAATGTTGCACCAAAGCAAGGGACGACTATCAGAGGTTATCTTGTCAACAGATATCTGCCTTACGGATAACTTATCTGGTTATCAAACCTGTCCAATCTTCCAACCTTCCAATCTTGAAACAACCTTATCAACCAGAAATCTAAAGTGCTCAGTCTTTTTCCATCCTACAAAAATAGGAACACCTAGATATATGATAGATCTAAATTTGGGCCTTGGTAGACATACAAAAACAACTTTTGCTCACATTCACCAAAGTATGTTGATTTATATTTATACAAGAAACTAAGCATATGCCTAATAGAGTGGGGAGAGGCATTGGAGAAAATAAGGGTATCATCTGCATACAACAGATGTGAGACTGGCTGACAATTTCGTGGCCCTTTGAAGTAAGTCCCAAGTCCCATTTCAGATAGATTGTTAATCCTCCACTAAGAACTTCAGCTGCAATGATAAATAGAGTTGGCGCTAAAAGTTCCCCCTGGCGGATACCCCTAGAAGATTTAAAAAATCCCACAAAAGAACCATTGATGGCAATGGAGAACCAAGAATTACTAATAAGAGCAGTAATTAATAAGGGAGCAGAATCTATTAGAAAATCCATAACGCCTCAGAACTGCCAAGAGAAAATCCCACTCAACACAATCATAAACCTTTTGCCACGTCCAGCTTAATGACAACATGTGTCCTCCGATCTTTTTATTGATATCCTGCATTATTTCTTCTGCCAAAATGACATTATCAACAATGGTTCTGCCTTTTACAAAGGTTCCCTGTTGAGGGGAGATAATGCGAGGTAGAATACTAGCCAGCCTATCAGGTAGAATCTTGGACATAATTTTATAAGCTGAAGTACTCATCAAAAGAAGAGGGGAGGTTTCTTCTTAGGTACCAACACAATAATAGAGGAGGTGATTCCTCGAGGTTGTGGGAAACCCTTAAAAAAACCTTGGACAGCCAGCACCACATCATCTGCTATAATGCACCAGATAGAAGTGAAGAACGCACCAGCAAAACCATCTGGGCTAGGAGAGCTATTCGGAGATAGCGAGAACACTGCAATTTTAATTTCTTCTCTCGACGGAATAGACACCAGATTTGAATTGTCATGTTCATCAATAAGATTAGGAATGACCTACATAAGCTCTTCATCAACACTATGATTATTAGGAGATAATTGGGACTAAAAAAATTGAACTACATGCCTTTCACACCAACTGCCATCTTGTACCTTAATTTTTGAAATAAAGTTGCACCTCCTGCGACCTTAAACATATTAATGATGGTGAAATTTAGTGTTATAGTCACCATTTTCTAACCACTCCACTCTAGATTTCTGGTGCCAATACAATTCCCCAGATTTCTGGTGCCAATACAATTCCCCCCCCCCCCCCCCCCCCCCCCCTATGCAGAGCAAGGTGGAGATGAGCGATGAGCTTGTACAGCATGAAGAGATGAGAATGATGCTCTGCCGACGGATCGCTATCAAAATTATCTTGAGCCTGTAGTAATTTATCCTCCACGATAGATATGTTCTTGAATACATCACTGTGGAGGCTATTTCTAGTCTCCTTAGTCCATAGGTCCATCATGATTCAACAAGAACGATAGGCGTTGCCCATTAAGCCAAGTGTCCTCGGATTCAGTCACTAACTCCCGAACACGCTACAGTCAAAACAATGTCCAAGGGTCCCAATAGTAGTCTCCAGACAATGTATATTCTGTTCTAGCGAGACACGGTCTACCAGGCAGACCACGAGTCTCTTCTTCGAACCCTCTACAGCATATCGTCTAAAGGCATACAACACCGTGCAGCTGTGCCGAGCACCGGGCAGCCTCACTGATCGCCGAGCAGGCTCGTTGACCCCTGCGTAGCATCCTATGGCTTGCGGCTCTGGGCAGCCCTTCGCCTACCAACGGTAGTTAATATAACGGCGTGGCACCCACCTCACGATCCCGGACATTAACGACGTAGAATCCGAACAGGCACCTCAAACGGACAACTCTCCGCCTAGGGTCTTCAACCGACGTGTCTCTTCAGTCATCATTAGAAAAGACTGTGTCCAGACCCTTCAGATCTCTCGCCTATAAAAGGAATAGCTAACCTTCATGCAAAGGTACGACAAGACATCCCTCTCACACACTCACCCTCGTGCGAATCCACACACGAGGAACCTTCCATTATTCTAGTCTTCTTCACAGTCGGAGTTGACTTAGGTATCAGAGGGTTCCCTTGATTCTTCAACCGGGCCTCCCTGACGCTTCTAAATTTTTACTGGCATCCGTCCGCACTGACGATAGTTCCTTCCCTTCCTCTCTCTCAGTGGAGACCCTTTCGACCCATTACCGAACAGAAAATCACCTCCACAATCACCAAAGGTAAACTTATTCTAAGATTTAAAAGCAATTTTCACGGCCTTAAGTTTCTGCTGCAGCACCGGAAAATGGTTGACATCCAAAGCAGAAACCGAAGCCCAAGCGTGAATTCATCATGACTTGTCCACATTTGCTGAAACACAAACCTAGACGGTCGCAGGATGCATGTACCGCAGTCACAAACCAATTGGTTCCAATGCCATGGACTAAAAGAAAACAGTACTTAATTATAAATTGGGGATGGCATTGAATTGCATTAATGCATGTCAGATCTGCTCTCCAGAATAGCTAAAATTTTGATTTCTCATCGTTACAGAAGCAAATTCCACATAATCTTAGTATAGCCTTGGATGGAGTTTTGGTTCTGAAATCGCCAAAAAAGTTTACGCCATGATGACAACAATGTTGACGCAGATGCCTTTGGGATGCTTTTTTCATAATTCCACGAATATTCTAGAACATAAGTGGGCCAATCAATAATTATCAGAGGAGGAAGAGTCAACAACAGCCTTTAGCCTTAGAACGAAGTAAACCAAAGTCGTAGGATTCGTAGGATTGTTAACAGTGCCATCTTCACAATGATTATACATATTTAAGGTAGTCACGTATAATGGGATTTTCTGAAGCACACTAAAGTAACAACTTGATTCACATAATTAATTTAGACCTCCATGAAAAGACTCGACGTCCTTTCTAGTGCTTAAGATATCATACGTTGGATCCACAGCTGGGACCTGGGATAATAACCAAAGAATTATTAGGCTCTTCTAGTGAGACTTCTTCAACTTGGCCAACTAGAGCCGAGCCAATAACTAGAGCAGAATTTGAACCGTCTCTCCTAACACAAGCAGCATCCATGGCCATATGCTCCCTACAAATAAGATCTTTTTCGCAATTGTGGATCTTGAGGAGCATCACCTGTCCTTCCAAAAACATCATCATCAACATAATTTAGGTCTCCAGATACAGGATTTGTCCCCATGCCACCTATTTGTTTGAAATATCATCAAGGGCATCAACAGTACTGTTGTCGACCTCAGCATGCACCACACAACCATCAGCACCCACAACCTGTTCTTCCACAACCAGATCATCTCTGAGCCTCTCAAAAACACTTGCCAACGGAGTTCCTCACACAGCAACAACAGCAGCCACGCGGACTTCCCCTTCTGTATCTGACACCACTCCCATCTTATTCTTGTTGACCTCCTTAATTAACTTGATCCTGCCCAACAGTGCCCACAGATTTTGTTTCTTAATTTCTAACATACCTCAGCCGGGTGGCCAAGTTTATGACATACCTTACATAACAATGGAACCCTGTGGTAATTAATTTTTTGCGAGAAGCCATATTTCCCACAACCAATCCAGATTTTTTCTGGCTTAGGTTTTGATATATCCACCTCTACGGATACCAAAGCTCAAATGTTTGTGCAATGCCAACATAGCATCATGAATCTTGAGCACGTTCCAACATTACCAACAATAGATCCAATAAATGCTTCATTAAATAGATTAACAGGTAATGACGAAAAACCAATCATATAGGAATAGTAGTGGGATCAGTTGTCACGTCTCTAGAATTACACAGTAAAAATATTATGTTAAATCAATATTTCGAAATGTGAGTAGTCAACAAATAAATCTCTAACTAGCGAACATTAGATTTACATCTGATACGGGTCAATTGCTCGGCGATTCGGTTCGTCGGCGAAGTGTTCATCCGTCGAACCTGGAACCAAGCCGAATGATCCGAACTGCTCAGAGCGGAGGTAAGTCGGTATTGCACTGGCACTCAGGGGCTCGGCCCAAAAAGCGCCCCCAGCCAAGAGACATTTCCCGAGGAATACAACGGGTTCATAAGACCAAAATTCCTGGGCGCGCCGAGCTGTGGTGCAGGTCGAGTCCCGTTTCAGTCCTCTCCAAGGACATGCCGCTCCAGGCTCTCTCTCTTATCAAAGCTCGAGTAACCTTCACGGGAAGGTCTATTGACGGAAGGGCCCGAAGATCACAGAACACGTCCCCTAACTGCCTTGGCACGTTGATAACGGAAAGGTCCATTGGCGGCATGACACCTCACGAGTCGTAATTGCAAGCCATCCGTAATTATCACCCACTAATTCCGTAAAACAAGAATCCTGGGCAGATCCCGGAGCACGTCTTCGTCCCACTTACCATAACCGCGCTCTTAGAACCACTATAAAAGGAGGAGACATCTCCACACAAGACGGAGGCTACTTTGAATCCAAAAACCCTGTCCTTCCGACCTCTCGAACTGACTTGAGCATCGGAGTCCTTCCCCACCGAGGTCACTCAATGGTCTTGTAGGTCCAAAAGGAGCGGCCGAGGCGTAGTGCGGCATCTTCCCTTGGGAGCTACTCAGCGAAGGCCGACCTCATTACTTGAGCAGTAACATTTTTGGCGCCGTCTGTGGGAAACTCTGAACGAAAAGCTTGCTCTTATGGAACCCAAGGGAAAGTTCATGGCGTGTTCATCCGAGGAGGAGATCGCTCCATCAACTGATGTTGTGGAGATCGTTGGCGGAGGCTCTGGCACCGGGGAGCAAGGATCAAGCACCTCTACTCGCCTTGATCGCGTCGAGGCATTGGTTGCGGGACTCCACGAGGTATTGGCCCGATTGGAGCAGAAGCAGCAAGCCATGGCAGCCCGAGGTGAGGCGGCGGGGCGCTTGGGCGTCCCAGATCCGGGTCTCGGCGACACGGAGGCAGTAGAAGATCACGCCGCCCCACCCACGGTGTCGGCAAGTCACATCGACATCCAAACGGCGGCTCCAGCAGCGTCCGTGCCGGCTCCTCAAGTCCTCATGGCACCCCCGGTAGCCCCCACCATAGCTATGGATCATGGGGCTCCCAAGATGACGGAGATCTACCATTACTCAGCCGAATCAACGCCAGCAGCAACGAATATGCCGCTAGCGGAGCCTCAGTGGAGGAACGACCTCTAGGAGATGAATAGAAAGATTGAGGCTCTTCAGCGAGGGACTCGGGTCCCCTCGGTGTCGACGTTACTTTCCACTTCACCATTTGTCGAGGAGATCACCTCGGCGCAAGTGCCCATGAAGCTTCAACTCCCTAAATTCCGGCGATACAACATGACTACTAACCATGTCCACCACCTTGATAATTTCCAGGGATAGGTCGAGATGGTGAACCTCTCTGACACACTAAAGTGTCGAGCCTTCATGTCAACCCTCGACGACGCGGCGCTGCAGTGGTTCAAAACTTTGCCCACGCGGTCAGTAATGAGCTTCCATGACTTCGCACAGCAATTCCTGGACCATTTCTACAACACGGTGCAACATTCCCTATGCACCGACGACCTATGACACGTTGCTCAAAGGAATAGCGAGCACTTTCGCGATTATGCCAAAAGATTCCAGTTGGAGGCTATGAAGGTGATCGACCTCGACTTGCGGACGGCCGTCAACATCCTGACAAGAGTCTGCACCAACACGCCGTTCGTCGCGTCCATTGCCAAAAAGCCACCTGTGAGTCTCTCCGACCTACTCTCCCGCATGCAGAAATACGCGAAGTTGGAATCCACCCACGGAGCAGCTGGCAAATTGGGGCGCCCATCTAAGCTGGGATCATCAAGCAAAGCACCAGAGCTGAAGAATCCTCAGAGGGACGAGCCCGCATCTCGTGGAGATAGGCGGTCGGGCTCAAGCCGTCGACATGACGAGTATCGGCGCACCCGAGATCTCCCCAACTGCAACAGACTTCCGTCCGAGATCCTGCCCATCATAAAAAGACTGCCCAAGTTCCAACGGCCTGAGCTGCTGCCAAGGCCTCCACCAAGGCCTCCGCCAGGGCGCGGAGCCGACCAATACTGTGAGTATCACAAGGGCTATGGGCACACTACCGACCAATGCCGAAGCCTCAAGATGGAGATCGTAGACATGCTGCGACGTGGTATCATTGGAAGAGACGTCGTCAACGGGCGAGCAAAGGAGCAAACCCCTGAGGGGGAGCGTGGAGCCCACGACGGCAAAGGAGCGGTCCTCGTTTTGGCCGAGGGAGGAGACAGCAGAAGAAAGCAAAAGGCATACGCGTCCGCCGTTGGCCCGATCTCGGGGGGCTCGGCCCCGAAACCACAGAGCGTTATAACATTCTCCAAGGATGACGTTGTCGGCCTCAGCCTCCCCAACGATGATGCGCTGGTAATTCACGCGGACATTGATGGGTACAGTGTGCATCGGATTCTGGTGGACAATGGAGCAGCTACCAATGTTCTTTTTTACGAGTGTTATGTAAAAATGACCAATCTGAGCACCGAGCTAAAACTCATAGCCACACCTCTCTTCGGGTTTAGCGGGTCGCCGGTCAGCGCTGAGGGGTCAATTAGGCTGAAAGTCACTCTTGGAACCCGGCCGCGTCTTGTAGCCGTTGAGGCCGACTTCCTTGTGGTAAAAGTGAAGTTGGCCTACAACGCCATCTTAAGCCGAGGAATCTTGGGGAAGCTGGGAGGGGTCCCCTCCACGTATCACCAAAAACTGAAGTTCCCCACTCCGTACGGGATAGGCGAGGTTGCAGGAAACCAAACCGAGGCCCGTCGATGCTATGTAAATTCAATAAAAGCCAAGGAACTAGTCGTTTCTGAGTATGAGCCTGTGCATGATGAAAATGTGGAAAGGCATGAGCCCGCCGAGCGAACAAAGCAAATTTAGATCGGGGAGGAGAGGTCAATAACAATCGGCATCGAACTCTGAGAATCAGAAGAGGGGTTGGTTGAATTTCTCAAGAGCAGCAGAGATGTCTTCACATGGTCGGAAGACGATCTCCCCGGAATTGACCTAGGGGTCATTCGACATCATCTGAATGTGGACCCTGGAGCTCGGCCCGTACGGCAAAAAAGGCGGCCTCTGTCAGCCGATCAGCAAGGGGCGGTAGACGATAACTTGACCAAGTATCTGTGCGTAGGAACTGTTCGGGATGTCTTTCATCTGGAATGGGTGGCCAACATCGTCCTAGTCAAAAAAGCAAACAGCAAATGGCACATGTGTGTGGACTTCACCGACCTCAACAAAGAGTGCCCGAAGGACAGCTTCCCCCTTCCTCGCATCGACTAGCTCATCGACTCCACGGCGGGGCACGAGATCCTGAGCTTCCTTGACGCCTACTCGGGGTATCATCAGATCGGGATGGCCCTCGAGGATGAAGAAAAAACCACCTTCACCACCGAATAAGGTTTGTATTGCTTCACCCGAATGCCCATCAGATTGAAGAATGCAGGAGCAACATATCAGAGACTCGTGAACATGATGTTCGAGCGGCAAATCGGAAAGACAATGGAGATATATATATCGACGACATGTTGGTGAAAAGACGGCGGTCATAGGATCATGTTCGGGACCTGGCCGAAGCCTTTGAGGTGGTACACCAGTACGGAATGAAGCTGAACCCCGGCAAGTGCATCTTCGGCGTCCGTGCAAGGAAGTTCCTTGGTTACCTCGTCTCCAATCGAGGCATTGACGTCAACCCCGACAAAGTCCAGGCTATCATCGATATGATGGCTCCAAGGACTGTCAAAGAGGTACAAAGGCTTAACGGTCGAGTTACTGCCCTGAGCAGGTTCATGTCAAAGTCAGTTGAAAGATGCATGCCCTTTTTCGATGTTTTGCGGAAAGGGCGGTTCGAGTGGAATGACGAGTGCCAAAGAGCTTTCGATGAGCTCAAATCTTATTTAGCTAACGTGCCAACCCTGAGTAAGCCTATTGCAGGAGAAGAGCTGCTCCTATACATCTCAGCTACGACTTACTCGACCAGTTCGATGCTGGTGCGAGAAGAAGATCAGAAGCACCTCCCATTGTACTACACCAGCAAAGCCCTACGGGGAGCCGAACAACGCTACTCCAACCTTGAGAAGGTGGGGTACGCACTCGTACTGGCTGCTCGGCGACTCTGGCTCTATTTCCAGGCACATCGAATCGTCGTCCTGACCGACGCCCCTACCAAGCAAGTGTTTAGCCGACCTGAGGCCTCAGGGAGGATGGCTAAGTGGGCCATCGAGCTCAGTGAATTCAACATATCATATAGTCCTCGAGTCTCCATCAAAGCTCAAGCCTTGGCTGACTTCATCTCCGAAGGTACGGCAAGGCTGCCCAAGCCAGAAGAGGTCGTCGGACATTGGCTGGTGTATGTGGACGGGGCATCTAGCTCCTGAGGCAGCGGAGCCGGCGTCGTCCTACAATCTCCAGACGGCCTCGTCCTAAGGTACGCGATTTGGTTCGGGTTCCCTGCTTCTAATAACGTAGCAGAATACGAAGTTGTCATCTCAGGACTCAGGATGGCAAAGACCTTGGGAGCGACGAAAGTCTGAGTCCACAGTGACTCCCAACTGGTCGTCAGCCAAGTCTCGAAGGAGTTCGAGGCAAGAGAAGAAAAGCTCATTTCTTACATGACCGAGGTCTAGAGAATGATGGACGATTTCAAAGCAACAAAACTATTGAAGATTCCCCGAGCCGATAATTCTCAAGCCGACATGTTGTCTAAGTACGCAGTCGCCTCCAAATATCTTCGGGAGCCCTCCGTGTTCGTAGAGGAGCTCGGCGAGCCTTCGGTAGGAGCTGCCGAAGTCATGTGCGCCAGGGCCGAGCCGACGTGGATGACCCCGATCGTTGGGTATATCCACGATGAGCAACTCCCGAGCGATAAGGGAGAGGCCCTGAAGGTAAAAAGACGTGCACCAAGGTTTTTCATGATGGGTGATGACCTCTACAGGAAGGGCTTCAGCTTCCCCCATATGCGGTGCGTCAATTAAATTCAAGGCGAGGAAATCATTGCTGAGGTGCACGAAGGCACGTGCGGGAGCCATGCAGGACCACGATCTCTGGTCTGGAGAATAACTCGGCAAGGTTACTGGTGGCCTACCATGCTAAAGGATGCTCAAGAATACGTGCGAAGATGCCCACAATGCCAACTCTTTATAAAAATGGATCGGCAACCACCCGCAGATCTCAAGCCGTTGACTGCTCCATGGCCCTTCGTGTAGTGGGGGATGGACATCCTCGGCCCATTTCCACCGGCCTCGGGCCAACGGAAGTTCCTCATCGTCAGGGTAGATTACTTCACCAAGTGGGTGGAAGCCGAGCCTCTGGCGAAAATCACCGACTCCAACGCCTGGGGGTTCATCTGGAAGAATCTCATTTGCAGGTTCGGGTTGCCCCAGACGATCATCACTGATAACAGAAGACAGTTCGACAACACCAAATTTCGCTGCAATTGTGCGGAGCTCGGCATCAACCATCGTTTCACTTCAGTTGCACATCCTGAAGCTAATGGGCAAGCAGAGGTGACCAATCGAACGCTCCTTGATGGGCTGAAGAAAAGACTAGATGACCACAAAGGCCGATGGGCCGGGGAACTCCCTCATGTCCTATGGGCATATCGAGCGACTCCCTGCGAAGCCACTCAAGAATCCCCTTTCGCGTTAGCTTTTGGCGTGGAGGCAGTCACCCCAGTGGAGATGCTCGTTCCCTCAAGAAGAGTTTAGGGGTTCGATCACGAAGACAACGATCGCTCGTTACGAGCCAAGTTAGATCTGATAGAAGAGCGACGGGACAAGGCTGCATTCAAAGTCGAAGTCTACCAGCAGAAGATAAAGAGAAGATTCGACAAGGCTGTAAGGCCTCGTCGCTTCAGCATTGGAAGCCTTGTCCTATGGAAGCTCGTCATTTCAGATCCCAGGTCGACAGCGAGAAAGCTATCGCCTACCTGGGAGGGTCCTTATTACGTGATTGAAGACCTCAGACAAGGGGCCTATCGCTTGACGAATCTAAACGGCTCGACGATTCCAAGAACATGGAACGCCAAGCATCTCCGATGTTATTATCCCTAAAATGAAGAATTTGAAATAAAAATTGTTCGACCACTCGTCTCTCAGGCCTCCTCCAGCCCTTAGAGCTCTTGTGCGAGGTCGCTTCGGCACTCCGAGCTCCAATAATGAGGTCGCTTCGGCACTCGTCTCTCAGGCCTTCTCCGGCCCTTAGAGCTTTTATAGGAGGTCGCTTCGGCACTCCGAGCTCTAATAACGAGGTCGCTTCGGCACTCGTCTCTCAGGCCTTCTTTGGCCCTTAGAGCTCTTGCGCGAGGTCACTTAGGCACTCCGAGCTCCAATAACGAGGTCGCTTCGACACTCATCTCTCAGGCCTTCTTTGGCCCTTAAGCTCTTGCGCGAGGTCGCTTCGGCACTCCGAGCTCTAATAACGAGGTTGCTTCGGCACTCGTCTCTCAGGCCTTCTTCAGCCCTTAAGGCTCTTGCGCAAGGTTTCTTCGGCCCTTAAGGCCACTTCGGCGCTCCGGACTAGGCGAGCGTTATGTTACTGATCCTAACGAAGCCTCTCCTACCTTCTGAGCGACCTAAGGGGATTGATTCGGCACCCGAGGCTAGACAAAACCGAACTTAACGAAATTGCTTCGGCCCCCCGAGCCCAACATAGCTCACTCAAGACGTTGATAAGTTTGAACATGGAGGGAACACGATCGCATTCGAGAACAAAAGGAGCTGCATTAGTAAAGCGGCCAAAAGGCTGAGTGAAGACATTACAAAAAAAAAAAAGACTAAGGCTCGTTGGCCGGAAGAACCGAAGTCGAGGTCCCCGCGTCCGCAGGAGTGGCTGTGGCCGGCGCATCTCCCTCATCAGCCTCGTCACCGTTATCGCTCGGGGGCTGCATCGAAGACAAGTCCAGCTCGGGGAAGGCTTTGCCGACAGCCGCCAAGCAGTGCTTGTAGTCGTCCACGAACAGGCCGGTTTTCTGGTCAAGTGCGCGTCAGATTTAGTATATTCGACCATAGCCTTCTGGGGCTCCTTGGTGACAACTCGAGCCACATCCGCCTTTGTCTTCTCGTGAGCCGCCGCCTCGGCCTCCCGAACCGCCTTCTCCTCGGCCAGCGAATCTTGAGTTCTTCCATGGCCTTCACAAGGAGGTAGCCCGTTCCTCCGATTGCTTGGCCCGAGCGGCTTCAGCAGCAATCGAGCCCTCGAGCGCAGCGCTCTTCTTCCCGAAGTTGGCGTCTTCTTTCTCCAAAGAGCGCACGCGACTCTCGGCCGACGCTCAGACTTGATCCATCCGACAGAGGAACGTCACGAGCACGCCCAGCTGCTATTGGAGGCCTCAAAATGCCTCTTCGATGAGGTCGGCGGTCTTCATCGAAGCCACGCGGGAGGTAGCATCCGCCGGGGCCGAAGCCCGACCCCACTTCGAGGGACTCGACCCTGACGATTGAGGCAAGGGGGCGACCGGACGACTCGTTGGAGGAGCTGTGCTGGATGAACCACCTTCCACCACCCGAGCTCGCTTCGGCGGTTTTTCCACCTCCCGAACCGCGGAGGCTGAAGGAAGGGTCGCCACAGCAGGAGGAGCTGGAGGCTCCACGATCTGAATCTCGGTGTAACACCCCGGAAATTCAGTAATTGGAAAAATAGAAATAAATCGAAAATGATAAATTCAATATTTGTGAAATAGCAAAAATGCACGTGTCATTATTGTACACACAAAAACCAATTAGAAATTTTCATAAAAATCATAGTTCAACTCTAAATAATACTCCCTAATGACCCACAGAGAAATTCATGCAAAGGAAAATCAGATGGTCCAAGTTTAAGGCGTTTTACGACTGAGTGTCGTGATTAGGAAATAAGTCGGGAAATCATTATCACACATATTTCGATGAGTCAGAAAATTAAATAAAAATCATAGATGGACTTCACATAATATCCTCTGATGATCCATCAAGAAGTTTGGGTCAATAAAAGTCTTTTGGAATATATTTAAGAGTTAGTGTGACTTCCTATCGTAATTAGGAAATAAGTTGGACAACCCATTATTAGGTGTATAAATGAGATCATAAACTAAATGAGAAATTTATGGTGGACTCTAAACCATATGGGGGGATAGTCCATAAAAGAAATTGGATCAATGAACAACTTATGTCACATGAACAAACTCAAGTATGAAATTAGTAAATAAATAACTTCCGTATTATCAGAATGATAGAACTTAGGTACCACTATTGTACGTGAGAAAACACATCGTAAAATCCCATAAAAATTACAAATCAACCCCAAACATTGTACCTAAGTGTTCCACGAAGAAATTCGTGCAACGAAAAATCTGATTGGTCGAGTGTACGTCACACGTGACCAAGTTACCCGAATTAGGAAACTAAGTGGGGAAATTGTTAACACGGAAAAATAACCCAACTATAAATTAAATAAACATATTGGAGAGACTTAAAATATCATGTATTAATAACCCATTAACAAGATTGGGCTAATGGAGCACATTTGGCCCAAGGATAAAATTGGGACAAGAAAATACCCAGAAATTCGTGTATGTAATTATGTCATAATTAGAGAGGGCAATTTAGGGTTACAATAAGGGTGACTAGTCATGTATGGTAAGCCAAAACCGGACCCAACCCTAAGAGGAGGTTTCCTAAACCATTACTACCTCCTTTGGAGGAAAGAGTCCTAGATTTCTTGGAAAACAGGGAGCAGAATTCGCAGCCCCTTTCCTAGTCTCGTTAGGACTCTTAACTACAACTTAAATCTATAAGAACTCATCCTCAAACTCTTGGGAAGGTTTAACAACGAGTTGGGGTCGTTTGGAGGCAGGCTAGAGCTTCTGAGGAAAAGGAGAAAAGGCTGGGAACCTGGAGCTTCATCCCCTGCATCCTCTGTTGCGTCTAGAACATCGACTGGTCTTAGATCTTCATAAAGGTAGGTGTTCTCGGGCCAAGATTAAAGAAACCAACACCATCATGTAGATCTTTGAGTCTAGGTTCATTTTCACTTGGTTTGACTAGTTTTCATGGAGTATACGTTGTGCATTCGTAGTTTTACCGAAGTCTCGCACAGTTAGGGCTTTTCCCGTTCTTTGTATTATGCACATGATTCGAGACCGAATTTGACTCAAATTCTTTCATGAAAGTTCTTCTACTTGAAGTCAAGATCATCTTTTATGTTGGATATCTTATCTAAAAGTCTTTCCTTAAAAAGTTAGGAGCATGGTAAGAGAGTCTCTGCATGATACTGCGATTTCGGGCTACACTTGACTTTCTGTTCTTCATATGTTTTCTTGGGATTAGAGACTGAATTAGATCAAACCCCCAACATAAACATTCTTCTACTAGTTGTCCTCGTCATCTTCCATGTTGAACATTTTGTCTAAATGTCATTCGTTAGAGAGTTACAAGATTTGGAAGTGAATCGCTGTATGAGACGTGTTTTCTGGTTACACCTGACCATGTGTTTTGTTCTGGAAGGGCCACTAGTGTCAACACTACTTGAGGTAGTGTCGACACACTGTCCCAAAACAGCCGAGAAAGTGTTCTGGGAAGCCCTCTAGTGTCGACACTACTTGAGCTAATGTCAACACACTATCCCAGTTTGACCCAGAAAGTTTCTGGGAGCTGTCTCTAGTGTCGACACTACCTGAACTAGTGTCGACACTACTTGACATTTTTGCCTTATATTTGAAGCACTGTGTCGACACTACTTGAACTAGTGTCGACACTACTTGACCTTTTTGCCTTATATTTGAGGCACTGTGTCAACACCACCTGGACTAGTGTCGACACTACTTGACCAGTTTTGCATTATTTTGTCTTGTGTTTGAAGCATCGTGTCGACACCACTTGATTTAGTGTCGACACTACCCTTACAAGATCTTGCATATTTTTGGGTCTGATCATTCCATGATGTCTACAAGCATGTGCATGATGTTATATAGTATGCATGGACCTAAAATAAATCAACCCATTGAAGAAAATGGTAATGATACGAATATGATTCTAATGTGTAATTTTGATTGTCCTTATGTTCATTGGATTATCTTGTGATCTTGCTTATTGTCAATTGATAAGATAAGAATGTGATATGAATGTGGGAATGAATACATGTTAGTATGGACTTGTTAGTGGTGTACATGTCATGTTTTGCATATGAGTTTCAATAGTTACATGCTTTCCGGTGTTAAATTAATTATCTGTTCATATGCATACATGTTAGGAAAGCACATGATCTACATATGATCTGTCTTTAGAAACATCCTCATGTCAAGATATTAATGAACTATGAAACATAAGACACGTCGTTATCCTGCCTTGTTCTTTTGAGTTGTTTGTCATTCCTTGACTCTATGAATGATCATGTTCTTTTTACTATGAGCTTGTCATTGAAACTCTGTGGCCATAATATGAATATGTTTGTTCAACACAACGTGGGACTCTGGTCCAAAACTTGATCCAATGCCTGTGCAATAGGGGCCCTGTCTGGTCCTGGGGAGGAGCGCCCCAACGTACTTGATAACCGCGGGAGTATGGACTCTTGGTGCTTGGCATAGCACAACAAACATGCAAGATTGTCAAAATGTGCCTTTGTCTTGATATGATAAGTTTGACTCGATTTGATATGATACGTCTGATCATGTGAACACATGATATCTGTCTGAATATGGCCAATCTTTTTGATACGATTCTATTCTTGAAATATCTGTCCATTGTATATGCAATTCGACATTTGATCTGATATGATATCCGTTCTACTCTGCTATTCAATCTGTTAGAAAAGCATGCATTGTCATCATATTCATGTGCATATCTACCTATTTAAAATGCTAATCATGTATATTAATGCCCGCACCATATTGAGATGTAAATCCTACTGAGCTAGTTCGCTCACCCCTATCATCCTGCCCTTTTCAGGTAGTGATGAGGAACCAGAGGAGTCGGATGGGGCAGGGCAAGAGTGATGAGCACCCGTCATATGAATAGTTGACAGTTCGAAATAGACAATTGAGTAGTTGATGTACTAGAGAAACATTGTTATTGAACAATAAACCTTTTCAATCAATTCTTTCTTATGTAAGGTTGTATCTAGTTGAATGAAATGAAATAAAGAGTAGCTTTGATGATGTTATTATGATCTGAAAAGTGTTGTTGTATTCAATTGTGTCTCTGCGCTATTCAACTGTGATACGTCTGTTTGTATCGTTCACGTTCCCTGGTATTTATTCCGCTGCTAAATATCGGGGCGTGACAGTTGGTATCAGAGCCCTAAACTTTAGGGTCCAAGGGAATAGGAACATAGGATGAAACTAGATCACACGAGTCAAAATCTGTCGTACCTAATGTGAGTTTGGGTAGAACCATGGGAATAGAAGTCACATGTGATATATTTAGATGACTGACTTAAATTAATATCTTAAAGGTACTTAATACCTTAATGGCTGTCGAGCGAGCCGGGATTTCCCTAAGTCCTAGGCAATCATGAATGATAGGATAAGTGTCGTTTGAACCCTCAGCCTGTGTCAAGAACTCTATACCTACCAGGTGAGATTGGGTAAAAACTTGGGCTTAGTCCAAAACTTTATTAATAACTAAATATTGTAAGTTACAAGGTATCAACAAGGAGTAAAGAAGACTGACCATGTGAAAGTTTGTTTTGAAGGAACTTAAATAAACAGCCATGGAGGATATACCTACACCATCTATGGACGGACGAAGGTCGGTCCAAAGATTAACCAAAGCACGACGACAAGCTGCTCAACTATTAGAGGATGCCCTAATAATGGCTAAGGGAGATACAAATGGGAAGGAAAGGTCTACGGATGACAAAGGAGTTGGCGAAACTAATAAGAAAGAACCAATTACAACCACAGGAAACTCCAAACCTATAGCCAGAGAGAAACGGCCCAACAACAGTAACAGATCACACGAGAGAAAGAAGTGCAAGAAGAAACTAGTTCCCACTCCTGTAGAAAGATGTCAACATTGCAACAAAACAAATCATCAGTCCGAGGAGTGCTGGAGATTTCAGGGCAAGTGTTTCTGTTGTGGCAGCCAAGACCACAAGGTTAAGGATTGCCTTAACGAGAAATCAAGCTCAGGGAATAAATGGCAGAATAAACCAAGGAAAGAGGTATGAGAGAGGTATTCTTTCTAACTCGCTTTTATTTGACCCTGAAGTTACATCACCAAATCAATCATTATATTATGAGCAATTCATAATTAGATTCTTTGTAAGTTCAGCTCATAAACACATGTGAATTTGGGGACCAAATTCTTTTAAGTGGGGGAGGATGTAACACCTCGAAAATTCAGTAATTGGAAAAATAGAAATAAATCGAAAATGATAAATTCAATATTTGTGAAATAGCAAAAATACACGTGTCATTATTGTACACACAAAAACCAATTAGAAATTTTCATAAAAATCATAGTTCAACTCTAAATAATACTCCCTAATGACCCATAGAGAAATTCATGCAAAGGAAAATCAGATGGTCCAAGTTTAAGGCGTTTTACGACTGAGTGTCCTGATTAGGGAATAAGTCGGGAAATCATTATCACACATATTTCGATGAGTCAGAAAATTAAATAAAAATCATAGATGGACTTCACATAATATCCTCTGATGATCCATCAAGAATTTTGGGTCAATAAAAGTCTTTTGGGATATATTTAAGAGTTAGTGTGACTTCCTATCATAATTAGGAAATAAGTTGGACAACCCATTATTAGGTGTATAAATGAGATCATAAACTAAATGAGAAATTTATGGTGGACTCCAAACCATATGAGGAGATATTCCATAAAAGAAATTGGATCAATGAACAACTTATGTCACATGAACAAACTCAAGTATGAAATTAGTAAATAAATAACTTTCGTATTATCGGAATGATAGAACTTACGTACCACTATTGTACGTGAGAAAACACATCGTAAAATCCCATAAAAATTACAAATCAACCCCAAACATTGTACCTAAGCGTTCCACGAAGGAATTCGTGCAACGAAAAATCTGATTGGTCGAGTGTACGTCACACGTGACCAAGTTACCCGAATTAGGAAACTAAGTCGGAAAATTGTTAACACGGAAAAATAACTCAACTATAAATTAAATAAACATATTGGAGAGACTTCCAATATCATGTATTAATAACCCATTAACAAGATTGGGCAAATGGCTCACATTTGGCCCAAGGATAAAATTGGGACAAGAAAATACCCAGAAATTCGTGTATGTAATTATGTCATAATTAGATAGGGCAATTTAGGGTTAAAATAAGGGTGATTAGTCATGTATGGTAAGCCAAAACCGGACCCAACCCTAAGAGGAGGTTTCCTAAACCATTACTACCTCCTTTGGAGGAAAGAGTCCCAGATTTCTTGGAAAACAGGGAGCAGAATTCGCAGCCCATTTCCTAGTCTCGTTAGGACTCTTAACTACAACCTAAATCTATAAGAACTCATCCTCAAACTCTTGGGGAAGGTTTAACAATGAGTTGGGGTTGTTTGGAGGCAGGCTAGAGCTTCTGAGGAAAAGGAGAAAAGGCTGGGAACCTGGAGCTTCATCCCCTGCATCCTCTGTTGCGTCCAGAACATCGACTGGTCTTAGATCTTCATAAAGGTAGGTGCTCTCAGGCCAAGATTAAAGAAACCAACACCATCATGTAGATCTTTGAGTCTAGGTTCATTTGCACTTAGTTTGACTAGTTTTCATGGAGTATACGTTGTGCATTCGTAGTTTTCCCGAAGTCTCACATAGTTAGGGATTTTCCCGTTCTTCGTATTATGCACGTGATTCTAGACCGAATTTGACTCAACTTCCTTCATGAAAGTTCTTCTACTTGAAGTCATGATCATCTTTTTTGTTGGACGTCTTATCTAAAAGTCTTTCGTTAGAAAGTTAGGAGCATGGTAAGAGAGTCTCTGCATGATACTGCGATTTCGGGCTACACTTGACTTTCTGTTCTTCATATGTTTTCTCGGGATTCGAGACTGAATTAGATCAAACCCCCAACATAAACGTTCTTCTACTAGTTGTCTTCATCATCTTTCATGTTGAACATTTTGTCTAACTGTCATTCGTTAGAGAGTTACAAGAGTTGGAAGTGAATCGCTGTATGAGACGTGTTTTCTGGTTACACCTGACCATGTGTTTTGTTCTGGAAGGGCCACTAGTGTCGACACTACTTGAGGTAGTGTCGACACTACTTGAGGTAGTGTCGACACACTGTCCCAAAACAGCCCATAAAGTGTTCTGGAAAGCCCTCTAGTGTCGACACTACTTGAGCTAGTGTCGACACACTGTCCCAGTTTGACTCAGAAAGTTTCTGGGAGCTGTCTCTAGTGTCGACACTACCTGAACTAGTGTCGACACTACTTGACCTTTTTGCCTTATATTTGAAGCACTGTGTTGACACTACCTGAACTAGTGTCGACACTACTTGACCTTTTTGCCTTATATTTGAGGCACTGTGTCGACACCACCTGGACTAGTGTCGACACTACTTGACCAGTTTTGCATTATTTTGTCTTGTGTTTGAAGCATCGTGTCGACACCACTTGATTTAGTGTCGACACTACCCTTACAAGATCTTGCATATTTTTGGGTCTGATCATTCCATGATGTCTACAAGCATGTGCATGATGTTATATAGTATGCATGGACCTAAAATAAATCAACCCATTGAAGAAAATGGTAATGATATGAATATGATTCTAATGTGTAATTTTGACTGTCCTTATGTTCATTGGATTATCTTGTGATCTTGCTTATTGTCAATTGATAAGATAAGAATGTGATATGAATGTGGGAATGAATACATGTTAGTATGGACTTGTTAGTGGTGTAAATGTCATGTTTTGCATATGAGTTTCAATAGTTACATGCTTTCCGGTGTTAAATTAATTATCTGTTCATATGCATATATGTTAGGAAAGCACATGATCTACATATGATCTGTCTTTAGAAACATCCTCATGTTAAGATATTAATGAACTATGAAACATAAGACACGTCTTTATCTTGCCTTGTTTTTTTGAGTTGTTTGTCATTCCTTGACTCTATGAATGATCATGTTCTTTTTACTATGAGCTTGTCATTGAAACTCTGTGGCCATAATATGAATATGTTTGTTCGGCACAACGTGGGACTCCGGTCCAAAACTTGTTCCAATGCCTGTGCAATAGGGGCCCTGTCTAGTCCTGGGGAGGAGAGCCCCAACGTACTTGTTAACCGCGGGAGTATGGACTCTTGGTGCTTGTCATAGCACAACAAACATACAAGATTGTCAAAATGTGCCTTTGTTTGATAAGATAAGTTTGACTCAATTTGATATGATACGTCTGATCATGTGAACGCATGATATCTGTCTGAATATGGCCAATCTTTTTGATACGATTCTATTCTTGAAATATATGTCCATTGTATATGCAATTCGACATTTGATCTGATATGATATCCGTTCTACTCTGCTATTCAATCTGTTAGAAAAGCATGCATTGTCATCACATTCATGTGCATATCTGCCTATTTAAAATGCTAATCATGTATATTAGTGCCCGCACCATATTGAGATGTAAATCCTACTGAGCTAGTTTGCTCACCCCTATCATCCTGCCCTTTTCAGGTAGTGATGAGGAACCAGAGGAGTCGGATGGGGCGGGGCAAGAGTGATGAGCACCCGTCATATGAATAGTTAACAGTTCAGAAATAGACAATTGAGTAGTTGATGTACTAGAGAAACATTGTTATTGAACAATAAACCTTTTCAGTCAATTCTTTCTTATGTACGGTTGTATCTAGTTGAATGAAATGAAATAAAGAGTACCTTTGATGATGTTATTATGATCTGAAAAGTGTTGTTGTATTCAATTGTGTCTCTGCGCTATTCAACTGTGATACGTCTGTTTGTATCGTTCACGTCCCCCGATATTTATTCCGCTGCTAAATATCGGGGCGTGACACTCGGCCTCCTTGGCAGGGCGCTTCTCCCGAACCGTCTTCTTCTACCCCCGCGCAGCAAAGCATTGAGCAGCAAGGGATCAATAATCCGCCGGCTCGACCATAGCTGTCCAAAGGCAAGGCGACGCAGGGTCAATCAACTACATCAAAACATAGAATTGTAAAGGAAAAGCTTCCTAAAAAGACGTCAGACCTATGTCAGCCCGCTGAATTAACTCAAACAGGTCGGCCGTGGGTTCTTGCAAGTCGGGTACCGACACTGCCTGCAGCGACTCAAAGTCCGAGAGCTCGGCACCGTTCATGTCAGCAAGCGGCCGGAAAGCTTCGTCCTGAGGATTGATGGCCGACTAAGCGGTCAGGAACTCCCATCCTTCCGAGCTGTGGATGAAGCAAAAACTCCTCTTCCAGTGATGGATAGAGGAGGGGAAACACCCAAGGAAGTGGCGGCCTGTCCGAGCTGATAGGAATAGCCAATCCCCCGAGACTTTGAGGGAAAAGAAGTAGAAAAGGAGGCGAATACTGGGCCGAACTTTGGCCATGGCACACGCCACCAGAAAACCGACAGCCGACCGCCAAGAATTCGGAGCTAGCTGGGAAGGAGCAACTTCCAGGTACCACAAGAGATGGACCAAAAAGGGGTGGTGGGGGTATCGGAAGCCAGCCTTGACAGACTCCGAGTACAAGCAGAACCCATTCTCCATCGTGTAATGGGCCCGAAGACAATCCGAAGCATACACCTGGAAGTCGGGGGGAAAGGCAATTCTCGGATGATTCGTGATCCCATCGATCTTCACCTTGTCAATCTCCATGACGGCATCGGCCATGGAGTCGGCCGCTTTACGCACGCCGGAAGATGGGGCAGTAGAAGCCTTGGGCGCATACGTCCCAAGGGTCACTACGGGGGCAACCTCGGTGTCCTCCTCCGCTGGTCTGGCGTCTGAAGGAGCCATAGGTGCGGAAGACGGGCGAGAAGAAGGAGGACGAACCAGGGCACCCTCAGAAGGAGAATACCCCGCTGACGAAGCAGAAGAAGATCGGGAAGCAGAGGGCGAGCCCATGTCTTACCTCTGGGGAGGAAATGATCGAGCGAAGATGATCGATCGGAGGCTCGGCACAAGACGCTCAGTCGCTACTTCGCAACTTGGGAACTCGGCTACTGTAGACGACGAAGCTCACGCGCGCGAAGGGTCCCATTTTGGCACCAGCAACACTATTTATAGGGACTAAAAGTTACCTCGATCCAACGGGCATCAATCGTCGCCACTTTGAAGCGTCGCGATCGACCCACGTGTCGCCGTTCCGATAATCAATAAGCCGCGAGCACGGATCATAGTCGTGGGGGAGCATTTGGAAGTCGAGACGTCGATGGGAACGCACGTCGCTTTGGAGGCCGCTATGATTACTGCCAGAAATCGAGGCGGCGTGTCACCCCAACTGATGTCGTAAATGTCAGACGTCACATCTTTCCAGCAACCGTTGGGTCTTTTCGTGATCATAGTAGCGTGCAACACGATCAGCAAAAAGGTGTACATTGGCATCTGAATAATAGTTGTTAACACCTTCTCCTCGGCTCGTAACGACTCCCCAAGCAGAAGCTGGGGGACTAGTGATACGGGTCAATTGCCTGGCGATTTGGTTCATCGGCAAAGTGTTCATCATTCGAACCTGGAACCAAGCCGAATGATCTGAACTGCTCAGAGCGGAGGTAAGTCGGTATTGCACTGGCACTCAGGGGCTCGGCCCAAAAAGCGCCCCCAGCCAAAAGACATTCCCAGAGGAATACAAAGGGTTCATAAGACCAAAATTCCTGGGCGCGCCGAGCTGTGGTGTAGGCCGAGTCCTGTTTCAGTCCTCTCCAAGGACGCACCGCTCCAGGCTCTCTCTCTTATCAGAGCTCGGGTAACCTTCACGGAAAGGTCTATTGACGGAAGGGCCCGAAGATCACAGAACACATCCCCTAACTGCCTTGGCACGTTGATAACGGAAAGGTCCATTGGCGGCATGACACCTCACGAGTCGTAATTGCAAGCCATCCGTAATTATCACCCACTAATTCTGTAAAACAAGAATCCTGGGCAGATCCCGGAGCACGTCTTCGTCCCACTTACCATAACCGCGCTCTTAGAACCACTATAAAAGGAGGAGACATCTCTACACAAGAGGGAGGCTACTTTGAATCTGAAAACCCTGTCCTTCCGACCTCTCGAACTGACTTGAGCGTCAGAGTCCTTCCCCACCGAGGTCACTCGGTGGTCTTGCAGGTCGAAAAGGAGTAGCCGAGGCACGGCGCGGCATCTTCCCTTGGGAGCTACTCGGCGAAGGCCAACCTCATTACTTGAGCAGTAACAACATCAACACAAATATATGGGTCCACATAATGAACACAACTAAACTTTCATTCAATATCTCATTAATGTCAAATACAACTCCATTACCTTCAAACTAATAATGACTCAAAAAAAGGAAAAATTACAAGATATTATTCTCCCTGACTACCTACTACATCAATCTAACTCTCAACGTAATCTAATAGTAGATACTATGGTTGGAATATGCTCTTCACTCAGACACATTCCCATCCCTATCATGGCCTTCACCTTCCACGTCAAGATCACCTAAGATGTTAAGAAGTAGGTAATGAGCAAGCTAGCCCTGTAGGATTTATATCTCAATATGCGGGCAATGATAAAAGTTGTTAACATTTTAAGAACTAGGTAGACACGAGTATCCAGATATGCATGAACGATAAATCCCATTAAACATGATACGTGAGCAAGATAGATTGAACAAGAGTGATTAAACAAGAATGATTGAACAAGATCTAGAATGATATAACAAGCAAGAACTAATAGTGGAGCAGTATGTACAAGCACGCAGGATATGATCAATCGTTTGCAAGAACACAGGATGGCTATATCATGTAAGCAAGCGAGCTCGCACGAGCAAAAACTTTTAACATGTAACAGTAATCAGGGACGATGTCACAATGTGTACTAAAGATCTATGCAACCTTGGAATGCATGTTATGAACACATGTATGTGGTTATGTATCTAGCATTCAACATGCAAGCACTCCCAACATAGATGCAATGTCAATACTCATTGTACCCTATAGTTAACAGTATATTTTCGACTCTCTGTCATTGGGGCTAGACTAGAGCCCATGAACACTCATTGTGCCCGATACACATCTCACTATTTCAAATGCAGATACCCATAGTCAATCATGGCTAATAACAAGAGTTTCAAGAAGTAAACATTTCAAAATCATGTTCATGTTGATTTCAAGAAAGTCAAGTCATGTGAACATGATTTCAAGATACAATAGTCGAGAGAGAATTTTGGCAGCATAGCGACTTATTTTTAAGCTCCATAAACTTTAATGATTTTGCTCCAGGAAACTCCAAGAGACAACCAGTTAGGTCTCTATGAGGAAATCCATAGAGTACGGAGACTTCCCTAACTACATATGCAAGGAACGACAGTACACGTAATAATTGGAAAGCATATGCAATAAAAAAACTCAAGACATAGTAAGGATCATGGAAAGAAAACAAAGTAGACTCACGTCGAAACCTAGTATGTATTCTCACCAACATGGTTATGACGTAGATTATATCAAGACATTTTTAACTTTGAGTTGGAACATAAGGACGAAGAGACATAATCAATGGAGAGTATGATCAATAACCTCCATACAGAACATTGGAATCATATTCATGTAATTAATGTTTTTAACATGTGATTGATGGCTTTTAAAGTATAGACGTTGACTAATCATCATGCTGATAAGACCAAGAAAACGACATAGACTCGCTTGATCCATAACTCCAAATCTAGGGTTCCTGGGACAAAACTATAAACAAAAGGGGTTGTTGGAAACGGAAAGTAAATAGATCTATGGTTTTGGTTTGACCCAGTTGGTGTTGGTTGCATGAAACTCGAGAAGAATGGGAAAAGTCCAGATCTTGTGCGAAGTTTTGGAAAAACACTTGATACCCTTTACATGAACAGTGAAATCAAGAAGAATAGGGACACAAAAGAACCAACTTAAAGGACTTCCAGATGATATTCTCCATGTTAAGTTGGTGCCTGAGATCACCTACCTTTGGTTGCTTCTAACACCAGAGTTCTTACAAGTCGAAGCAGATGCTAAGGGATGAAGAATCCTTGAATCCTTGCTACTAGCTCATTCCCTTGCTCACAAAATTTTGTCCAGCAATGAAGAGAAATATCTAGGGTTGGCTATGGGGGGTCTTAAGATGCTTTAATAGCGCCGTGATGGTGCAATTTTCAAGTTTGTAGTTTTCCTAAACTCTTGGCAAGAATCCTACCATGTTCAGAACTTCTATAGGAGTTGTTTCCGTAACAAGTCCATTCCTATTTGGTTAGTTTAAAGGAGCATATTTGAAATTTTCTGTTGGATTTGGGTTCGATCACGATTTGTGGTCCATACTTTCCATATTTATCTTAACTAACCCCTTTTATTATCAGGTATAGATTAAACACGATTTTCCTTATGTTTTCCACCTATCGATCCAATATCCCTATAGGATCTTGTTGAACCACTCTTATATTTTTTTTCTTTATTTTGGTGATAAAAAACTCATGATTAATTAAATATTATTGAATATATTTAATATCATGTTTTCCTAATAAATATAAATTTATGGCACTATCGCTTCGTGATTTGCACTGAAAAGCCAAATCGATGGTTGTACAATACACATCGATTACTGACTAAGTGCCACAATGACTTCCATACAAATACATTGATTATGGTTCATCTCATGTAAACATCAATTTTGTTCAACATAGATTTCACTTAAACATCGACTCTGTTGAACACCGATTTCATTAGAACATCGATTTTGTTCAAACAACGATTTCAGTTTAAACATCGACTTTGTTGAAGACCGATTTAATTAGAAAGTCGATTTTGTTCAACATCTATTTCACTAAAACATCAACACCATGTAAACATTGGTTTCAATAAAACATTGACTTCAGTGAAACACTGATTCACTCACAACATGGATTATGTTTACATCGACTCTCTTTATACATCGATTATGTTTACATCGACTTCACTTAAATATCGACTTCAACATCGATTTCAATTAAACATCGACTCCAGTCAAACATCGATTTCATACATGAATTACATTGGAACATTGACTATTTTTCACATTGACTCTATTATACTTAAACATCGATTTCCTCTGTATTTCAAACATTTCAAATTGTCTTTGGCGCCCAATGAAAACTCAAATACATTTCATATGCGTAACCTACTATTTCACTGACAAAAAATCTTTTTGCTTATCTCATAGGATCTCTTCTTTCCTGTCAGACAAAAAGAGATTACCTACCACTTCTGGGTGTCAGCAGGAAACACAGAGGTATGAGCCTTCTGACAAAAACACTTCTCTGGTCTAAACACTTTCTTCTATGCTTGCTGACCTCGAAAACCACCAAGTGGCTGTCAGTCAGAAGAAGAAGAATAGAAAGATTAGCAACGGCTAGAAGAGTTCAAACGGATCTGTTCAAAGCTGCTCATATAAAAGGATGAAGCAAAGATGAAGAACGAGAAGAGGTTTTCCTAAAAATCTTTGAAGGAGTGTACATCTTGTAAGAAGCCTTAACTCCACATATACTCAAGCAAGAGAGAAGAGCTCGAGCCCTTTCTAGAGAAGCCTTCAGAGATGAAGAATTCCAAAGCTCCTGGCATTCAAGCTTTTCTCTCTTCTCTTCACTCTCTCTGTGCATCATTGTAAATCTGGGGGAGAGTCTTTCGGTTGAGAGTCTTTAAGTTGGTGCACATCCTATACAACTCTCAACCTGTTCTTTCTTTTCTAAGAAAGAGTTTGGTCCAGCTAACGGACTGTTCTTAGCAATTCCTTTAGGGATGAACCTAGCTGGGGTTAGTGTCAGCAGAACCTTATTGGGGTTTGTACCAACAGAACCTAGTTGGAGGTTTAAGCCTAGCAGAACCGCACTGGGGTTTGTTCCAGGAGGTTAGCTTCTTAACCTGTAATAGAAGTGAGTATCCTTCCTACTCAAAAAGGATGAGGACCAGCGGGGAGCTGGGGGTTTGTATATCCTTAGGGGGAGTGTACCCTGGTTAGTGAAATCCCAAGATTTGCTTGAGGACTGGACGTAGGTCTTCCTTCTGTGAAGTACCAAACCAGGATAAAATTCCTTGTGTTCTTTTGTGTGATTGTTTATTTGCTTCCGCACTACTACTATCTATCACACTATTTAACCAAAGCTTTAAGTGGTAATTTCTGTGTTGATGTTTCGTTTTCTACAGCGAATCTATTCACCCCCCTCTAGATAGCGTGCTGACAACCGTTCCAAGTGGGCCAACAGATCTATCATTAATGTTGAACCACTCCTACAATTTATTTCTTTATTTTAATGATAACAAAATTCATGCTTATATATTTAATAATATTCTTGCACTATCGTTTTTCCTAGTTTTACATTGATCGGTAACTTTGTCATGCAAGATTTGGTTATGATCAATTGAAGCTAACTTCATCATATCCGAAATCTAACTTCGTCATATACGAAGTCCACTTCATCATAGATGAGGTTCCACTTCGTCATGCATAATTTGGTCATGATCAGTCGAATCTAACTTTGTCATATCCAAACTCTAATTTCGTCATATACGAAGTCTAGTTCGTCATGTACGAAGTTCTACTTCGTCATGCACAATATGGTCGTGATTAGTCAAAGCTTAACTTCATCATATACGAAGTTCCACATCGACTGACGACGTTGTATCTTGGCTAATCGAATTGATATATCGATTGTCTTATACATCGATTGTCTTTATAATCTATATCGATTGCTGACCCACATCAATTGGTCCTTAAACATCGATTGCTGACCAACATCGATTGGTCCTTAAACATCGATTGTTGTTATGTATATCAATTGTCTCTGTAATATTGATTGCCCTTAAGCAAACATCGATAGCTGTTATGCATATCGATTGCCCTTAGGCAACATCCATTGCTATTATATTTCCACCAATTGGTGTTATGAGCATGTTTCCATATCGATTGCTGACAAGCCCATATTGATTATGAATGTTCCTTATAAGTGGACCAAACATCGATTGATGTTATAATCACAATGGTTACTGAAAAAATGGTTCATTAGCCATTCCGATTGGTGTATTCTCACACCGATTGTTGAACAAGGGTCCATAATTCATCTGTTTATAGTTATAAATGAACTGATTACTTAACAAGGGTCTAGTAATTATCTTGTTGGGGTTAAGGATATTTTCAATTTTTTTCTCAATTTTCAATTACTAAATTTCCAAGGTGCTACACCCTCCCCTATTTAAGAGAATTTGGTCCCCAAACTCATAGATAGGATATATATAGGACAAAGGAGATTCACTTGTGAACAATTCTGGAAACCTCTTACACATAGCTTCTTCTGCTTCCCATGTATCCTCTTCCTCCAGGCGTTCCACCTAATCTTTACTAAGGGAATCACCTTGTTCCTCAACTGGTGCACTTTGCGGTCTATGATTTTAACTGGTTTCTACTCATAAGTCCTATCTTTCTGAAACACCAAAGACTTATATTCAATGACATGAAAAGGATCGCATACATACTTTTTCAGCATAGATATGTGGAACACATTGTGTACTCCATTCAGTTGTGGAGGTAATGCCAAACGGTATGCAACTTCACCTACTCTTTTGAGGATTTCGAAAGGACCAATGAATCTGGGTGATAGCTTGCCTTTGATTCCAAACTTCTACTTCCACGGCTTGGAGATATTTTAGAAACATATGATCACCGACTTGAATTTTTAGATCCCTTCTTCTAGTATCTGCATAGGCGTTCTGCCTCTATTGTGCCATTGCCATTCTTTCCTTATAGACTTTCACTTTTTCTGTAGTTTCTCTCACTATCTACGAACCTAACAATTGCCTTTCACCGACCTCATACCAGCAGATCGGAGATCGACAACTTAAAAATAGACTTTGTATGAACTTACTTGTCATCTGTCTGCTATCGTGTCATGCAGGCCCGCCGTGATGCAGTCGCGTCGCCCAAGCCCATTGCGATGCGGTCATGTTACCTAAGCCTGCCACAATGTTGTCGTGTTGCCTAGGCCCACTGCAATGTTGTCACATCGCCTAGGCCCGCTGCGATGTCGTCTCATCGCCCCCGCCTACCTCGATGGTAAAAGCCTTTCATGGTCGAGCATGCATCGCGACACCATCGTGGTCCGGTGACTGGTCGTGACATCAAGCAGAGAGGGTCTCAGCGCAATCTACCTGAGGATCACCCCAAAAGCCCACAAAGGATGCCATCTGGGGGGGGGGGGGGGGGCATGGGAAGCACTAATAAAGTAGTAAACGGTTCAAACCACCCTTAAACCTCACAAATCATTGACTAAAAGAGCTATTCTACCTTCAAGGAGAACCTCACCAAAGGGGAAGCATAGATCTCTCACCACCACCCCATAAACCACGAGAATCATACTTCAAAGGGGATGGGAGCATGGTAGAAAAATGAGGAAAGGAGTCCCTACCTTGAGGAGTAGAGCCAACCTGTTGGTGCCTTCACGTATTAGTGGCCGCCTCCTCCTCGCTCCAAGCACCACGTGGAAGTTGCCTACACGGAGGGGAGGTCACCTCCATGCCCAAAACACCAAGAATGGCCGAAGAGAAGCAAGGAACCTCAATGGAAGAAGAAAAAGAAGAAGAAGGGGGAAAAGTGGGGCTGCACTCTATTTTGAACAGACAGCCTCCAAAACGCGTCCGACCGACACGGCATGACAAGAAGGCTGTCACGATAGCCCACTGTGCCGTGACATTGTTATCACGTCTACACACCCCGATGCCACACTAAAAGCAGGTCAAAGCCTCAAAAATTGAGAAACTCAAAACGCGACATCTTTGCCAGACTGCAACAATGAGGAGGTACACATTCTGACACCCAACAAAACCATTCTGACTAGAAACGACAAAACATCTCAATGGTTGGGGAAATAGTAATGCGTCGCACCCTACGACGCTACAAGGCCAATGCGTCGGACCCTACGCGATGCGATAGGAGTCTTTAACGCATCACCCTTATACCGACGCCTTACCAAGGCATCTCACAGGAGGTTCTCAATAGTAACAATGTCGTGCCCCACCCTGCCGATGCCTGAGCAACGCGTCCGGCAGGTGCACCACGACATTGAGGACGAGGCCCAAGAAGGCCGAATGTTACAATAATCATGCCCACTAGGTCTGGCACTATTCTAACAGGGCTAGAAGGTGCTCCATTAAGCCAAGCATAATTAGAGGAAAGCTGGAAGAAATTGGGAAATGGTGGATTAACCTAAAAAGATGGGAAAAAATACTCACGAAGTGCAAAATGGAGGTCCACTTGGGGCCTTATAATGTAACATGAGGTTTGCTCAATGTGGTGTCAGTTTTGGCGTGTCTACAATGGCCAACTATCTTAAGATAGTTCTTGTCTGTGATATTGACTCACCAGATCCTCATTATTAATGATTCGTTACATGATAGCTGACTTATTTTCTTGCTCATGATCATGATCCAATTATTCTTATCTTATGTTCATTACCTCTACTGTACTTTACTTTTGTTGTAATGCATGATATAGAATTTTCGTCCAATTAATGTATGTGATAGAGATCATTGCATGGAGATACATTAATCACGTACATTATGCTTATATAGCTAGAGATGTAATTTCTACTGGGCGTGTGCACTCATACATACCTATTTAACATTTTAGGTGAATATTATGGAAGTGCTGATAATGATGGGTATGGGCTAGAGTGAAAAGCGACACAAATATGACCAGTCAGCATGAAATGACTTAGAGTCTACCTAAATTGTAGTGGAATTACAGTCTGCAACAATCTAGTGTTCTTTTAATTGAGTTAAATGTACTATTATTTCAATAATAGGACCTATGTTGGCTTTGAAGTTGTAGTTTGATATTGGAAAATTACTGAAATAATGTGTATGTTGATTAGCTAGTATAATTCTTATCTCGTCTCTTTTATCATATTTAGTCGTCGATTTGATTTACTTGACTACATGGTACTTGTGTATCTTCACGTACCTGATTTATTTTGCTACTAAATCGAGGTGTGACAAGTATAGAGAGAGAAAATAGAGACATGTAGCACATAACTTGAAGAGCATAAAAAATATTTTGTCGAGAAAGGCTTTCCATTGATGATAGAACTTGGATTTACATGTGTGAGAGCATGACATGAGAAAGGTAAAACATAACATGAAGAAAGGGGGACATGAAGAATGAGGTTTACACAGGACCTACCCCCCCCCCCTCTCTCTCTCCCTTACAAGAGCTCTCCAAGAACCCCCTAGGTGAGAAGTGCTTCAAACTCCAAAGTGGCAACACCTCCCCCTCTTGGCATCCTATATATCTCCTTGGACCCTTGGGGTCCTATTTATAGAGGCAGAAGAGACTTGATTTGGCACACAAACATGATTTGGTGCAAGTGATCCGGTGCCGAATGTGATTCGATGTTAGTGATGATCTAGTGTCGAATATGATCTCGCATCAGGCTTGAACCAACACCTGGTGATCTAACGTCTGGCAAGTTCCAACGTTTGGGTCTTCTGGTGCCATGAGCTTTTCGATGTCCAAGCATAGGCTGCTCCATCGCTAGGCTTCAACTTCATAACTGTGGACTTCTGACTTGTTTCACAGTCGTAGCTCGCTTGACTTTTCGTCAACATGTAGGTCCTTGCCTTGTGTAGTATTTGTATTTTGTCACATAATCATCGGCAATTTTTTTTTTGCCGTCAACAATCTTCTTGTATTTATTTGATTGAATTCCAGATCTGAATCATTCATTCTTTTTGACATGACTATTTCTTCCTATATATAAATTTAACTTTGTTTTAGAAAGGCAAATCATTGTAACGACCCACTTTCACCCAATACAATTATACCAACCCACGTTGGATAAGAGCGAGTCGCTATAGGGGAGAAGACCCCAAAAATGGACAATTGGGTTAAGATTCACACAAATAAAGAAAAAATTTGTAGTGGAATAAATAACAACTTTTCCATCAACTTATCGTCCACATACCACAATTTATATAGGGACAAAGAACATTAAATAGTCAATCTACAAATCAACACTAAATTCTTAAATTACAAAGATTACAACATGATAAATACTAAACTACAAGTCTACTCTTCACACTTCACGGTAACCCAGACCATCACTTTAGCTTCCAAATCTCCAACTCTTCTTCAAATGTTTGAAAGAGTGAGTCTATGTAATAGACCCAGAAAGTAACTCATTGGCCACATTCACACACTTATCACATACACTCTAATACAGCATAAACATAAACAACTGAACTAACACATGGTCTTTTAGCAATTAAACATGTAACACATGAACATGCTTTACCTTGCTAACTACACATGAATCTCTAATGGCACATGGTACTTTCACATGATTCACACTTATATGACATGCTTTCATATATTCACATGATAAAAATATAGCACATATCTACACAAGGTACTAACATGACATATTTCTCAAATTACATGGCACTTTAATGCATTCTACTCATTCATATATCACATATAATTACTCTTTACTTGCTGTTTTGATTTAATCACGTCATATTCACATATTTTCACATCTTTCACATTAGATCACATGTTCACATTGCTTTCACATGGTTACACACTTGCACATTCACATTCATATTGACTCTCACATTCACATTGATTCACATATTGCTGAGACACATAGCCCAAACCACCATCAAGAAGGACACACATCTCACACACATAACACATACCCGTCATCTAGGCAACACAATGACGAATCTTGGTAACTATGTAGAACTGGAAGAAGCATTGTCCACCTTAACCAGTGGTACTTGCCCACCTCCAAGATTTCATCCTAATATCCACAGCATATCACATAACACATTAAACCTTCCTGTAGGGCTTTTCTACAGTACGGTCCCACAACCTTCTATGGTAGTAGTGTTTTTATCGGCATATTATACTCTCATGCATATGACATGGATACATGCTTTAGTTTATAGAACTATTAATTATTGCTTAATAGTTATAAAACATTCTTAACAAAACCTAAATATGGTACTAATTTAACATGAAATCATTACTTTTAACTTAGTCATGCTTAACATAATCATTAGAGACTCATAAAATGATAACAGTAGAATATGATGTTAGAACATGCTCAAATTTTTACCATGGGTCACATAAATAACATAAATTATATGTATAATTTTTCATGCTTTTTGGAATAGTATAAATATTTATAAAATTTAAAAAATAATTCTAGCAATTATCATAATAACATTTAAAAATAACTCTTAACAAGAAACTGACGAATCCAATCTTATGAAAACATGCTTACAAAAACCCTAATTCTAGTGGTAAATATTCCAATCACAGAATCATGATATATCTATTTTTCATAATTTGCTCTACCATAACATGCTTTATTTCCCCTTAAACAAAAATTCTAGAATTTAATAGGCTTAACCAGAAAATAACAAAAAATACCAAATCCTTCTAAAATTACTGAAATACCTTGTCAGACCCTCATAACTCAATTCCATACATAAAATCCATGAAAATCTCATCACATGCATTAAAACAATATTATGGAAAATAGAAGACTTAACGACAAGGGGATCTGCCGTTAAAGAGGTTGGCAGCAGCATCGACTGCTATTGACCTCATAACATAATGATAGTACATGTTGCTATCAAGTTCCTATTTGTAGGAACTTGCAAACCAAAACCAAACAAAATAGAATTTTGGGGTTTAGAACACAAGGGAAAAATTTGAAAAAATCACAAACCCTATATGATAGGCATACGAACGAAACCCCTAAGTTATTTACCTCGAGGACGCTCTACTCATGATGAATCAAATCAATGAAGCCACACCATGCCCTAAATGACTCCTCCATGAAATCTCCTCCGAGAGCGATCTTTTATTCGATTCCATCTCGTAGTAGCACCTCCTGGTAGCGAAGAAGCAAAGCCCCAACTTGAAGTAGCACGAGCTAGGCCAAGGATGACGAATCACCCTCTCTAAAAACCTCTCTCTCTCCTCTCGCAACTAACAACTAAGCCAAGAGATCCCTAACTAAAGGCCAAACCTATTTAGAGGCTAACCAATACTACGGGGTAGGAGTCCTATTAGGAACACATTTCTAGGAATAGGAATCATACTAGATCTCTAAGAGTTTCCATCTAAAGAGTCATAACCGGAAGAAGAAACAGCAGGTTGATGACAAGATGGAATGTCGTCAATGGGAGACTGACGACATAGGGTACTACTATCAGATAAAGCTTGACGGCAGGACTCCTTGTCGTCAACAAGGTCTTAGCGGAAGCTGGGGCTGCCATCAAGAACCCCCGACCAGGACACCCTAGAAAAACAAAAACATGCAAAGACCACGTTAAAATCTACGGAATACTTTAATAAATCTAAAAATACAGGGCATCACAGTTATGCTCATTTTAATTTTCTCATTATTTTTTAGGTAATTTCTAAGGTTAGGAGTTAGCTAGGATTAGGGATGATGATGAGGAACATATTTGGCTTTGCACAAGACCTTAACTTACTCTTGTTTTAAATGTTGTTGGTCTTCTTCTCACTGCGCCGAACATAACTTTTATAATTGGCCTACAAGAGATCTAACTAATGTAAAGGACTTTTTCAATGTAAACCTTGTTTAAATATATGTGAACAAAATATATGCATGTGAAATTTTTTTAAAATTCCTTGTTGTAGACACCCGTTTTTCGCCTATAACTTCAGCACTTTCTTGTTGATATCATTGATGTCCCTAATTGGTCACCACTTTGGAGTCTTTTTTTGGTCCATCATGAACCCATTCACTTTAATTTCAAGTCCATTATCAAGCCCATGGCCAAGATCCGCTTGAAACATCAAAACTGTGTAGTCTTTCTTGTCCTCTGTATACACCTTCATTTTGAGAGCTTATAACATCCTTATTGTTAATCCAAATCTAGAATATCATACTATCATTCTGTAGCTCTCTGAGTCTAGAATCCAACTCAAAAAATGTCTCGTCAGTTTGATGTCTATGGAGAGAGATATGACCCATTTCGTGGACCCTACACGCACTGCCATACTATCATGACCAAGTGCATGGTCACGTTCTTAACACAACCCCATAACCCGTCACCTTAAAACCATGCATGTAAACATGTTTTTACGTATATTTTGGCCTCTCCTTCCATCGCAGAGCCTACTCAATGCTTCTTTTAGTTGGATTATGACCCAAACCTCCTATCCTCATCCCTAAGGAGTCTTCAAGCTCATCCAAACTCCAAATATGCTCTCCAACTCTCCCACAACTTAGACTCTCTCTATAACTTGAGTTTTGGACTCTCTCTCTCTCTTGTAAAACATACCCTAGGACTCTCTAAGAGGGGGAGGAAGGCTACCACCATGTCCGGAGATTGTTCGAGATTGTATCCAACCCATTCCATCATCCCCAATCTTCAAGAGAGGGAGAGCATGAGCTGCACCTCTTCTCTCTTCCATCTTCAAGAGCCACATCTATAACTTGCAAACTAGGAGAAGAAGAAGCCCTAGACACCTCCAAGAGGCTCCTGGGAGGCAGATCCTTTATCCACCATTGCCTCATGCTGATCGGAGAAGACGTCGTGGAGTTGCACCGCCCGTTTTATCTCTTTCTCTCTCTAATCGCATCCAGAATGTCTTGAACTATCGTACTCTCTACAGCCCAAACGGGGGATCATCTATTTAGGAGGTCTTCATCAATTTTGTTTGGATCTTCCCAAGCGTCAACCTCAAACTAGAATCACATCAAATGAAGGTATGTGCTTAAAGATACAGTGGATATTCTCGACCTTCTCTCTCATATCATGATCTAGACCAGCAGTGATTGCGGCCCTTCTACATCTTGAACGAGGAAGATCGAGTCTTGGATCTCTTCATGAAAGTTGTTCTTGACATGCTCCTCTAACCATATGAATAGGAAGCACTTTGATCCGATCTTTGTACTTTGAGTTATCATTTTTTCTTTCGATTCCCATTTTTATGCATGCATGGCACATAGGTGCGCCCTCTCTCTCATCTCCTTGCTTTAAACACATTCATACATTACACACACCTAATCTTAGTCCAACAGAGGTTTACCAACTCTTTCCGGTGAGTTCTATCCCCATACTCATGTTTATTCTTTAAAGGGGACGGATTTCTACATGTATCTAGTTCTAATTGGGTTTTCTTTCTTTCTTTGTACATCTCCTTTTGTTTTGCAGGCATAAACAACAAGGAACATGAGGCCCTTCATCCTTGGCTGGCCGAGGAATGAGGAAGAAGCTTCCCACATCTCCCACATATTTGAACTTCAAAGCAATCACGATCTGAGATACGTCCGTAGTCAGGCCGACGTATCTTCATTCTCAGGTCATCCTCATCATTTTCCAAGGTATTTAGTCATACCCTTATAGATATCTCTTGGCAAATTTTTTGGTGGCGATCACATCCTTTTCTTATATTCTGGGTGGCATATTCACATACATGTTTGTTTATTTTGTTTTGACGGTCACATCCCTATGATTACACATGTTACACACCCAAATTGCCCATATTGCTTGTTGATCTATCATGCCTCAATAACTACATTGCCGAGGCATGACATGCACCCTCTTTCGTGAGATTCTATCACATCTTTGAAGAAAAATTTTTCAAACCTAATTGTCTCCATTCTCCATATTGAATATATTGCTGTCCTGACTATCCAACAAGAGATGATTGTGATCAGATGCATATCTAAGTAGGTGGTGAACTGTAGCCCGAGGAAATCTGTCTCCCCACTCCCCATTAACAAGCACTCTATTAAGTCTTTCTCTATTGTGGAACTGTGATGTCCTCCTAGTCCAAGTAAAGAGAGGACCTTGATACCCAATGTCAACAAGGCCCATTGAATGGATGAAGTTGTTGAATCTAGGCCTCCCCCCAAATAACAATGTCAAAATTACCTACCAACATTAATGGTATATATTTTAGACTGATCAAAATAGTTGTGAATGTTTTCCTATAGTTTTTTCCTTCTGCTAGCATAGTAAGCGCATAGACAACATGCCATGTTCTGTTCGTAATTCATTATTCCCTTGTCTATGGTAACCACCACCCAAATTAGGATTAGAGTTGTCCACTGCCGCCTTTAAATCAGACTTGCACCAAACGCAAATACCTCCAGACCTCCCTTCAACTGCTTGAACATGAAACTTTGTGATGTTTCTAGGTGCCAAATTTTTGTTAACTTGCTCCCCAATCCCCATTACATTTTATTTCAGAAAGAAACCAAATCTCTGGGTGTAGTGAGCGGGCCAGCTGATTTATGATGGAACTGGTAGAGGTGCTGCCCAAGCCTCCACAATTCCGAGCTATGATCCTCATCTTGGAAACTGGGTGCCGTCCAGGTCGGCTCTCACCAGAAAAATTTTCTTTTCTTTTGGGACTTGGGAGTTAGAGAGATCAAGTAGCTTCACCTTCTCAGCTGTTTCCTTAATTTTTCTACTGTTACTCATTGATGCTTTGGGTACACCACTCCATTTCGTATTAGGCTCTGCTTGCCATTTGGTTCTCTCAAATTTCTTTCCCTTACTCCATGTGTTTTTCCTTTTAACTGGATCTCTCATCAGAATTTCAACTACACCAAGAATTTGAATGGGAACCGTAAGAAGGTTGTCTTGCAATTGTTTCTGATACTTCATTAATGCTATCATCCTGATATCTGTCACCTTTTTGTATTTTGCTTTAAATCCTCTGGTTGTGACAGCAGTTTTGTCCCCCATTAATACAAGCTGTTCATAAGAGGTGATGCAATGGACACTGCCTGGGCTTCAATACTTGATGCGCGCCAAATGTAGTGCACACCCAAAGATCACATGCGACTTGCATGAGGGGGTGAAAGGGCACCCATCACAAAACCCCTTAAGGCAAGTGGCATTCATCTCCAACAATATTAATATTTGTTGGTTCAGTTCAATGGTTAAATTGCTGGTCTTATATAAAGGCAAAGCCACCACCGATTGGAACTCCACCCACCAACCCATACCCCAAAGTTCAATATAATTCGGAACCCCACCCACCAACCCATACCCCAAAGTTTAGAGAATCTCTTAGAGATAAATCTCTCAAAAATCTTTGCGGTGAGAATGGAACCCACAACTTAGCTCCTAGTATACGTCAGAGTGCTCCACCAATTGGGTTACTCCTCGCGTGCACCATTCGAATGTACTTGCTGTGCACCAAGTAGGACTCTAGTATTTTATAGGGATTTAGTTTCTCCACTTGTGTAAGACCTCGTCTCTATTTGGAGTACTATCCTCAGCACTACTGATTCCCTTTTCCACGTCACCTGGGAGGTGAACCCAAGTTTTGAGATTAGACCTCTAACGAATCACTGTTTTTTGACTATTAACTATTATCTACCTCATTACACACACTGACTATCGCTTTATTACTTTGAAATGGGGAGCCTTTCATCTTACTCAAACACTGAAATTGTATCTTATTGCTTCCTCCATATTCTTTCTTCTAAAGACTCGGTGATTCAGTTTTTTGCATTTGAGCTTCTGAAACCTTTAGGCAAACCATCCACCTCATGACCAATAATTTTCAAAAAATATAGAATCTGGGTAGTCTTTCATATGTGATAGGAAATCATAAACCAACTCATTGTGGAGTTTGGTTTTTACATACTTCTTAAGAGAGATGGATTCATTAAAAGATGCCTTTGTTGGAGAAAAATCACTCCTGAGGAACCCCTATGAAGGCAGCTAACTTCATGACTAGTACCTCAGTTAAGAATTCTTACGGGGCAATTTGTGAATCTGGCGCCACATTTCAACGTCTTCTTATCTCTATCACTACCAGATCATCATTGTTCACCCATGTGTTCTTTTAGCATACCTTCTCAATATCATCAATCTCACTGAAACAAACCAGAAAAGTTTGGGCCTCATAATTTAAATCTCCTGCAAGATTCTACAATTTGAGAAGGCCAGCAAGCCTGATCTCGTTGTCACTGAGAAACTCTAATTATCAAACTATACTCCCTTTCCTTACCATCTGTATCCTTCTCATCAAGCATAGTAATACTGCCCTCTCCATCTTCATTCATCAGAAGTTTGAAACTTTTCAAAATGTCTCTCCGGGTTCACGACAATGGAAAACCAAGAAAAAAAAAGTAGGGAAGGAGAGGAAAACACCCTTAGCCAACGAACCAGGGAAAGTTAAGAGAACACTAGATCTACGCCAACTTCTAGCATCGGAAGTAGTTACAAGAATGTGACTAGAAAACAGAGCACCAATGGACTTGTTCATGGAAATTAAGCATTAGAAGCACTAATCATTTTGGATGAACAGAAAAGAGTGAACAGCCACACCGGTATGTATAGCGTCATAACCTGAGATCCCAATCCTCTGTACAACAATCATAGCCACTCCATTAAAAGGAAGGACCCCCCCCCTCCCTGTTTTGCGGAGACTTTGGTGGAGTTTGATAACACTTAATACTTAAATCTAAATCTTTTTGATCTGCCAGTTCTATTGACTATTCTAGCGTAGCTCTTGTTGTCGCCCTGTACGAGTCTCCAAGTTCATTCTTATCTATGTCCACCGTCGCAGGCCCCATCCTTCTATAGATTGATGCAGTACTATTGATCTGCCAGCTCATTAGATGACTAAAAATACCAACATTTTCAAACGTCCATCCCATTCTTGCCATCGACACCCAAAAGCTTTTGCAATGGGAGGCCACGCATGGATCAATCGGAGGGCAGTTTGCAAAGCACTTAGAGATCTAGTTTGCAACAAAGGATTACTCTTCTAATGAAATCTAAACAATGCACTCTCCCAGCCAAGAGCCATGTAAGGCCCAGAGCCCTAGGTAATTGGGCTCTTTCAAAAGAATAAGAATTTCTGCTGGGCTAGGCCATTAGAAGGTCATCAAAAGAAAACTTGAAAGATCTATGGCAAAGAGTCTAGTGAGCCCACAATGGTTTTCCCAAAAATTGACAGCAACCTGCACCATATGGTCCATATCTTTCTTAAGCTAGAAGTTTGAATATTCACCTTTGTTCTAAGTGCTTTAATATTCAGCTTTGTTCTATGTGATTTTGCTAATATAACCTTGTTCAGCCAACAACACAAACAATATAATTGTTGTGGGTCAAAACTCAAGAATGTGTTCCTACTAACAAATCAAGGCCAACTTCTATCTCGGGTCGGTTTGGATGCACATCATAAACATATCTAGATTTACAATAAATATACTTACCTTGGTTTGGATAGTTAAAAATTAGTTTATCATAAAGTCACTTGAATTTATTATAAACTCAAGATCACCCGAAAATGTGTTTTCATAGGAAAATGTTACTCTGAAAATTAAGAGTCGAATCCCCGGTTCCCCATATCTTCTTCCTATCATACAAGATCCCATTGGCTCTTGTTCGTTAGCATTACAAGCAAAACAAAAGGGATTACTCTGAGTTGGTTCATGATGGAGGAGAGTTCGACATAAACTTTTTTGTGTTTATGAAAACAAACTCCAAACAAAAATTAATGTAAAATGTGTTTATTATAAACAGGTCCTTGTTGTTATAAGTTGAATCCAAACATGCTCCCATCTTTGACAACTCAAAGTTAATGAGTAGTCTAATTCTTAATCTTCTCCTAGGGTTTCTTCGACGCTTCGTCTTCTTCCTTAATGACACATCATTGTGCAAAGCGCTTTACCACTTTACCATTGGGGTGAACCTCTCGGACAATAGTAGTCCCAAATAAAGAATTTTCAGCCTTTAAGTTATGCAGAAACATGTTAAGGCAGCGTTTGGTAACCCGTTGGGGGCTTTCCCCTTTTTTTAAATCAGATTTTGGGGTAAAAGCTAATCAAGAGCTATTTTTGGGACACAAAAACCCATACTTCATTATTACATTTTTTCTCTATATCTCTTTCCTCCCTTCTCAAAATCCCAAAGCCAAATCTAAAAACACATTTTCCTCACTTGGGAGTTAGAGTGAGAAAAAGTAGCTTTTCAATGATTGAATGATTGGAATCTCTCCTTCAACATTATTACCAAACGCTGCCTTAGTAGAAGTTCAAGTCGTAAATTCACTTGCAATGAGTGACCTCGTACCAAAAGATAGAAGTTTTGCAATCCCATGTGATGCTTTTGGAAATGAAATATGTGTACTTTGAAATAGCAAATAGATATTATGGATGAAGTAGAGACATTTGATTTGAATTTTGTTTCTTTACAAGGAAAATTGTGTTGGAAATGGAAGTGCTTGTTAGGAATTAAACATGTATATTTCATTGAAATAGTATATTATGTTGCTTTTAGGCATTTTCCTATCCTCATTGTATTTAATTTTCCTTCTCAACTTATATGTTTTATTCCCTTGAAATCGTTTTGGATTTTCTCTTCTCTTCTAGAATATGCCATTTGGATGTGCAGAATAGTCATGTCACTAGTAGAAAAACAATAATAGAAGGCAAATTTTTTCTGCCTTTTAAAGTGTCAATATCTGCCTTCTATTCAATTAGAAGTTAGAAGTAAGGAAGATTTTATTTTGCCTTCTGTTCCACTGTCTTCTATTCGAGTAGAAGGCAGAATGTGTTTTTTAGAAGGCGAAATCTTTAAAAGGCGAAAGATGATAGTTATAGAAGGTAATTTATTTCCGCCATATAAACTCATGATAGAAGGTATTTGTTATACCTATTAGAAGACAAAAGTTTGTGCCCTCTATTATTGTTTAGAAGACGATAATTTCTGCCTTCTAAGATATACATAAAAGGCAGATATGGCAAAAAATTTTGCCTTCTAAATTGTCAAAATAAGTTTTAGAAGCCAAAATTATATGCCTTCTTTACTAACTTCAGAATACAAATTATTATCTTTTAAAAGTAGTATTCTTCTCAATCTAACCTGTTATATGTATGATAGAGACTCTTAAAAAAATTTCATGAACAAAATTTAATCACAAATATAAATCGTTTCCAAACACAGAATCAAAATATTTCCTCTTGATAGAAGATTACAAACTTTAAAATGTATTGTCCAATGAGAAAAATACAAAGTCATAAGTCACAATGTGACAGCCAGTAAACGACATCCATATGGTTATGATAACATGCACTCGAAGTGCATTTCACATACACATCTCCATTCATAAATGACAAAAAAAGTGTTCACAACTATCTAAAGATAACAACCACATAATCTTCATAACTTTATAATCATCCTTGATAATCTTCTCTTGACATTACCTACAAAAAAGATCAAAAACTATTATTAGAAAGGCATTGAAAAAATTATTAAGGAATAAAAACAATTTATATAAACTTATAAATACTTACAAGGGCATGAGTGATCATGTAGTTATACCAACATATCTCTTAGTTAATCATTCCTCTCAAGCAACTGAAATGAAATTTAATTATAAAAAATGAGAAAAATAATATATAAGAAATAAGGTATAAATTTTGTAAATAAAAATACTAAGAACTTACAAGATTTTTATTCCAAGGAATAGACTTTCCTTCACATTGTCTTATTATTTTTCGCAAGTTTGTAGGCAACCTCATGTTAGAACATAAGGCTTTAATCACATGAACTTCATAATATTCATCATCTAAAAGTTGTCCATCAACTTTCTTTTTTGGATCCTTGCTAATTATTTTTCCTTCTGCCACATGACTAGAAGTAAAACCAAGTAAATAGCATTTGTTCTTTTCATAAAAGATTTAAAAAAATCAATATCAATAAATAATCAAACATTCATTTCTTTGAACATAGATTAAAATATGTATACATACAACATACCGATTTTTTCATGTTCAACATTATTGAGATGATCACCTCGTTGACTATGCTGCAAATAGAAAAGATCATCACTTGGTTAAGTTGAAATCAAGTCTCACTAGATAGTCAATGCATAATATCATCTTAAGTCATACTTCTTAATTGTATAAATACTTACCGATGAAGGAACCACATAACTACTTGATGAAGAGTGAGATATTGTAGCATGATTGACATTATTTTCTCTATTGGATCGCTCATTTAAGGCAATATTTTTAGCAAGTACCTAAAACTCCAAAGACAAATTTTGTAGCTTAATATATGATAAGAACACAAACTCAACAAACCTATGGAAATACTGGAATAATAAAATATATAGAAGAAATACAAGAAATACATACATGTTCATTTCTTCCGTTCATCACAATTTGCAACTGTTCTTGTAAAGATTTGTAATTTGTTTCCATCCCAAGCATCTTATTTTTCATAAAATCAAGTTCTTCTTTCATCTCACATGCCTTTTGACAATCATGTGCAAACTTACCACAATTGTTCTTTGAGCCATGTATATCTGTAGAAGTAACAAATGAACCATAGCATCTAGGTTTGCCAGGATGTTCTTTTCCTAACACTTGAGTTAAGATTTGATTTTCATTTTCACTGACAATATTCTCAGTATCATCTGGAGAATGACCTGCTACAATTTGATCTATCTCAACCTAAAAAAAAAATTCAAATAGACATATTAATCAAACTAAGAAGTTAGAAAAGATGATATCAGCTTGCAAGAACATGAACACATACAAACTTTTCAGCTGCAAAGTCAGTGGATGGCTCTCCATTCTTCTTTGTGTACATCATTTTAAATGTTTGAATCAATGACATCTTTTGTCCCATTTGCTCCATCTTCAGTCATAAAAAGTTATCAAGTTAAAAAAACTATGCATCCATACAAATAATTTTAACATAATAAAGATAATATCTAAATCATCATAAGTAACAAGATAAGATTACATATTCCCGTTGTCGGATAGCAATGCTCTTTGGTCCCATCGTGGAAACCATCTGTTGTTTTGCATGATTTCCCTTATTAATTATAGAAAATAATAACAAACATTTCAAAACACACATACTTCCAATATTGGCCTAAATTCATCCATTGCAGTATTGCTTTTTCACTTTTGCAGTATCACTTTTCCAATGTTGAACTAAATTCTTCCATTGTTCCTCCACCATAAATTGGTGCGGGCATGGATTGTCTCCATCAGGATTGAAATATTCCTTCTTTAATCTTTCCTTGTAATCTTTCCACTTCTTAGATAGTGACACAACTACATAATTCTCATGGAAATCTTCAAGTTCATACTTTGACTACAAAACAAACAGTAAATATGTTAGTATTTTCAGATGTAAATTACTATGAAAAAATCAAATGTAATGTAAATTACCTTCACTAATTCCAAGCATTCATTGATATTGTGTTCTTGCAAGTATCTCCAATCAAACATATCATAGGCAACAAATCACCATTGTGAGCCATACTACCTAAAAAATGTGCAAATCCAATAGCATTTGTACCAATCGGTCTATTTAGCTCATCAAACTCAAGTATAAGATGTTGTCCAGGTGGCATATTGTATATGTTCATTTTCCTTATTGGACCACAAGTTCTTTTTCTTAAAGATGGAGTGTATGTTTGTATTAGAGGAGGGAAATTAGAGATTATTAGGGAGGGAATATTTAGGCAAATTTAGTGAATAAAAGGCAAAATTTTATTTTTACCTTTTATTTATTAAATTTTATAAGATATAATTTAAGAAAGTGTCTTTAATATAATATATTTCATATCAATAGAAGGCAGATTTTTATTTAGCCTTTTAATGTTTGAAATATAAGTCACAATTTACTTTCTGCCTTTATGATTGGATGATTTATAAGGCAAACAAAATATCTGCCTTCTAATCTGTTGATAATAAGGCTATTAAAGTTCTGCCTTTGTTTTTCTGCCTTTTATGTCTACTTTTCCAGTAGTCAGTCTGGCCAACTATGTAAGTATGGACCAATAATAAGTTAGTTTGAAAGATTAGTATAGCAAATATATATGCAAACCATGGTGTACAAGAGTAACTTAGTGGTTATGGCCCTCCATATAAAACCACCAAAGTTTAAGTCCTCAACTGACGTTACTTATTCAAAAGGAGGATTTATAAAAAAAATTAGTAGGCTAGTGGTTGTTTGGTATTTACAACTAAAAAAATTCGGCAAACCATTGCTTGACACAAAGGTGATGTTGAATGGGAATGCTTTATTAATGACAATAGTAGGCACGTCTCGAGAATTACACAGTATATATATTTAGTTAAAATCGATATTCTGAGATGTGAGCAGTTAGCAAATAAGCCTCTAGCCAGCAAACATTAGATGTGTATCAACACATGCATAATAATAGGGCCCAAATAATAAACATAACTAAGCTTTTATTCATATCTCAAACTCTTCATTTCATCTCAAATAGAACTAATGCATACTCTTTCAATGTTGAACTACAGGACTAAGACTCAATGAAAAGGGAAAATTACATGCAACCGCACTACCTACTACATCAATCTACTCTCATAGTACTAATGATAGACACTAGATTACAACACGCTCATCACTCTGATGCATTCCCATCAAAGTCATGGCCTTCATCTTCCATTTCAATGTCACTTAAGATGTTGAAAAGTAGGGAATGAGCAAACGAGTCCAATATGATTTATATCTCAATGTGCGGGCAATGATATAAGTGATTAACAATTTAGAACTAGGCAGACATGATAAACTAGATATGCATGAATGATAAATCCATATAAACACACACCACAAGAAAAAGCTCCATTACCGATGAAATTTTTCGACGGAAAATATGTCTGTCGGAAAAGCCGTCGGCATTTCTGACAATTATGTTTTCGTCGAAAATATCAGTCGGGTTTTCCGACGGAACATATTCTGTCGGAAAATCCGTCGGTATTTCCGATGGAATATTTCCGTCAGACAATTCCGTCGTCAAGACTGACAGATTTGCCGACGGAAATATGTTCCGTCAGAAAAGCCAAAATTTTACCCCCCGCCTTTTGCGCCCCCGCTCTCTCTCTCTCTCTCTCTCTCTCTCTCTCTCTCTCTCTCTCTGCTCTTGTCTCCGGCACTCTCTCTCTCTCTCTCATCTCCGGCGTACGTGTGCCGCCGCGCTGCCGCCGCCTTCGCGACCCGCACCGCCACCGCTACTCGCGACCCCGGCCTGCACTGCCACCGCTACCGGCCGCCCGCTCGCGTCGCCGCCGCTACCCGGCCTGCTCCCATCACCCTGCCGCCACCTCCACCTCGCTCTGCCACCAGAGGTATGCCACCTCTCCCCCCTCTCGCTGCCCCCCCTCTCCCCCTCCCCTCCAGACCAGCGACCCCCCCCCCCCCCCACTCCCTACTACCCCTCTCTCCCGACCCCTCCCATCCGGGCCGCCGACCGCCCGGCCCCATCCTACTGCCCCTCTCTCCCCCTCCCCTCCGGACTACCCTCCCCTCCCTGTTGCCCCTCTCTCCCCCAACCATCCATACCGGAGACTACCCCCCTCCTGCTGCCCCTCTCTCCCCCTCCCCTCTGGGCTACCCCCCCCCCCCCCCCCCCCCCCCCCCCCCCCCCCCCTCCTGCTGCCCCCTCTACCCTTCGCTCCGGGCGACCCCCCCCCCCACCCCCCATAGTCCCCCCTCCTGCTGCCCCCCTCCCCTCCGGGCGACCCCTCCCCCCTCCTACTGCCCCTCTCTCCCTCTCCCCCCCCCCCCCCCCCCCCCCCCAGGCCAAAAACTTCAATTAAACTTGTTCATATGTCCATATCCATGTCTCAAATATGACTGATATATTTTCCCAAATTTATATCATGCATAGGACACGAATTTAAGTATCAATATATCTAATTTCATGTTCTTGTAAGTCACATGTTCTAGCATTCGCACCTTTTGATTCACCCAACCATATGTCAATTGGCTTCTGCTATAGTGTCACCAACATGTCTACATTATTTTCAAATAATTTCTCCAATTTTTATGTCTTAGTTTGCATGTATTAAGCATTTATGTTCATGCTATGATTTAGGATTTTCTATTCATGAAATAAAGATTTCTGAGTGCATAGACCAAATTGATCCCAATAAAATATGTAAAAATATTTTATATCTTGTTTACAATAAATTTCATGTTGGGAGTTTTGGCCAAAACCAATTAGAACACATGATTATAGGGCTTGCACAAAATCATGATTCTCCATATAGAATGCCAATTCTACTTGACTTAGCGACCCACTATGTGGATGCCAATTCTGCTTAAATTGGTGACACACACTATGGACGCCAATTCTGAAGAGATTGGCACCCACTCATTCAGTTGACATTTTAAAAGGGTTTGATTTTCCATATTTTCTATGCATGATACCTCCTATTATACTTATTTACACCCTATGGTCATTGAACTAGTAACCTAAAATAGTTAAACCACATGTAAAAGGAATGACATGAATACTCTTCTAATGTTCTTAATGATATGACTATGTCTCTCTATTACCATGAGGTTATGCTTGATCATGTCCTCATGGTTCAGTTTATTGTTAAAATGATAATGTGAATTTGAATGAAAATGTCTTGGTGATAATGCCGTACTTATAATCATGCTTAGCCTTTAATTACCTGCTTGTTCTACTTTATACATGAAAAAGTATGTTGCATCCATCCTGATAAACTTGCCTTATTTAGCTACTTTCTTGATTTTTGACCTTGACTTATTTAGTTATTTTTTGTTTTGTCGAGATTGACTTACTAAAATTATCGTATGCACAGTTAGGAGAGTTTTCATTACAACTTTGCCGGCTAAAAGGGCGCAGCTCTTTCTTTTCTGTTAGCAAAAATCCTGTGAACGAATCTGCTTCTTTCAGGTACACTTACACGCTTGCACAATTAGGCAACCCTTCTTGATGATTTAAAACCTCTATGATTGGATATTCCTTCTAGTGGACTAGGGACATTTTTGTTAAGACCTCCATAAATCTCCGTACTCCGTGGATTCTCTCACGGTGATTGAGTGGGTTATACTATGAAGTACCCTGGAGATAATGAACACTCTCGTTCTGATATACGTTCTAACATATGTCATAAATCTTGTCAAAACACTAAATGGTTATGAAACTAAAATGCAACTATAATGTTATACTGCCCGATCAAACACAGTTATGGATGTCGAAGGCAAAACGAAGGATAACGTCAAGGCACGAATGGATTTGAAAGTACTTTGCAGACATCTAGAACTGGAGCTGCAACATGTTAGTGGAAAAGTGGTGCAACCTAAAGCTTCATATGTGCTTGGGGCCAGACAGATTAAGGAAGTGTTGCAATGGTTGAGGCAATTGAGATTTCCGAATGGATATGTCTCGAATATTGCCCGTTGTGTAAATGCCAACGAGGGGAAAATATACGGAATGAAGAGTCATGGCTGCCATGTTTTCATGCAAAGACTGATGCCACTTGCTTTTCGTGAATTGTTGCCAAAGAAAATATGGGGAGCAATGACTGAGCTGAGTCAATTCTTCAAGATTTTATCTGCATCAGAACTCAGACTTCATGACTTGCAAAATATGGAGCAAAATATAATGCAAACAGTCTACAAATTAGAGAAGATATTTCCTCTAGCATTCTTTGATTCAATGGAGCACCTGATCATCCATTTACCATATGAGGCTAGGGTCGGAGGACCAGTACAATTTTGATGGATGTATCCATTTGAGAGGTATATTCCTATGTCTCAATTTATTCACATTACGATGATCTTTTATATTTCATATGTATTCATTTGAATTACTGTCGTAGGTGCATGCACGATCTGAAGATGAAAGTCTGCAACAAAGCACAAGTTGAGGGCTCCATTACCCAGGCATACCTTATTGAAGAGATATCGAACTTTTGTTCGATGTACTTTGACACAGAGATCCAAACCCGACGCACTCAACCTCCACGTAATGATGATGGTAGAGATTCTAATGTGTCTGACCGACTTTCTGTGTTCAAGTGTCCCGGGCGAGCATTTGGATATTCTTCTACTCGCGCACTCGAAGACAGAGAGTTGGAAGCTGCGGAGATCTACGTATTTAGGAATTATGCAGAACTAGACCCCTACATTGAGTAAGCTCTCAACACTAATAATGTACATCATTTGTGAGCAATACTGTAGAACTTAGAGGCTGTGTGACATTTACATTGCAGAGAGTTTGACTCGGTCATACTACAACGGAATCCACGTCTGACTGACGTGCAGGTTCAAAAGGAACGGGAGAAGTCTTTTCCTACTTGGTTAAGATCTCGAGTAAGTGTCTAAATATTTTGAAGCATAAGTGTTATGCTCTTATGCATACTTAGTTGGCGTAATTTGTCATTGTATGTCCCTTTTTTTAATAATAGGTTGAACAAGGTTTGATTACTGATTCAAGAGTACAAGAGATCAGTTATGGGCCCTCGAAGATTGTACGTGCCTATCCAGGCAGCATTGTGAATGGATATCGATTTCACACAAGAGATTATGGATGGAATAAATCTACGATGAACAACGGCATATGTGTGAAGGGAAGTGCTTACAATGAAAATGAAATAGACTATTATGGCATTCTCGAAGAAATCATTGAACTGCAATTTTTGGGACAAGACAACAATGTATTTCTCTTCAAGTGTCATTGGTTTGATCCGACCTCTATTCGTAATGACACAACATATGGGATTGTCGATGTCAAGCATAAGTCCAAGTTGAGTACGTATGAGCCATTCATTCTGGCGGCACAAGCCCAACAAGTTTATTATTCAAATTATTCATCCCTCAAATTGAGAGATTGGTGGGCTGCATGTAGAGTGAAATCAAGGCTATTCCTTGAGTATGAGCTTCTCCCGGCTGATGATGGGCTCGAAGGTGTTAATGACAATTTTTTCCAATCAGATTGGAGTGACGCACGAGAGTTGGCGGCTTCTACGCAGTTCAGTGTTGATGATATAAATGAAACAATTTGCTTATATAAGGATAACGAACAGGAAGAAGTTGAGCCAAATGCCCTTGAGCGGGAGGTGGAGTCTGATGTGGAGGAAGAGTCTCGGCATGATGAGGACGAATTCGAGGAGGATGACGAAGATGACGCTGAATTAAACATATCTTCAGCATCTGATGATGAATATAGATAATATACCCTACATTTTGTAAGAACTTCGTGTTGTTGCTAATTATATGTTATTCAATAGCTACTTCAAATTTGAGTGCTGATGACATGTTATATCTTTATTTATCTCAATAGAGATATGGTACGTAGAGGACGGAGTCCGACAGTTTCCACCTCCGTAGGCCGAGGGTCCGCATCCTCATCCACGACAGGTATATGTATATGTAACCACAAAACTCTATATATTATTGTTCATATTAAATTCACGAGATCTAACGTACATACAATTTTTCAGGGGCTGCCTCCCCGTCCACGTCAGTCCTCTCATCGATAGGTATATGTATATGTAAACACAAAACTTTTTATATTATTGTTCATATTAAATTCATATTTTCTAACGTACATACAATTTTGCAGGGACTGCCTCCCCGTCCACGCCGGTCGTCCCGGCGACAGGTATATGCATATGTACACACAAAACTCTATATATTATTGTTCATATTAAATTCACGAGATCTAACGTACATACAATTTTTTAGGGGCTGCCTCCCCGTCCGCGTCGGTCCTCCCGTCGTCAGGTATATGTATATGTAAACACAAAACTTTTTATATTATTGTTCATATTAAATTCATATTTTCTAACATACATACAATTTTGCAGGGATTGCCTCCCCGTCTACGCCGGTCGTCCCGGCGACAGGTATATGCATATGTACACACAAAACTCTATATATTATTGTTCATATTAAATTAACGAGATCTAACGTACATACAATTTTGCAGGGACTGCCTCCCCGTCTACGCCGGTCATCCCGGCGACAGGTATATGTATATGTAAACACAAAACTCTATATATTATTGTTCAATTTAAATTCATATTTTCTAATGTGTATATAATTTTGTAGGGACCGCCTCCCCGTCGACCACGTGAGTAGCGCCACCTTTCCCCTCTTCCTCACCACCAGGTACATGTATGTTTCCATAGATTAGTATGTTTCTTGTCCTCCAATTTATACAACAATAGTGTACTTAATTGTTTTCAACAGAGGTGGAGAGCCAGCATCTAGCAGCAGATGAGGAGGGGCCTCAGCTACCTAGACGGCAGCCATGTTGGATTTCAGGGTAAACTTAATCACTTCAAACTTACTGTATTTGTTATTTATGTTAAACATTTCATGTACGAAATTAATGTGCAATTGCAGGGGGAAGATAGATCCCAGTTCTGCTTCCCGCTATATTACAACACTGTTCCACGCACATATTCCAGGACCAGTGGATGCATAGAGAGAGTTCCCAGTGCCCGTCCGGGATTTATTATTTGACATGTTCACGGTATTATTAATTTTTACTGATTTGAAGTCATTTATTTAATTACTATCTCTGTTAGTGCAGAAAGTTGAGTAATTTTATTTCTTTACAGTGGAGGTACGCGTTCACGAGACCCGAGGATCTCCCTCGAGCTCGAGTCGTCTGGGAGTCTACTGCCTAGACTAATTTAAGAAAGTCGATGGGGGAGGCCCGGGACAAGGCAATGAAGACCACAGGCAACCGGGATCCTATGGCTTGGTTGGATTACGGCCCTGTTTGGCTGAGGAGGGACTATTGGGAGTCCCTTTGTGAGCGTTGGGCTACTGGACCATGACAGGAGCGATCACAGGCGGTAAAACGCAACCGATCAACTCATCCGGAGAAGAATGTGCATTCTAGTGGGTCCGTATGTTATGCGACCCACAACCAAAAATTGGTAAGCATATTATTGTTCAATTGCTTAATACATTGACTATTATTGTGAAACTAACTAATTTTGTTGAATTGTAAGCATCACGAGCTCGAGCGTGCCCCTACTTTTCGTGAGTTATTTGATCGGACTCATAAGCGGAAGGGGACGGATGACTATGTCAGCGAGAGTGCTCGCACGATTGCTGTAAGTCAAGCTATAAATTTTGAATTCAGTTAAGATATTAAAATAATTTTTTTTCAATAATTTAGTTTTAATTTGTTCTGCAGGAGACCTATGACAGGACGATGGCTGATCGCTATGTAGAGGGCACTCCCCAGCCAGACTTGGATCCGGAGGCTTGGGTCGACGCAGCGGGAGGGCTGAGGAAGGGTCGAGTGTACGACTTTGGGGATAGCCTGGATACTACTCCAGTGTTGTCCTCATATGCGAGTTTGGTCTCTCCTTCGGCATACACGAGTTCATCTGCTGCACCACCCATCAGTGGTGTAGAGGAGATTAGAACCCTCATTTGGGAAGAGCTACGGATGCACTTTGGCGTTATGGTTGAGCAGTTGATCTCAGCCATGCAGGGAGTACGCCCCTCACAGCCAGCCCCTTAGGTCAATATTACTATTAATTTTATATAGTTTGAATAAAATGAAACCACTAAAGAATGTCAAAAGGGAAAAAAAGAAATCTAAATTAATTAACCTAACAGAAGTGTAAAGGGCGTTCAAATGACGGATCTAAAAAAAAAGCCAAGTCTAAAGGATTAAAACACACAACCCGGGGTCCAAAATTCCAAATAGGGATCTGATCGGCGTGCCGTTTGCTTCGACACAACCGGGTGGGTTAAATTAACGTGTGCGAACTGACGGAATCCGATTTGGATTACCGGATTGGGTTGGGCGTTGAAATGATGGATCTAAAAAAACCCGTCTAAAGAATCAAAACACACAACCCGGGGGTCCAAAATCCCAAATAGGGATCTGATCGGCGTGTCGTTCACTCCGACATGACCAGGTGGGTCAAATAGATGTGTGCGAACTGACGGAATCCGATTTGGATTCTCGGATTGGGTTGGACGTTGAAATGACGGATCTAAAAAAACCCAAGTCTAAAGAATCAAAACACACAACCCGGGGTTCCAAAATCACAAATAGGGATCTGATCGGCGTGTCGTTCTCTCCGACACGACCGGGTGGGTTAAATTGACGTGTGCGAACTGACGGAATCCAATTTAGATTCCCGGATTGGGTTGGGCATTGAAATGACGGATCTAAAAAAACCCAAGTCTAAAGAATCAAAACACACAACCCGGGGGTCCAAAATCCCAAATAGGGATCTGATCGGCGTGTCATTTGGTTCGACATGACCGGGTGGGTTAAATTGACGTGTGCAAATTGACGGAATCCGATTTGGATTCCCAGATTGGGTTGGGCATTGAAATGATGGATCAAAAAAAACCCAAGACTAAATGATTAAAACACACAACCCGGGGGTCCAAAATCCCAAATAGGGATCTAATCGGCGTGTCGTTCGCTCTGACATGACCGGGTGGGTTAAATTGACGTGCGTAAACTGACGGAATCTGATTTGGATTCCCGGATTGGGTTGGGCGTTGAAATGATGGATCTAAAAAAAACCCAAGTCTAAATGATCAAAACATGTTACCCGGGGGTCCAAAATCCCAAATAGGGATCTGATCGGCGTGCCATTCGCTTCGACACGATCGGGTGGGTTAAATTGACGTGTGCGAACTGATAGAATCCGATTTGGATTCCTGGATTGGGTTAGGCGTTGAAATGACGGATCTAAAAAAACCCAAGTCTAAAGAATCAAAACACACAACCCGGGGGTCCAAAATCCCAAATAGGGATCTGATCAGCGTCTCGTTCACTCTGACTCGACCGGGTGGGTTAAATTGATGTGTGTGCGAACTGACGAAATCCGATTTGGATTCCCGGATTGGGTTGGGCGTTGAAATGACGGATCTAAAATAACCCAAATCTAAAGAATCAAAACACACAACCAAGGGTCCAAAATCCCAAATAGGGATCTGATCGGCGTGCCGTTCGCTCTGACACGACCGGGTGGGTTAAATTGACGTGTGTGAACTAACAGAATCCGATTTAGATTCCTGGATTGGGTTGGGCGTTGAAATGACGGATCTAAAAAAACCCAAGTCTAAATGATCAAAAACACGCAACCCGGGGGTCTAAGATCCCAAATAGAGATCTGATCGGCGTGCCATTCGCTCTGACACGACCGTGTGGGTTACATTGACGTGTGCGAACTGACGGAATCAGATTTGGATTTCCGGATTGGATTGGGCGTTGAAATGACGGATCTAAAAAAAACTCAAGTCTAAAGGTTCCAAAATATTTTCTTATTAAACTTGAGGAATAATCACATGTTTTAAATTTAAAATTTTGAAAATAATATTTGTATATTAATTTTTATTAATGTTTCTCATATTAATTTTTTTGAATATAGGATCCTCCGGCACCTGACGATCAGGAGACGGGGACGGCGGACGATCCTACAGACTTGTCTTGATTTTTAACATTTGTGATTATGTATGATTTTGTATTAGTTATGTTTTATGATTTTATGTTTCATTGTGAGTACTTTCTATTGTGGAATACATGAATGTTTTAGCAGTTATATAATTTATAATTATTAATTTCTGTAATTTTTTTTAAAAAAATATTACGTATTTCCGATGGTTTTTTCGACGAATATTTCCGTCGGAATTGTTTAGTTGACCAACAGAATACGTCCGTCGGTATTTCTGTCGGACGTTCCGATGGATATTCCGACCTCTTTTCTGACAGATTTCAGTTGGAATTCACTGACCAATTTTCCGACAGATGCTTCCGACTAATTTTCGTTGGAACTCACCGACTACTTTTTCGACGGACAATTATGTCTGAATTTCCGACGGAATACCGACGGATTAGTTAACCGTTGGTAATTTCTGACCAGAATTTTCCAATAGACGTCTTCCGACGACCGTTCGATGGAAAGTTGTCGGAAGGTGCTATTTCCGACCGATTACGTCCGTCGGAAATGCCTCTTTTTCTTGTAGTGACGATACGTGAACAAGATAGTTTGAACAATAGTGATTGAACAAGATCTTGAATGAGGTAACAACATAGATCTAGTAGTAGAACACTATGTACAAGTATGCAAGATATCACATAATTGCAAGAACGCATGATGTCAATAGTTTGCAAGAACGTAGGATGGCCATATCACGCAAGCAAGCACGCACACACGAGCGAGAATGTTCAACACTTAACACTTAATTAGGCACAAAGCCACTAATGTTCACTAAGGATCAATGCAAACTAGGACATGTGTATGTGGTTATTGTATCTAGCATTCAACACGACATAATTTCCTAGCACAGATGCAACGCCAGTAATCATTATACCCCATGGTTAACAGTATATTTATGACTCCCCATCATTGGGGCTAGACTGGAGCCCTTGGACACTCGTCGTGCCCGATCAGCATCTCACTATTTTCAAATGTAGATACCCACAGTCATTCATGGCTAATAACACGAGTTTCAAGAAGTATACATTGCAAAATCATGTCCATCATGATTTCAAAAAGACAAGTCATGGGAACATGATTTCATGATAACAATAGTCAAGAGAGAATTTCGGCAGCATAACAGCGTAATTTTCACTTTTGTTAAATCCTTTCATTAATGGCTTGAGTCCATGATTATAAAGTCACACTCACGAGAAATAGATGAGAAAGGAAGTGCACGCTATCTTTAGAGAACATCAATGGTACAACTAACTCGGTCTCCATGAAGGAATCCACAGAGTATGAAGATTTACGGAGGTCTTAAAGGAAAAGTCACTAGTCTGCCGATACGGAATGACCGACAGAGAGTTTCCAATCCCCCAAGAAAGGGATGCCTTCATGGAGACCGAGTTAGTTGTACCATTGATGTTCTCTAAAGATAGCGTGCACTTCCTTTCTCATCTATTTCTCGTGAGTGTGACTTTATAATCATGGAGACCGAGTTAGTTGTACCATTGTAGTGTAGAATGTGTGTCAATATCACGATCCACCAGTTTAAAACAAGCAGAAAGCAACATGATGACCCAATATAGAGCATGCAATTATAGTAACATACTTTGTAGTATTTTAACATGATATACATTCACTTTAACAAGCTAGATCATCAAGATGAACATATCAATCTCAATAGGAATAGATCATGCAATTTAGAATAATTAGAATAGCTTTAAGATCTTTATGTATTTTTCGTGAGTTAAAAAGTTTTAAGTCACTAGACAGACTGAACAATACATCTATAACACTTAACATGCAAGACATACACTAAGATTGTGTAAAATAGGTCTCGGGTAGGCTTTAGAATACGCGACTGGTTCAATTGTCGCCTATTTCAAAGGCTTCTAGTAGTTAAAATAGGTCTACAGTCGGTCCTCTAAATCGAGACGGGATTAACAGTCACGTTTATATACAATCGGTATGACCAGTCGATTTAGGACAAAAATGCGTCGTTAGGGTCAGATGTGTTCAAGACAATCGATTGGTGACCACTAAATCGCGACGGTGTTGTCCAACACATTCATGTCACAATCAAAATATGAACTATGTGTGAAAAGCAAGGGTGGGAAAAAGGTCTAATCACGACGGCACAATTGGTCGCGTATCAAACATGAACTAAAAAGTACGCGGCACACAATTTGATGTTGTCAGATCTTGTCAGAACGAAAGGAAAATGCGACAGTTTAGACTGTCACCTTTAAGGTAATCACGACGGCTTTACTTTTCGCAATACAAGTCACTAAATAGCAACAACTGGTCTGGTCACGATTTAGGATTCAACTCAAAGATAGTGAAAAAAATGTTACAGTCATGCATGTTTGGTCTATATCTTGGGATCTAGAGCTCTTTGGACAAAACGTATGAACATGAAAGTTGTAGGGGACAATGAGTAGGAGAGAACTATGCTTTTGGTTTCACTCTATTAGGTCTTGGGATATGTGAAACATGACATGAACACTAAAAGCCCTAATCATGCACAATGTTTGGATAACGTTTAATACTCGATGCATGATTGATGAAAATTGGGGAAAACAAGTGCATATGAAACTAGACTCGATGAACTTTCACATGGTATATGGATTGTTCATGTTTGGCCTGAGAACACCTACCTTTGATCGATTCCTAGAAGAGTCTTCTGCAGGTCGATGCAGAAAGCAAGTTGGGGAAGAGAGCTCCGGTTAGGGGCAATCTCCACCTCCTATGGTACTCATGCTATGTGAAAGAATTGTATGCCCTACAAGCCAATTACATTTATGTAATGGAACTTTTCTTATATTATCTCATTCGAATTATTGGCATTTTCGTTCATTATGTTTTATATTTTATCGCATAATGAAGTCCATGAATTTGTGCAATTAATGGCAGAATCATAATGAGATTATGATAGTGAGATCTGATATTTATAAACACAAGTTCTAAATGTTCCTGGTCATAGGACACTTGAGTGGGACATCAAGTGGACCAGTTAGACCAGTGCACACTACACCTGTTCATATGATGAAGCTGACTGGTCTCACAGTCATTTGTGTGGAGACACTAAGGTGAGTATGCAGGTGCTCATTAGAGAATGAGTTCATTGAATTGATCCGATATTGAGTTTCTGGACGGTGATGATATTTGACTGTCAGTCAAGAGACTCTATGTCACAGTAGTACAACTGATCCTTAGACCTGAGACACCATAGATGTCTTGTACAGGGATTGGCATACTTTGATGTTTGACTTATAGATTCACTGTATGTGAATCTAGTACAGTCAGATAATTAGGTGTGTCATGAAACGTGCGAAGACTGGTGAGTGTTAAAAAGGGATCATTCACTCTCAGTATCAACAGAGAGAGAATGCCCTATAGAATCATATCCGAGACAAATCCCTGGCCAGGGTCACACAATTAATTAGAAAAGAGTTTCTAGTTTAATTGTTGGATATGAACTATCTAATCACAAAAGTAGGAGTCTGACAGCATGGCCGTACTCCAAATGTGATTAGGGGTATTGTTTGAATGAGGGATTATAGTTGCACGGCAACTGTTGACTAAAAGGTTCCAATGGATTAAGAATCCCCTGTATCATCTGGGGGTCATGGCGTGTTGCTTGGTACGTTCCATGATCTGTGAGCCAAAGATAAATTAATTATGAGATAATTAATTTATATGAATTAAAAGTTAATTCAAGTTAGAAGAGTTCTAATAATATTGGAAAGGGTTCTAATATTATTTGGGCTTACTACCAGAATGATATTGGGCCTAGAGGGTCACACACAAAAGAGCAATTCAAAAGATAGGGACATCAATATAAATATGAGATATTTATAGAGGTTTAATATTAATCCCATTTTGAATGGGATTAATTAATTAAATTGAAGGGTTTCTTTTAATACCTTTAAAAGGGAGGTGGAGAGAGGGGGCGGCCAAGCCAAGCTTTGGCCGCCTCCCATCTTCTCTCTCTTCTTCTCTCTCTTCTCTCTCTCTCTCCATCTACTATCTCTCTTGTCTCTCTCTCTTGTGAAGAGAAGAGGACAAAGGGGAGACCTCAAGGGTGGAGGGCAAGCGTGGAGTACGAGAAGGCGTCCCTATCTACGTTGCTCGTGTGGATACCGCTAGAGGCCGGGCGATTGCGCGGCTAGGACGATCCCGAGGAACGTCTGCACCGGTCATTGGAGATCCCAAATCTCTGCAAGATGAAAGAAACATGTTCTTCTCCTAGATCAGATTGAGTTCTTGCAATCCCATAGCCGATCCGCAAAGGAAATCATTTTAAAATTTTATTTTCCGCTGCGTTTGCGCATTCAAGATTTCCTTACACTATGCTCCTCAGGACCCCAACAAGTTGGTAACTCATCCCCAAACGGTTTATGACGAGTATTTAAAGATCTAGGGTTGTTTAGAGGTCCTATTGCAACTAGGAAAGGGGAGCTCCGAGTTTCGATTAATCCCTTCATTAATCTGAGGATTCTCAACCCAATTGAGTAGGATAACCATTAGGAAACTCCATAATATGGTTGCGCACGAATTTGAGTTGATTTTGAAATCTAATTATCTTAGATTTGCCCGAATTTTCCTTTCTAATTTTCTGCCCAATTTGGGCTACGAATTTTAGGTGATTTATTACTATTTGGGATTTTATTCTTTGGGCTAAGAGTGTAAGTTTGACCTATAATAATTTTTAGTCATTTTGATCGTTATTTTACACTTTATCTCTTATTTTTCAATTATTGAATTTCCAGGGTGCTACACCCACCCCACTTAAGAGAATTGGGTCCCCAAATTCATAGATAAGAAAAATTGTTACTTACTTGTGAATAGTTCTGGGAACCTCTTGTGCATAGCTTCCTCTGTTTCCCATGTATCATCTTCTTCTAGGCATTGATTCCATCTGACCTTCACCAAAGGAATAACCTTGTTCCTTAACTAGCGCAACTCACGGTCTACAATTTTGACTAGCTTCTCCTCATATGTCCCATCTTTATGGAACACCAGGATCTCATATTCTATGATGTGATAAGGATTGCGTACATTCTTATTCAGCATATATATGTGGAATACATTGTGTACTCCATCCAGTTGTGGTGGTAACACCAAACCATATGTAACTTCACCTACTCTTTTGAGGATTTCGAAAGGGCTGATGAATCTTGGTGACAACTTGCCTTTGAATCCAAACATTCTAATTCCAAGGCTTAGAGATTCCTTTAGAAAGACATGGTCGCCAAGTTGAAACTCCGGGTCTCTCCTTCTAGTGTTTGCATAGGCCTTCTGCCTCTGTTGTGCCACTTCCATTCTTTCTCTAATAAGCTTCACTTTTTCAGTAGTTTCTCTTGCCATCTTTGGTCATAACAGTTGCCTTTTGCTCATACCAGTAGATCGGAGATCGACACCTTCTACCATAAAGTGCCTCGAAAGGTGCCATTTGAATACTAGCTGGGTAGCTATTGTTGTACGCAAATTCCACAAGAGGTAAATGTTCATGCCAACTACCTTCAAAGTCTAGAACACAGGCTCTGAGCGTATCTTCAATTACCAGATTTGTTCTTTCCATCTAACCATCCATTTTTTGATGGAAAGCCATACTGAAGTTCAATTTAGATCCTAAGGAATAGTGTAGTTCTTTCCAAAAATGGGATGTAAATCATAGGTTTCTTTCTGACACAATGGGCACAAGTACCCCATGTAGTCTAACAATTTCTTTTACATACAATGAAGCTAGGATATCAACTGTCCACTTGTCCTTAACAGGCAAGAAGTGAGTGGGCATGATTAAGCGGTCGACAATCACCCATATTCCGTTGAATCCACTTCTAGATTTGGGCAGTCCAAAGTTGAAGTCCATCCCTACACCTTCCTACATCCATGCTGGAATTTCTAAGGGTTTTAGTTTACCTGCAGGTCGCAAATGTTCTGCTTTGATTTGGTAACAGGTTAAGCATCTGGCGACATATTCCGTCACCTCCCTCTTCATGTTTGGCCATCAAAAACTTCTTTTCAAGTCTTGGTACATTTAATTAGTAGTTCTAGGGTGAATGGTATACCTTGTTTTGTGGGCTTCATCCATAATTTCTTTATTTGTGTCCGCATGGTCGGGTACACAGACTCGGCCCTGGAACAATAGTCTTCCATCTTCTGCTAAGGCAAAGTTCGGCCTCTGTTCCAGATTAACCATTACTTCTATGAGCAGGGGGTCAGTGTCTTGAAGTGCCCAAATATCTTCAAGTAGAGTATGTTGTGCTCTAATACTAGCAATTAGACACCCCTTTCTTTTGGTGTCCGCATCTATATTCACTGGGAAAAATCTTCTAATAATCACCATTCTCCCACCATGAGACTTGATAAGGTAGCCATTGGCTTCCTGCTAAGAGCATCTTCCAAGACATTTGCTTTTCCTGCGTGATATTGGATAGTGAAGTCGAAGTCTTTCAAATATTCCAACCACCTCCACTATCTCATGTTCAATTCTTGCTGAGAAAAAAAGATATTTCAAACTTTTATGGTAAGAAAATACAATGAACTTCTCACCATACAAGTAATGATGCCATGTCTTCAAGGCGAAGACTATAGCAACTAGCTCTATTAGGTTACAATGTGTATGATGATGTTTGAGCATGATGTTTTTGATGATTGACATAATTGATGTGGTAAACATTGTGAAGACATGATCAACACATGAGAAGATAGGATCAAATAAAAATGACTCTATGACCATCTATGCATTCATGATATCTTACTTGGAATATCTTTCATGTAGGTGTGAATGAAAGCACAAGACAAGCAACAAAACCAAAGTGCTAAAGAACTGGGAATACACATAAAGTACTCATCTGTCGATAGGCCAAAAGCCATGTGTTGACAGCCAGTGAAGACAGCAACAAACAAGCTACTAGAAGACAAGAAAAAGCAGTAGTTGTCGACAAACAAAGCTCATATGTCGACAGATCAGGTATGCTTGTCGACAGCACCAGGTCACCTGTCGACAGCCTAGGGTTCCAGTAACGAACATGGTTATGGAAGCCAAGTTTGCAGTAGTACCTGTCGACAGCCACAAGACATCTATCGACAGTCGCAGTTTAAGTCAAGACTTGTGACAGGCATGTGATCCATATTAGGGTGTTCTCCTTTGACCCGATTCTTAAGACTTGAACACCACTATATATAGATCATATGGACCTATTTTTAAAGTAAAAAGCCTCCACACTAGGGGTGTCAATGGGCTGGGTTAATTTGAAGCCCAATGGGTAGTCCACTCCAGACTCAATTTGGGTTAAAATATGATGGCCCATGGATCTCTTTTGAACCCCATTTGTCAAACCCATCATTTGATGGGTTGGACTCGGGTTAGCCCATTGGGCTAAGAGACATCAATAACAACCATACCTATCAATAACCACCATACCTACACATGCATTAAAAACATGCTTAAATAAAGAAACTGGTTTCCACCATACCAACAGTTCCCTTTAAATTAAAACATGCTTAAATTAAAATAGTGAATCTATCTACATATTAGCTTGATGGGCTGAAACGGGTCCCAATGGGCTACCATGGGTTTGTTTTACTTTGATCTATTAAATTTGGGTTAGATATGGGTTGGGTTATTTTAGTGTTGGGCTAAACTGGGTTTAAATTGGGCCAACCCAAGCCCACCTATTGACACCACTACCCTACACCAAAACCCTAAGCAAAGACAAAGAAGAAGGCTTTTCCCTACTTCTCTACTTCAAAACTCCAGACCGTTCAAAGAGAGATCCATCTCGTATGAGGAGTTGAAGCTAGTTCTTCCTCAAGTCAAGCTTCATCATCACCATTTGATCTTCATCGACGTGAAGCTTGGAGTTCTTCTAGACGTGCACACTGAAGAGTTCTACTTTGGATTTGTTCTTTAACTCTGAACTCTTCTCTTACATTGTTTTTCATCATCTGTGTGTGTGGTGTTGGTTTAAGCAGTCCTTGTGCTCAACCCACGTGTGTGTGTGGTTGTTCTGAGAGCGTGTTTGTCTCAGACATCATGTGTGTGTTGTAGTCGGGTCGAACTCCCTTGATAAGCAGTTTTCCGTGTGTGTGTGTGGACGGTGGACGTAGGATACACGAGTTGTGTAGTCTAAACCACCTTAAATCATCATGTCCTGTGGTTTGCATGAGTTGATGATAGATGTATGCTAGGCACGATTGTTAGTTCACACATGCATCATACTGCTAATTTCCCAAGTACACTCTACACACACATCGAAGCGTGAAATTGATCCATATCTGTTTAAGCTTTCATTAAGTCGGTCGTAAAATCAAAAAGAAGGTTAAGTTGTTTTAATTGGCAGTAATCTATTCAACCCCCCTTCTAGATTACTGTTGTGGGTAATTCCGCACACCTTTCAAGCTCCAGATCATGCACAGGGTAATTATCTTCGTGCTTATTCAATTGTCTGGACGTAAAACATATGACCTTCCCATTTTGCATCAATACACAGCCGAGGCCGATTCTTGATGAATCTATGTATACTTCGAAGCTTCCTCCGGCTACTGGTAATGTCAATACAGGCGCGGAAGTTAAGTGCTCCTTCAGTGACATGAAACAATCTTCACATTCAGCAGTCCATGTGAATGGGTTCTCCTTCTTGGTGAGTCTGGTCAATGGTACAGCTATCTTTGAAATCTCCTTAATGAAGCGACGATAGTAACCAACCAGACCTAGAAAGCTTCTAATCCCCAACACAGATGTCGATCTTTCCCAATTCTTTATTGCTTCTACTTTAAACGGATCTACAGAGATACCTTCCTTGGATATGATGTGACCAAGGAATGATACTTCCTCCATTCATAATTCACAGTTGCTAAGTTTTGCATAGGGTTGGTTATCTCTAAACACTTGCAGAGCAATCTTCATGCTCTTTCTTAGACTTGGAGTAAATGAGGATATCATCAATGAACACCACTAGGAACTAGTATAAGTATGGCCTATATATGTTATTCATAAGTTGCATAAAGGCTGATGGAGCATTTGTTAAGCCAAAAGGCATAACCACAAACTCATACTGACCGTATCTACTCTAGAATGTTGACTTGTGTATATCTTCCTCCTTGATTCTTAGTTGATGACAGCCCGATCTTAGATCGATCTTAGAGAAGTATTGTGCACCGGAGATCTGATCAAACAACTCATCGATGCGGGGAAATGGGTACTTATTCTTTATCATCATTGATTTAACTGACGGTAGTCGATGCAGAGTCTAATAGTTCCATCCTTTATTTCTGACAAACAATACTGGCGCACCCCACGGGGATGTGCTAGGCCTGATAAAACTTTGATCTAACAACTCCTAGATCTGTCATTTCAGCTCCTGCAATTCAGTAGGGGACATGTGATACGGAGCTTTGGACACAGGGGCTGCCCCAGAGAGTAACTCGATGGTGAAGTTTACCTCCCGTTCAGGTGGTATTCCAGGCAAGTCTTTTGGAAAGACGTTGGGGTAGTCTATGGCTATGGGGATTTCCTCTATAGTGGGTTTCTTCTTTTCAATCACAATGACCGAAACTAGGAAAGCATCACAACCCTGGTTGATCAACTTGGAAGCTTTAAGAGAAGAAATAAGGACAGGGTGTGTGCGGTAACAGATGCCAAGAAATGATAGTTTTGGAAGATTTGGTCTTGCAAAGGTAACCCTCCTATGACAACAGTTGACATCGGCGTCATACTTAATCAACCAGTCGACACCTAATATAGTGGCATACCCCTTCGTATCTAAACAGATGAGATTGTTGATAGCCCACAAATGCGTCGTTAAACACGTGACTAACAATCTCAAAATTATCGGCCTACACTAAATATTTTGACAATAGTTAAGTGGTGAGAGCCGAGTAGAATCCATGTGGAAAAAGATTATTAACTTTGAAAACCTTGAGTTTCTTTGGTTAGAAAAGTGTGTAGAGGTTTTTAAAACTAACTCCTAAGATTAATTCAATCAAAAATAAATCTAATCTACAAAGAGAAATTAGAAGAGAGAAGTAGAGACAGAAAGAAACTAAATTAACAAAGATTAAATTTAAATTCCACTAACTAGAAAAAGAGCTTAACAAAAGAGTGCTAAAAAATTACAATTAAATCAACAATTAAAGATCGAGAGAGATGAGAGAGAATATAAGAGAGAGAGAACAAGAGACGAGAGAGAAAAGAGAGAGCGAGAGATGTGAGAGAGAGGAGAGAGAGAAGAGAGAACTGCGAGAGAGAGGAGAGAGAGCGCTGAGAGAGATGAGAGAGAAGAGAGAAACGTGAGAGAGAGAGGCGAGAGAGAGACGAGAGGAGAGAGAGGGCGGCGATAGAGGAGAGAGAGAGAGGAACGAGAGGGGGGAGAGAGAGAAACGAGAGAGGAGAGAGGCACGATAGCGGCCCACGTTGCATGCATGCAACGTGGGTAGGGCGGGCGGCAGCGCGGCAGGAAGTGCGCGCGAGGAGGCGCGCTGAGCGGGCGGCAGGCGGGCGGCTCGTGGGGGGCGGCACGGAACGCTGGGCGGCAGCACGCGGGGCACGGGCGGCAAGGCGCGCAGGCGTGCGGCCTGGGTGCGGGCAGGGCGCTGGCGGGCCCTGTAGGCGCGCAAGGGCGGCCCCTTTACTACTGCTGCTTCTGCATTCCTGAAAGAGAAACCAGGAGAGAGGAAGAAGGGAAGAATAAAGAGAAATAAGATAAGGAGGAAGAGATGTGCGCAAAAGAGAGGGAGAGAGAAAAAAGTAGAAGAGAATCGCCCGAGAGAGAGAGGGGGGAGCTTTTTAAATAGAGAGAGATCTCTCTCTTAAAAAGAGAGGTTTTAAAAATAGGGAGAAAATATTGAGAAAAATAGAAAGAAGAGAGAGAAAGAAAAATAGAAGGCGGCTAGGGTTTTGCATCTTTTTATATATGCCAGATTTGCCCCTGCTAGATTGCTTGGTCCATTGGCCCGTTAAGCACTTCATAAAATGGCCCATTAACCTGCAAATACAACATACAATTGAATTTAATCAATTATCAATTTTTCAATAAAATGGTAATGGGTTATTGTAAAGCTGAGGCATATTTGACAATAAAATAGTACAATTCTCGTACATTATTGTGTAGTTATCAATTGTCATGGAGATTCTGCCCTCCAATCGTGGTTTCACATTTAGGTAGGTAATGTGTGAGCTCCGATTTAGAGCCAAGGGGAGAAACTATAATGATTTTGGATTTCATGGGAACTAGTTTAACAGGTAGAGTTGCAGCAAATGTTGTGGAAACAAATGAATATGTAGCTCCAGTATCATTGAGAACAAAAGCAGGTTAAGAATGAATATGAATGATACCTTCCACCATACCCCCTTCCTCAGGTAGGTAAGCTTCTATCACAACATTAAGACGTCCCTGACACCGGGGTGCAATCTGTGCTCTTCCAGGTTGGTCCATCAGCATCAGATAGTTGGGAATGCGGTGGTCCCGATCACCACATTTTAGGTAGGCTTCGAGCTTCTTCCAGCATTCTTCAACTCGGCGTCCAAGCTTGTCATAGAAGTGACAGCTCTTGACTAACAGTCTCCCCTCCACCTTGACCTTCTTTTCTATAGCATAATCTATACCAGTATTCGGCCTTTTGTTGTTATAGTTATTGTTGTTGCGAAAGGCCGTCGTAGTATTAGCCACTCCTTTCTTTACAAAAACCAACTTTATTGTTTCTTTTCCCCTTATGTCTTCAACCTTAGCCATAGTATCTTCCACTAGTTGGCTCTTTGAACCATCTCTATGTAAGTGCAGATGTTATGTGGTTCGAGCTTTTCAATGAACATGGGCCACAAACCATCCATGAATCGGTTGACCTTCAGCCTTTCTGTACCCACCAGATGTGGGGCGTACTAGGCCAAACTTCGCAGCCTTCTTCTTCTGGACTCTTTTCGAGAAGTTTTTAGCCCGAAATATCTCCAATAACCCATTCTAACTCAGTGGCATTAGGTAGATGGTCCGAGGTGGCCTTCCACCAAGATCTGGTATCCTTATTGATTTGAAAAGTAGCCAGTAACACTTTCTCCCTCGCAGTGCATTGCATTACTTGGAAAATGCACTCCATCTCTTCTAGCCAGTTTTCCGCCTTGTCTGGGTCAGGGGATCCAGAAAAACAAGGGGGGTTCAGACTACAGAAGCTGTGATGCAGATCGCCAGCTCCATTCTGAGCTCCAACTTGAGGTCCAGCTTGTACCACATTTTGTAGGGCCTGAGTAAGTCCTGCCACTATCTCCTGCATTGCTTGCCACTAGCTGTGGGCCATTGCAAGTGAAGAAATTTATAGAGTTCCTGAGGAAAGAACAACAACTAAATAATGTCCTTAATTATATCATAAAGATTGATGGGTATGGGTGCTTAGTTCCTAACACTAGTTTATTCCCGTCTCTACCCATTCTCACCATGTACCATATGTATCATCCATGACGTAAATTCTTGGGTATCACTTAAAACTAGGACTTAAATATTCATATTGTTTCCTAGGCTCTGATACCACTAAACTATCACATCTCGAGAATTATGCAATGGATATATTTAGATTAAAATCGATATTCTGAGACATAAGCAGTCGGCAAATAATTAAGCCTCTAGCCAGCGAGCATTAGATGTGCATCAACACATGCATAATAATAGGGCCCAAATGATGAACATAACTAAGCTTTTATTCAAATATCAAACTCTTCATTTCATCTCAAAATAGAACTAATACATACTCTTTGAATGTTGAAGTACAGAACTAAGATTCAATGAAAAGGGAAAATTACACACAACCACACTACCTACCACATCAATCTACTTTCATAGTACTAGTGATAGACACTAGATTGGAACATGCTCATCACTCTAACTCATTCCCATCAAAGTCCTAGCCTTCGTCTTCCACTTCAATGTCACCTAAGATATTGAAAAATAGGGAATGAGCAAACTAGTCCAATAGGATTTATATCTTAGTGTGCGGGCAATGATATAAGTGATTAACAATTTAGAACTAGGTAGACACGATTAACTATATATGCATGAACGATAAAGCCATATAAACATGATACATGAACAAGATAGATTGAACAAGATCTAGAATGAGGTAACAAGATAGATCTAGCAGTAGAACACTATGTACAAGCACGCAAGATATCACTTAATTGCAAGAACGCATGATGTCAATAGTTTGCAAGAATCCAAGATGGCCATATCACGCAAGCAAGCAAGCACACACGAGCGAGAACGTTTAACACTAAACACTTAATTAGGCACGAAGCCACTAATGTGCACTAAGGATCTATGCCACCTTGGAATGCACACTAAGACACGTGTATGTGGTTATTGTATCTAGCATTTAACATGACACTATTTCCTAGTGCAGATGCAATGCCAGTAATCATTATACCCCATGGTTAACAGTATATTTATGACTCTTAGTGATTGGGGCTAGACTGGAGCTCTTGGACACTTGCCATACCCAATCAACATCTCACTATTTTCAAATGTAGATATGCACAGTCATTCATGGCCAATAACATGAGTTTCAAGAAGTATATATTGAAATATCATGTCCATGAAGATTTCAAAAAGACAAGTCATGTGAACATGATTTCATGATAATAATAGTCAAGAGAGAATTTTGACAGCATAATGGCGCAATTTACACTTTAGTTAAATCCTTTTAGTAATGACTTGAGCCCATGATTATAAAGTCACACTCACGAGGTATAGACGAGAAAGGAAGTGCACGCTATCTCCAGGGAACTTCAATGGTACAACCAACTAGGTCTCCATGAGGGAATCCACGGAGTACAGGGATTTACGGAGGTCTTAGAGGAAAAGCCACTAGTCTGCTGATACATACTGACTGACAGAGAGTTTCCAATCCCCTAAGAAAGGGGTGACTATTAGTGCAAGAGTGTAGTGTAGAACACACCTCAATATCACGATCCACCGATTTAAAAAAAAGCGAAAATCAAGTAACATGATGACCCAATATAGAATATGCAATTATAGTAACATGCTTTGTACTATTTTAACATGATATGCATTCACTTTAACAAGCTAGATCATCAAGATGAACATATCAATCTCAAGAGGAATAGATTACACAATTTAGAATAATTAGAATAGCTTTTAGATCTTTATGTCTTTTTCATGAGTTAACAAGTTTTAAGTCACTAGACAGACTGAACAGTACATCTATAACACCTAACATGTAACACTCTGATGTGAAATATCGGAGTGGTAATACAGTTAAATAAATAGTATAGAGCGAGAAATAGACATCAAACCATTGCACAGATTGGAATAATGACAAACGATCCAACTTTCATTAATAATCCTTCTAAACATCTATTACATTCACTAATTCAGAGCCATAACTAGGGCCCAGAGTATTTCATTCAAAATAAAACAACTACAAACTAACTACTAAAATGCTCTGGTTGTCGTAATGACTAGTCACTCTTGTACTTCCTCATTCCTTTCCTCGTTCGTGTGGTAGTCTCCATCAGACTCACCTAAAACACAAGAAATAAATAGCGTAGGGTGAGTGATAACACTCTATAGGACTTAATATCTCATGTAAACAGCAATCAAGAATGATCAAGCAAAGCCACGATAGTGATGTACAAGATAGCAAGTGAGTGACAATGCTTTCAATGAAATAGCATAACAAGTATGATAACTTGTCACGCCCCGACGCGGAATATCGGAACGCGAGGCAGTTGCAAATAAACGGGTACAGAGCGACTACTAGACATCATACCATTGAACAAGAAATAAACACTAAAGCAAATTCTTCTCATTAATAATTTCCAATGTCTAGTTACAACCACTAATACCAGAGTCATTCTATAGGGCCCAATTACATTGAATAAAACCAAAAGACTGAACTTAAGACTCTAACATAAAACTAAGATGCTAGGGTACTCTTGACTTCACTCTTGGTCGTTCCCGTCTTGTTGAGTGTAAGTATCCTCCTCAGTCTCACCTGAGAACACAACGACAAATAAAACAGGGTGAGCGATAACTCCCAGTAGGACTTAAATCTCAGGATCAAGCAGGCTTTAAGTGATTAATGCATTAAAAAGGCAGAGTAACTAATGATAGAGCGAGAGAATCAAGTGATGTAAAAGATAGCATGATAGCACGTGATTGAAATAACACAAGTTTCCAAATATAGTATAAGTGTCGAGTATAGCACAAATAGTAAGATGGCCATAGCACAAATAGCACAAGTATATCAATAGCACAACGAGTATAGCATAGAAATTTTGATTGTCATGTAGACAACGAGAGAATATAGCACTTTGATTGTCATTTAGATAGTCGATATAGATAGCACTCGAGTGTAATGCCAAACACTCTGATCATTTAACTCCCATGGGTAAATAGCACTTTCGGGCGCACATCCCAGGACCAGATCAGGCCCTTTATATATTACCAGGCATTGGTTATATTGTTTATCTTTTAGACAATCAGTCAATGGACAATAGAGAGTACCAAGAAATAGATGAGAGCACTAGATGAATAGACGAGATAGTAGAGTGAATGTGAATAAACGAGCGAGTAGAGTATAGATGAGAACTAAGGGACATTGCACACAACACGTTGAGTAAACAAGAGATAGTAACAGTTGCACAACACGCGCACTTGGTGTTGGCAGTCAGGTAGAATTTCACTACCTTTCCGCTGGCCATGTTATGCACAAGTCCAGATGTCTGGCATGATTTATAAGATAAGAGCGAACTTCTAATAGCCGTTTGGATCATCTTGATCCCTATAGGGTATCATAGGTGTTAGGGTACAACCAGCCCGTCGACCATGTGGGAACCCATGGACAGAGGAGACTTACGAAGGACTTGAACAAAGACTCACTAGTCTGGCAGAAGGAGTATCCGACGGAGAGTTCGTCCAAGTCAAGAGAAAAGTATGTAGAGAAACAAGTGCTTGACGTTCTAGAGGAATTCTAGAACAATGGAGCGTCGGTAACGGTATTCCCAAAACATCGCGAGAAACGAAGGCGAGTCCGTTTAAAATAGGGCAATTTAAATATATAATTGGAATAAATTACCATATATTTTATGAGATCTTTTCATGCCAAGTTAAGCCATAATAGATGGTTCAGAGTGTGTGCATGTGTAAGATAAATCAAAGATAAAAAGAAGTCATGTGCATGTCTTTTAAATCACACAATATATATTCAATTATAATAGGTGTATATTACTGCGTGTATGACTGTTAAGAAAGGGTACCAACATTGTAGGAAGTTATAGCATCAAAATTCATGGGTTTTCATGCAAAAGTCCCAAGTCACGACGTACCCTTGCAGGGGTTGCGACGGGATCAGGTCAAACGCGACAGGGGTTTACATAGAACGCGACGGGTCGGGCAGTGCAGGTTGTCAGAACGCAACGCCAGCACCTGTCGCGTTCAGAACGCGATGGTTTCTCTGTCGTGATCTGCCTGAGAATGCAGCCTATCGGGCCGTCACATTCTCAGGTCCTGCGCCTGAGTCCGGGCGGGAAAAGTTCAAGTCTTGGATTGCAGTCCAAACCCTCCTTGTTTTGACACAGGGTTGTTCAAAAATTAAGAACAAATAGTACAGACAATGAAAATTCATGAAACTAATTTGAAACGACGCTAGACAGGAAGAGTACTTACAGTAAATAGGAATTTGAAAACAAACATGGTTTCGACAAGGTTCAATCAAGTGTATTCACGAAGAACATAGAACAATGTACAGTTGAGATCAAAGATTTAATTCGAGCAACATGGTGGATGATAATTAGGGCTTTCAGAGGCAAACGAAGCCTAACTATCATCAGTCTCTCAAGTTAAAATTTGAGAGCATGGGGTTGAGTATACATGGAGAACAAGAATTAAGAAGAGGGTTCGGGGTCATGATTGTTGCAGAACATCAAAAATCAAGAAGAAAGGATTGGCTTGATGGAAAAATATGAAACCTGAGGGCTTTTGTTCCTGATGATTGGAACAATCTACAGATGAAGTTTTATGATTTTTGCTCGTGAGAATGCCTACCTTTGGCTCATTTTCCTTTCTAGGGCTAGAACTTGAAGAACTCGGGTTGAAGGCTTAAGAGATCCTTCTCCCCACAAATTCTCCACCTCCTTGACCTCCTCTCCATGTCCAGAAACCCTTGGCAATGAGCTAGGGCCAGCCATGGGGGATTTAGGAGAGTATTTAAACTTCCTCCCTTTCTATTTTCCTATGAGGACTCTAACTATTATTAATTTCGGGATTTCCTAATTCCCCTCACCCTTTTAAGCTTTCCACTTCCTATTTGGGTTAGGATGGGAGCTAAATCCGTAGCCAACCCATTATGGTAGGTTTAGGAATCCAATTCCAACTCAAACTACTTATTTTAATACTTTATTACCCCTTTTATATTTTTGTAACATTTAAGTTACGAATTTGGGGTATTTCCCTATTATTCCACCTTTTAAAATCCCTATTTTGGCCCACAAAATTTTTGAGGGTCCCTTTAACAAAGCCCATTACTTCTTTTCATTTAGTGGGTTTTAATTAATTCTCTTTCCTTTAATTTTCCAATTGAATTAATTTTTTTATATTATTAAATTTTTATTTTTTTGAAAAATCCAAGTTGCTACATCCTCCCCCTCTTAAAAGAATTTGGTCCCCAAATTCATAAGATCATAATGGAGAGAATGTCTTACCGAAAAGATTGGGGTAGTTCCCTCTTATGATTCCTTCAGGTTCCCATGTGGCTTCTTCCACTCCACGATTGTTCCACATGGATGGGACAGTTCTTGAGTTGATGCACCTTCCGTTCTAGTATCTTGACTGGCTTCTCTTCGTATGTCATGTCCCTGTTTAATACCAACTTCTCATGGCGAATGATATGTGTAGGATCATATACATATTTCCTAAGCATAGAGACATGGAACACATTGTGTACACATGCCAAGTTTGGCGGCAACGCCAGTCAGTATGCAACCTCACCGACCCTTTCGAGCACTTCAAAAGGACCGATGAATCTAGGACTAAGCTTCCCTTATACACCAAATCTTTGGATACCTCGAGTAGGCGGTACTTTTAAGAGCACATGGTCACCCACTTGAAATTCCAAATCTCGCCTTCTCCGGTCAGCGTAGCTCTTCTGCCTGGAATGAGCAATCTTGAGTCAGTCTCTGATCACCTATATATCCCTGTTGTATTTTGTACCATGTCCGGGCCTAGCCATTGTTGTTCTCCAATCTCATTCCAGCATGCAGGAGATCTACAGTTTTTGCCATATAATGCTTCGAACGGTGCCATTTTAATGCTCGCCTAGTAACTGTTGTTATAGGCGAACTCTATTAGAGATAGGTGCTCATTCCAATAACCTTGAAAGTCTATGGTGCAGGCTCTCAACATGTCTTCTACAATTTGGTTGGTTCTTTCGGTCTGCCCATCAGTTTGTGGATGAAAAGCAGTACTAAAGTTGAGTTTAGCACCAAGTGCACTTTGTAGTCCCTTCCAAAAGTTGGACATAAATCTCGATCCGAGACAATAGATGATGGGACTCCGTTCAGTCTCACTATTTCCTTGACATATAATGCAGCTAGGACCTCCACTGACCACTTACTCTTTATAGCTAGAAAGTGGGCGGATTTGGTTAGTCGGTCGACAATGACCCATATGGTGTCAAGTCCACCACGAGTCTTGGGTAAACCCATGATGAAGTCCATGCCAATGCTTTCCCACTTCCACTCTTGAACATCTAGTGGTCTTAGTACGCCAGCAGGGAGCATATGTTCTGCCTTTACCTGTTGACAAGTAAGGCAATGAGCGGCATGTTCGGCTACCTCTCTCTTCATGTTCGGCCACCAAAACATTCGTTTCATGTCTTGATACATTTTGGTACCTCCAGGATGAATAGTGTACCTCGTCTTGTGAGCTTCATCCATTAATTTCCTCTTCAATTCTTCATTGTCAGAGACGCATGTCCTCCCTTGGAACACCAGCCTTCCATCCTTGGTCATGGCAAAATTAGGTCTTTCGGCAAGGTTTCCTTGATGTGAACCAAGAATGGATCGCTATCTTGTTGAGCTTTAATTTCTTCCAACATGTCAGACTGAATCTAGATGTTGGCAACCAAGACTCGATCATCCCTATGTTCAATATTCAAGTCTAACCTTACGAATTGTTCTAGTAGTTGCATTTCACCAAGAACTAGACTCGATACAGATGCCTTTGGCTTTCGACTAAGAGCATCAGCAGCGGTGTTTCCCTTGCCTGGATGGTATTGGATGTTGAAATCAAAATCCTTAGGTATTCTAACAATCTTCTCTACCTCATGTTGAGTTCCTTCTGGGAGAATAAATACTTCAAACTCTTGTGGTCTGAGTAGACAGTGAATTGCTCCTCGTACAAATAATGTCTCCAGATTTTTAAGGCGAAAACCACGGCAGCCAACTCTAAATCATGCATAGGGTAGTTGACATCATGTGTCTTCAGTTGTCTTGAAGAATAGGCAATGACCTTCTCCTTTTCAATCAATACACAACCAAGCCCAATTCCTGAGGCATCGGTGTAGACAGAGAAACCTTCTCCCTCTACTGGAAGAGCGAGAATAGGTGCTGAGGTAAGACAGTTTTTTAGAGTTTGGAAACTCTTCTCACACTCTTTACTCTAGGAGTAGGGATTCTCCTTTCGTGTCAGACGCGTGAGAGGAACGGTGATCTTTAAGAAGTCCTTTATGAACCGCCTGTAGTAGCCAGCCAGTCCTAAGAAACTTCTGATCTCGGTGATGCTGGTTGGTCTCTCCCAATTGAGTACAACTTCAACTTTGGAGGGATCAACGGAGATGCTGTCCTTTGAGATGGCATGGCCTAAGAAAGACACTTCTTCGAGCCAAAATTCGCACTTGCTCAGTTTTGCATACAGTTTGTTGTCTCGCAGGACTTGCAGTGTGGTCCTCAGATGTTCTTCATGTTCTTCTTTGGTCTTTGAATATATAAGGATATTGTCGATGAAGAGGACCACGAACTTGTCAAGGTATGGCCGATATTTGTTGTTCATGAGTTGCATAAAGGCCGCAGGAGCATTGGTTAGACCAAAAGGCATAACAACAAATTCATAGTTTCCATACCTGCTCCTGAAAGCCGTTTTAAAGATATCATCATCCTTGATCCTCATTTGATGATAGCCAGATCGAAGATCGATCTTGGAGAAATATTGAGCTCTGGATATCTGGTCGAAAAGTTCATCGACCCTAGGTAATGGGTACTTGTTCTTGATGGTGAGCTGATTGAGTTGACGATAGTCGATGCATAACCTCATTGATCCATCCTTCTTCTTAGCGAACAACACATGTGCTCCCTATGGGGAAGTACTTGGTCTGATAAACCCTTTCTCTAATCGCTCCATCAGTTGTGCCTTCAATTCCTTTAGCTCGGCAGGTGACATCCGGTACGGTTGGTGTGATACCGGGGCAGCTCCAGGGATCAATTCTATGGCGAAGTCGACATCTCGTTTCAGGGGAATCCCTGGCAGATCTTCGGGAAACACATCTGGGAAATCCTGGAATATGCGGATGTCTTCTATCTTAGAACCCTTCTTTTCAACTATTACGGCTGCAAGGAAGGCAATGCAACCTATCCCTATCATATTGTGGGCCTTTATGGCAGAGACTAGAGACATCCATCTCGTATGTCTTATCCCAGTAAATGACAACTTAGGGAACTCACTAAATGTAACTTTCCCTTTCTTACAGTCGACACTTGCCCCATAAGTGGACAACCAGTCGGCTCCCAATATTACATCATAGCCTTCCATAGGCATACACACCAGGTCGGCTTTTAAGTTACGTTCTCCGATCATTACATCGACAGATGGCAAGTATTTGTTCAATTTTTCTTTTTCTCCTAGTGGTGTGGTGACCGATAATTCACATCCCATGGGTGTAGGTCTAGCATTCAGAGTATCAGCAAAGTTTTGAGATATGAATGAATGTGTTGCTCCAATATCAAAAAAATTAAATACTATTAAGGAGAAGACTTGTAGAGTACCTTCCACCAAGCCACCTTCCTCAGTGGGCTCTTCATCATGCAGGGCTTGCAATCTACCCTATTTCTTAGGCACATTGGTGCGCCTCTCATTCTCCTTCAGTAGAGGGCACTCGGGGATGCGGTGCTCGCGACTTCCACAGTGCAAACATGCGCCGACTTTCCTCCAGCATTCATTAGCCGTGGGACCCGGCTTGTCACAATGTTTGCAGTTGCTTTTAGCTAGAGTGTAGGGGACAATAGCTTTGGGTTTTCTTTCTTGGCTGAGTCCCTCCGTGATGTTGAAGGGACTCTTTTTGCCATTGTTTGGCCTAGCATATGATTGACCAGATGTCATTTCCTTTTTCACGAACTTCCCTTTGATGCGGTCAGTGAAGTCCGTAGCATTTTCTATTAGTTGAGCTTTCTTTACCATCTCGGCATAGGTCTGGATGTCGAGAGGGGCCAGTTGAGTAATGTATTGAGGCTTAAGGCCATTGAGAAAGCGCTTAGCCTTCATCCTTTTAGTATTCACTAAGTGTTCAGCATAACGTGCTAGTCTTGAAAACTAGGCTTCATACTCGGCCACCGTCAAACTCCTCTGTTTAAAAGCAGCAAATTCCGCGGCCTTCTTCTCATGGGCACGCTCCGAGAAGTATTTGGGATTGAACGCCTCTTTGAATTCAGCCCAAGTAAATTGACCATTTGCTTTGGTCGCTTCGACTGACTCCCACCACGCGCGGGCGTTCTTCTCTAGTTGGAATGTAGCTAGTAGCAGCTTATCCCCCGATGTGCATTGCATAACACGGAAGATTCTTTCCGTCTCCTTTAGCCAGTGGTCGGCCTCATCTGGATCTGTGGATCCACTGAACCTAGGTGGGTTCAGACTCCTGAAGTTACGATGCAGCTCGTCTGCACTGCCACTGTTTCCACCTCCTTGGGTAGCTTGCATAATTGCACGGGTGAGTTCTTGGGTGGTTTGTTGCATGCCCCTCATTTGAGCACATTCAGCAGTCATGTTAGTTGCTTAAGTTCCTACAAAATAATTAGTTGTTAGGATATTGATGTGGAGTTTAATTTGTGCGTGTGTGAGTTTATTTTAGCTAGTTACCCATGGTTCTAACCACATCTCGCATAGGTAGGATAATTGACTCTAGTCAAGGCTGAAGTACAACTGCTGGGGGAACACTGCTCACTATAGACCCCGACTACTGTGGGCGCGTCTCCTCAGTCCACCGCGGAGGGAACTGCTGTGAAGTCTCACTTGCAAAAGAGGGAGTCAGCTTCAAGAAGAAGCCTAGTAGGGACTACCAATCTCTCACTGGTTCTTACAGCATAATAGAACTAAGTGCAGTAATTAAATAAAGCAGTAAATTCTATTCTACTAAACATAGTCAAGTGCGGAAGCGTGAAAGAAACTACACGATCGTCGGTCTAGGCTACATAGCGGGACCGAAAAATCGGTGTAAACAAAGACACCACAAGAACCCAACTGTAAACATAGACAGTAGACACTGCCTAGACAAACACACTAGCTACAGAACGCTACAATAGTCAGTCGGTCAGGTGCGTCATACGCCTTACCCTCGACCAACAGTCCATGTCTAGCACCTCCCGTTAGAGTGAGATGCGGAACAAAGAACAAACACAACTGCCATAGTCTGGCCGGACTACGGTCCCATGCCTGACGCCTCTAAATGGTTCCAGAACCACGTAGAGTGAGGCAGTGAGAAAGGGCTAGCTGGTCCGCACCGTAAGAGCACCACAACTACCTCGGAGACCCAGACCAGCTAAGAGAGCTCTACAAACGACTCTATGCCGCTGTCCCTACCGTTTTCCCCTTCTGCTCTAAGTCCGTGACTAGAGCACGCCTGCTGCCCAGAGAACTCCCTCTAACAGACGCGCGAGGCTGGGGGTCCCAGGTAATGGTGGCAACCTTTCTCGTGGACAAGCCCTCAAGTGCCTAGCACCGGGCGAAGAGACGAGAGTAGCACTGCACTAGGAACATCATAGGTGCCAAGAAAACCGAGTCGCAGCGGAAGCGAAACGTCAAAACCTGTCGCCAGTCTCTCTCGGTCCGAGAGGTGACGCAGCGATTTGTCGAAACCAGATCGCGACGATCCTTCCTATCGCAACAAGGAACAGAAAGCGGCCCTTGAGCCCGTCGCGATAAGAACGCGACGGCAGAGGGCACCGTAACAAGCCCGGTTCTTCTGAAGGCGATACATACCCCATCGCGATATCACCACGACGAACACAGAGGTCACGATCCATCGAGACCCCAAACTCCTGAATGCCAGCCACGTACCCCGTCGCATTTGCTAGACGCGACAGATGCCGGGACGCGTTCAAGGAGAACGCAACGCAACGATACGTCGCGACCTGGTCGCGACAAAGGATCCTGTCACGACCACAGCCGAGTGCCCAAATAGAGCAACCTCTGCCACCCCAACTAAACCACATGGTACAAACGGAGGAGGGGGAGCATGGAAACGATAGAAACAAATCAATTTGCATTCAAACCACCCCAAACAACCTTGATGCATGCAAGGAAAACAACCTACACTCACATAACCTCACATGCATCAAGTAAACCCTCATTACAACCCACACATCTCAAGCATGGTCCAAGCATGATAAAGCCATCCTTAAGAATTCCAAGACACAATGCACATCCTAAACATGCAATCTAGGCTTGGAGGAAGAGGGTTTGGGTCCTAGCAAGCTAGAACTAGAGGGAAAGCTTGGATTCCCTACCTCCAAATGAAGAACCACCCCAGAGGGGCCTTCTTGTAGGCTTGCACCCCTCCACCTCTGAGCTCCAATGCTTCATGAGCCACCTCTCACTAGCCGAGCACAACCTCCTCCTTGAGCTGATGGAGAAGATCCATGCACCACAAGGAAGAACAACCCATAGTTATGAGGGGAGAAGAGGAAGAAAGAGTACAACTGAGCTCCAATCCTCACAAACACATCACACACATTGTTACCAAACAAGCCACACAAGAGATCACACACACCAAGCCACAACAAGTCCACCCAAGCTCCTCATGGAGCCACCAAGCACGAAATCGCGTGAGGGGAAACACACAGCCAAAAAGGGGCAAATGGGGTTCTGCTCTCGAGCTGAAGCACTTAAACACAGACGTTCAGAACGCGACGGACCTGGCCGTCGCGTTACCAATGCTAACATGACACCCATCTACATCGAGATCTGGAACAGTCAGCCAGTGAAACCCACCAATCGACGTGCATGCAAAACTGACAGCAAGAACGCGATGGCCAACCATGTCGCATTCATGCATGCACTTCAACACGTGGTGCGACTGTCCTGATAGCAAGACGACAAGAAGTCAGTCTGCTGCCAGGATCCTATCGCGACAGGGGCGGCCGGCGCGTTCCCAACCAGAACGCGATGGTCACCTATGTCGCCACCAGAATGCGATGGGTCGCTATGTCGCGACCACAGTCGGGAGAGTTAATCCCTAAAGGTAACACGATGTTACAATCTAACCAACAAAAAAACAATTTCGTCGTCAAAATTAAAGGTGAAACTAGGGGGACAAAGGGTAAACAACTGTCACTCGAACAAGTAAGGAAACTGCTCCCGCATCTCGTCCTCACGCTCCCAAGTGGCCTCGCCACCGGCACAATGCTCCCAAACCACATTGACGAGCGGGATCTGCTTCCTGCAAAGCTGCTGCACCCTGCGGTCCACCATGCTGACTAGGTACTCTGGCACGAACAGGTCGGGGGCGACCTCTAGCTGCGAGTAGTCGAGTACGTGCGACAGGTCTGGCATGTACTTCCTCAGCTGTGACACGTGGAAGACGTCGTGGACACCTGCCAACTCGGACAGAAGAGCTAACTGGTGAGTGACCTCGCCAACCTGCTCCAGGATGGGAAAGGGGCCAAAAACCCTTGGGCTGAGCTTCCCCCTCTTCCCTAACCTGAGAATGCCCTTGGTGGGCGAGATCCGAAGAAACACACTGTCGCCGACCTCAATCTCAAGTGGCCTCCTGCGGATGTCGGCGTAGCTCTTCTGCCTGCTCTGCACTGTCTGTAACCTCTGCCTAATCAGCTTCACGGTGTCTGCACACTGTTGCACCAACTCTGGACCCAGCAACTGCATCTCGCCAACCTCGTGCCAGTGCAACGGTGTCCTGCACGGTCGACCATATAGAGCCTCGTAGGGCGCCATCCCGATGCTGGAGTGAAAGCTATTATTATATAAAAACTCCACCATGGGAAGGTGTGACTCCCACATGCCACCCCAGTCTAGGCAACACACTCCCAACAAGTCCTCGAGGGTCTAAATGGTCCTCTCCGACTATCCTTCTGTCTGTGGGTGGTAGGCTGAACTCAACCTCTGCTCAGTGCGAAGTGTCCGTAGAAAGCTGCGCCAGATATGAGAAGTGAACCTCGGATCTCTATCTGAGACAATAGAGATCGAGGTCCCGTGCAAGGGTACCACTCTGTCCATAAACAACTGAGCCAGTCTGTCCACTGACGACGTTGCTCTGACTGGTAGAAAGCGAGTGGTCTTCGTCAGCCTGTTGACGATGACCCAAACACTATCGTGCCTCTGAGAAGTGCGAGGTAAGCTGGAAACAAAGTCCATGGTGACGTGCTCCTGATGACCAGTCTGTCCCCATGTAATTTTAATTAATTACATATATATTTTGATGATTAACAAAACCAAACAAAAGTTTATCAATTATATCTAATGATTATTTCATAAGTCTTAAGCACAGGAAAAATACCAAGGTCAAACAAGCCAATAAAGGTATGCATTACTTTTCTGAAGCCTTAATCTTTTCAACATGATATTTCTCTAAGTCCATATCAACTTCTATTGAAGGCCATAACAATTTCGTTATAAGCATATCGATTTCAATAGAATTATCATAATGATTTCCTTATAAGACTGAAAAGTCTTGTTATTTCAAACAAGTCGATGTCACAACGACTCTATAAGTTACCGTAACGATTTCTTTAGAGCTCATAACGACTTGCTCGTCACAACGACTATATAAGTTATCGTAACTATTTCTTTAGAGCCCGTAACGACTTGCTCGTCACAACGACTCTATAAGTTACCGTAACGATTTCTTTAGAAACTCGTAACGACTTGCTTGTCATAACGACTCTATAAGTTATCGCAACGATTTCTTTAGAAAGTGCAACGACTTGCTTGTTGTAACGATTTCATAAGTTACCGTAACGACTTCTTTAGAACTCGCAACGACTTGCTTATTGTAACGACTTCATAAGTTACCATAACGATTTCTTTAGAGTTCATAACGACTTGTTAAGTATTCATAACGATTTCTTTAGAGTTCATAACGACTTGTTAAGTATTCATAACGATTTCTTTAGAATTCACAACGACTTGCTTGGTGTAACGATTTCATAAGTTACCGTAACGACTTCTTTAGAACTCGCAACGACTTGCTTATTGTAACGACTTCATAAGTTACCATAACGATTTCTTTAGAGTTCATAACGACTTGTTAAGTATTCATAACGATTTCTTTAGAATTCACAACGACTTGCTTTGTATAATGATTTGTTAAGTATTTCACATCGATTTCTTCAGAAACACATCAATTTGCTTTGTGCAACGATTCATTAAGTGTTCATGATATATCTTTGTCACATAACGATTTTCTATGACTCATAACGATTTCATAAGTCATATAGTCATCGATTTCATATCTTGATATCTTATTCATCTTAAAAGCGTTGACTAGTCAAAGTCCACGTAGACATCTCTTGACGCTTTTGCATTTATGAGATCTGAACATATCTCTGCATGCATGCAGACCATATCGTGCCTACTCTGATAACGTCCTTTAGACTTAAGCTATTTGGCATTACTATTTCCATGTCTATTGCTACTAACGTTGACTGACATCAGAGACAGCTTAGCTGTCTGCTATTTGAGTTTGACATTTGTGCAGACCTCTGAACTAGCTTCATGGTACAACGTTAAACAAATAGAAGCCAAGGATATTTCTGAAGATCTATCTCTTTGCGTGCTCAAGTAATCAAAAGACTGTTGACTGGAAGCTTCCAAGACTCCAGATGTCATTCAGTCTAACGACTACTCAAAAGAGAGACAACGGACACTTCAACGTCTACATTTCAAATTGAAGATATAAATTCAAGTCAGAAGAACAGAAGAATATACATCGCGTATTCAAGCATTCAAATTCTTCTGAAGAAAGTCCAGAGCCAAGAACCTTCATTCCACTTAGCTTTTGCTCTTTTGCTCTCCACTAGTTTGTGAAAATCTTGAGAGAGCCTGTGTAGTTTTGAGAGTGTGCCTTGTTTAAATCTCTTTGCTCTCAGTTCTAGTTGCTTCAGATCCTTGCTTATCAAAAGCTTGATCTAGGGGCTTGAATTTCATTCACTCTCTTTGTGTTGTTCCCTTCGGTTGTGAAGGAAGACCTGGTGGTATCCAGGGTGTTGTTCCCTTCGGTTGTGAAGGAAGACCTGGTGTGGTATCCAGGGTGTTGTTCCCTTCGGTTGTGAAGGAAGACCTGGTGTGGTATCCAGGGTGTTGTTCCCTTCGGGTGTGAAGGAAGACCAGCTGAGCTGGGTGTTGTAGCGTCCTTAGGGGGACTGTACCCTAGTTAGTGAAATCCTGAGTTGTTGCTCAGGGACTGGACGTAGGACTCCTAAGGAAAGGAGGTCCGAACCAGGATAAACCTTGTGTTGTGTGATTGTCTTCTTTGTGTGTTTGTTATTTAAACTAACTGTCACTAACCTACTTCGAAGAACGTTTGTGTGAATGTTTTTAGTTACAGGTATCTTCTAGATTAATTTTTAAAGACCCATTCACCCCCCCTCTGGGCTCGTCAACTGGGCAACAAGTGGTATCAGAGCGAGTCTCTTCGACAAAGAAAGGATCCAACGATCTGAAGAGTAAAGATCCATGGCAGCCCAAGGTAACTTTGAAGGTCAGTCTGTCAACCGACCCCCTCTCTTCGATGGTGAAGATTATCCTTACTGGAAGACCAGAATGGAATACTTTCTACAAGGGCACGACTATCAAATTTGGTCCATAGTAGAAGAAGGTGATCTGTTAGTCACAAATGAGAAAGCACAATGGACAGATGATGACAGGAAGAAGATTTCCTGAATTGCAAAGCAAAGAGCATCCTATGCTGTGCTCTAAGTAAGAAGGAATTCAACAGAGTTTCAGCCTGCAAATCCTCAATGGAAATGTGGGAAAAGCTCAGGATTACTTATGAAGGCACAGACAAAGTAAAGAAACAAGAATCGACATTCTTGTCACTCAATATGAAAGATTTCAGATGCAGTCAAGTGAGTCCATAACTCAAATGTTCAGCCGGTTCACTGACATCACAAATGGACTAGCTAGTCTGGGGAAAACCTATGAGATGGGAGACATGGTGAGGAAGATACTTAGATCCTTACCGTCCTCATGGACCCCAAAGGTCACAGCAATAGAAGAAGCTAATGACCTGAAGAGAATGTCTGTAGAAAAGCTCATTGGGTCCCTCATGGCCCATGAGATCAACATGGAAAGGCTAGGAGAGTCCTCTAGCAGAAAGAAGCACTCCAACGCCTTAAAAGCTGAAGAAGATTCACCAGAAGCAAGTTCAGCTGAAAGTGAAAGTGATGCAGACAGCGAAAATGAGGAAGCTATGCTATCTAGAAAATTACAGCGAATTTTGGCTAAGAAGAAGAAATTCCAATCTGGAAGAAGGCACTTCAAAAGGAACAAGGAATTCAAGAAGCCAGATGGAAAAGAAATAAAGAAAGGAGAACCCGTCTGCTATGAATGTAAGAAGCCAGGACACATTAAAACTGAGTGTCCAAAGTTAAAGAAGCCGGAGTTCAGGAAGAAGGACAGTTCCAAGAAGTTCAGAAAGTACAAGAAGAAGGCGATGGCAGCAGCATGGGAAAACAGTAGTGACTCAGACAGTGAGTCAAGTTCCTGCAGTGATGAAGAAAAGGCCAACTTGGCCTTCATGGCAAATACTGAAGATAAGGTAACTTCTGACTCCTCTTTTGATTCATGCAATGATTCAGATTCCGATAGCTTAGAAGAGGCTTTCAACGAACTATATGAAAAATATAAAGAAGTAACCAAATTATTAAAAGTGAGCAAGAAAAACATAGTCTGCATAGAAAATACAAACTCAGATCTAAAATCAGAAAATGAACAATTAGAAAGTCAAATAACTGAACTTAAAAGAAGAAATGAACTGTTATGTGAAGACCTAAAAGCTAAGAATGAACAAATAACTAAATTAGAGAAACAAGTAAGTTCAGATGAACTGAAAACTGAAATCAAAACACTAACAGAAGAAAATATACAATTATCTAGCACATTAGAAAAATTCACTAATGGTAAAAACTCCCTCATATTAAAAGGTGCTAGAAGATCAGGTAAGAAGAAAAATGGATTAGGATATACACCCCCAGATAATGAAGAAACCATAATTTATCCTAAAACATATCCAACACCAAAATTTGTACCTGAACAAGATACAACATACAAAGCTGATTTCAGATATATAGAAAAAGTAACCAAATTATCCTGCTGTAGTCACTGTAACAAGTTAGGACACATCATAACGACATGCCCAACAAGACATAAGAAATGGATAATAAAAGGCAAAATAAATGATACTAACCCATCAGGACCCAAAAGAATTTGGGTACCTAAAACTTGATGTTTTTATTTCAGGACATCTCTCGAGCATCCAAATGGTATTTGGATAGCGGGTGCTCAAGACACATGTCAGGAAACCAGAAGTTATTCTCTCATCTCCAAGCTGAAGAAGGAACAGTTACTTATGGAGATAATGGGAAAGGAACCGTGATAGGCAGTGGCTCTGTGAATAACAAAGGAAAAACAGTCATAGAAGATGTGCTATTAGTCAAGGGATTGAAGCACAATCTCATTAGCATTAGCCAGCTGTGTGACAGAGGCCATCAGATCAAGTTTCAAGAGTCGAAGTGCAGCATACTGAAGGATGGAGCAGTCATCTTTGAAGCTAATAGAGAAAAGAATTTGTATGTGCTCTATCTTGAAGAACTCAAGGTTCAAAATGTTTGCCTGGCAGCAAATAAAGATAAATCTACAGAATTATGGCACAGACGACTTGGACATTGCAGCATAGATGGCATGAGAAAACTGCTGAAGAAGAATCTTGTGGAAGGTCTACCTAAGGTTAGTACAAAATTGGATGGTGTATGTAAACCTTGTGCTAAGGGAAAGCACACCAAAGGCTCCTTCAAGTCAAAGACGGTGGTGACCACCTCAAAACCCTTAGAGCTCCTTCATATGGATCTATTTGGGCCAATGAGGACTACCAGTCTTGGAGGAAAGAATTTTGGATTTGTCATAGTGGATGACTACTCAAGATTCACATGGGTATCATTCCTAGAGCATAAAGATGATACTTTTGAAAACTTTGTTAGTTTCAGCAAGAAGGTCAGAAAGATCAAAAGTTCAGCATTGTGTCTATCCGATCAGATCATGGTGGTGAATTTCAAAATGAAAAGTTTGCTAGATTTTGTGATGATCAGGGAATTGAGCATAATTTCTCAGCACCAAGGACACCACAACAAAATGGTATTGCTGAGAGGAAGAACAGAACCCTATTGGATATGGCAAGAACTATGCTCTCAGAATATGATCTGCCAAGATATTTTTGGGCTGAAGCAGTCAACACAGCAAGCTACATTATCAACCGAGTAATGATCAGGCCAATCCTGAAAAAGACTGCATATGAACTATTCAAAGGAAGAAGCCAAAGATCAGCCACTTCAGGACTTTTGGATGTCCTTGCTTCATTCACAACAATGGAAAAAGGGACATTGGTAAGTTGGATGCCAAATCAGATGAAGGCATCTTTATGGGGTACACCTCTAAACCCAAAGGCTATAGAGTATTTAACAAACGTACTTTATTGATTGAACAGTCTGTACATATTATTTTTGATGAAACTAACCCTTCCTTGAGAAAGGAAGTAGATAGTGACAATGATGATGCAGATGAACTGTCCAAGAAACTAAAAGATACATCAATTGAGGACAAGGATGATCCACCTCTGGAAGAATTGCAACAAGAAGAAGTTACTCATGAAAACCTTCCAAAGGAGTGGAGATACAAGAAAGATCACCCACTTGAGAATATTATTGGTGATCCATCCATAGGGGTAAGAACAAGAGGTAATGTTATTCCTTGTGATTACCTAGCTTTTGTTTCTCAAATAGAGCCTAGGACAGTCAATGAAGCTCTCTCTGATGAATCTTGGATAGTAGCCATGCAAGATGAATTAAATCAATTCAAGAGAAACCAAGTATGGTCACTTGTTCCTAGACCATCAGACCATCCAGTCATTGGCACCAAATGGGTGTTCAGAAATAAACTGGATGAAACTGGTGCAATCTTAAGAAACAAGGCCAGATTGGTAGCTCAAGGCTATTCTCAAGAGGAAGGCATAGATTTCGATGAAACCTATGCACCTGTAGCTAGACTTGAGGCCATTAGAATATTACTTGCATATGCATCTGCTTTGAACTTGACATTATTTCAAATGGATGTTAAATCCGCATTTTTAAATGGTTTTATAAAAGAGGAAGTTTATGTGGAACAACCTCCGGGTTTTGATGACACAGAATTTCCAATCATGTTTTCAAACTTCATAAGGCATTATATGGTTTAAAACAGGCACCTAGAGCCTGGTATGAAAGGCTTAGCTCTTTTCTTTTAAACCATGGTTTCAGTAGAGGTCAAGTAGATAGTACCCTTTTCATAAAGTCAAAGGTCAAACACATTCTATTAGTCCAAATTTATGTAGATGATATTATCTTTGGGTCTACTGATGAATCCCTTTGCAAGTACTTTGAAAAGTTGATGCAGGGAGAATTTGAAATGAGCATGATGGGAGAACTTAATTACTTCCTTGGATTACAAATCAAACAAGGAAAGGAAGGAACTCACATCTGTCAAGCAAAGTACACAAAAGAACTCTTAAAGAAATTTGGATTCGAAAATACCAAGCCACTGTCAACACCGATGAGCACATCAACAAGGATGGACAGTGACAAAGATGGTAAGAAAGTAGATCAAAAGATCTACAGAGGTATGATTGGTTCACTACTTTATTTAACAGCTAGTAGACCAGATATACTATTTAGTGTATGCATGTGTGCTAGATATCAAGCTGATCCTAAAGAATCACATTTAATTTCGGTGAAAAGAATATTTAGATATTTAGCAAGATCTCATGACTTAGGTCTATGGTATCCAAAACATTGTGAAATTAACTTAGTAGGTTACTCTGATGCTGACTATGCTGGATGCAAATTAGATAGAAAAAGCACCAGTGGTGGTTGTCAATTTCTTGCAGGATGTTTAATATCTTGGTCTTCAAAGAAACAAAATTCAGTAGCACTATCCACTGCTGAAGCTGAGTACGTAGCTGCTGGAAATTGCTGTACACAACTCTTATGGATAAAGCAACAACTTGAAGATTTCGGATTAAACATCAAATCCATCCCACTGCTGTGTGACAACACCAGTGCCATTAATCTCACCAAGAATCCAGTTCAGCACTCAAGGACCAAACATATTGAGGTTAGATATCATTTTATTCGTGATCATGTTGCAAATGGAAATATTGAAATATCCTTTATTGATACAAATGGCCAATTAGCAGACATTTTCACAAAAGCCTTACCTGAAGAGAGATTCACATCTCTTAGAAGGGAATTAGGCATGTGCAATTTGTGATAAAAGTTTGCTTACAAATGGCACATTAAATTTCAGAATTAAGTAATTTTTTTCCCTCCATGGCGTTAAGCAAAAGAAATTCAAATTATTCTTTGTAACCGCTCTCTCATTGAAGTCGGTTTGAATAGTCAACACCTTTTGTCGTTTTCCACCGCCTTTTGGCGCCTCACTTTCCACATCGCATTAATTTATTCATAAAATCAATGGCAGAACGATTCGTATCTCATCGTCTACCTTTTCCCCTTTTCATCCTGTCGCATGAGCCGATGCCCTAACAACTCATATCTCAACCCTCTGCAAATTTGAACCTTCCTCCTCCTTCCCGCAAAATTTCTTGAGGATTCCTTCTCTTCTCCTTCCGTTTCAACCTCCAGAGACTTTCCCACCTGAATCCATGGCCGCACCAGTCATCGCCGGCAGTTTGGGTGGCTACAGCGCCGAGTTTCTCACTCCTGAGCAGCAGGAGAGGTTTACCTTTGTGAAGACGAAGCTCTGTGGAAATAAAGAAGTCGATGTTGCTAATCTGAGGAAAAATGGAATGAGCAGTGTGGTAGATTTGATCAATCAGATGCAGTGGACAGGAGTCTCCACCTTTTCAGAGGTCAGTTATCCGGACTTGGTAAAAGCTTTCTTCGTATGTATGAGAACAGAGGAAGATGGGTCCCTAGTCTCTTCAGTAAAGGGAACCCTGATTAGAATAGACCCTGAGTTGCTGAAGATGTTGTTTGATGTGAAGACTTCCGGATTTAGTGGGGTTCACACCGTGGACGCCCAAGTGAAAGGTTTGGGAATTGTAGGGCCGGGCTTCAAGCTAAGGGATGGCAAGCTTGATATAAATCAACTATCTGCTTTCAACCGCCTCCTTCATTTTATTGTCTGTCAAATCTTAGTTCCCAGAAGTGCAACATTTTCTTCTTGCACAAAGGCCGACTCAGACATGATGTACTGGGCCATTCAAAATAAGGAGATAAATATGGCCGCAGTGATGATGGAAAGAATGAAATTTGCCAGAGATCAGATTTGGGACACCAAGAGTAAGTTAAATGTGTCCCTGCCATATGCCCACCTACTTACCAAGATCTTCAAACACTTCGGTGTTGATCTTTCTGGGGCAGTTGTAGAGAAAATGGGCCAAGCAATCAGGTCCAGGAACCTGAAGAAGAGTGGCTTCTCTGTGGAAAATGGTGTCTGGTTCAAGGCTTCAGTTGCTGAAGGCGAAGCCATCATTGACGACACCTCAGTTGTTCATCAGGAGATGGGATCAGCGGATATGATTCCAGAATTGCCAGTGGAGTCAGTTTCAGTGCCAGTAGTTGGAGCAGCAGAATCATCAGGCCCCTCTTTAGCAGAAGTTCAGTCTGAAATTGCAGTGGAAGAAGAAAGAGTATCAGCACCAGCTTCAGAATTTCCAGAAGAATTAGCTGTCAATTTTGCAGAAAGGAGAATTGAGGATATTCTCCCAGAGGATATTATTTCAGTTGAGGACCCACTACCCTCAACTGTGGTTGCGTCCATTCTTTCAGACATTATTGATTCAATTCCTTTCACCTCTAGTGCTCCAGAAACCAGTGGCAGAGTTGCAGAAGAGACTGTGGCATCAGGCCACATTGATGAACCAATGGAAGATGTTCAAGTAGAGGTAGAGCACCCAGCTGCTCAAGGTGACTCTGTGATGGAAGATGCTCCCATTCAGGGGGAGCAAGTATCAAATGAAGAAGATGCTCCTATTGAGGGGGAGCTATCAAAAGAAGGTTCAGCAGAAACAACTCCAGTTGTTGATGGTCAGGAGGAAAGGCATAGAGATTCTCAAAATTTGGATGACAGAGAAGGAGAGATTGCAAGCTCTTCAAGCTCAGATGATGATCAACCTCCTCCAGCAAAAGAAGGCAAGAAGAAAGGAAAAGAAGTTGCCTCTGAAGTTCCTCTCCTGGCTGATACACCTTTTGAGAGGCAGGTCAAGCAGAAAATTGTCATAAATTTGAAACCAGTGATTGAAAGGCTGAATGTGCAAGGTGAGCTCTTATGTACTCTCCAGTCAGATGTAAACTCTATATTTTTGAGCCAAGCTTCAGCCAACAAAGAATTGGGTCAAATCAGAAATGCTATGAAATGGTTTAATAAGGAGATGAGCAGCATGAAAGGCATGCTCTCGGATATTATCAAGGCAGTTGGAGTTCAAGCTCCTCCTCCTCCAGAAGCAGCAGTAGCACCAGGAGCACCAGAAGCTGCAGTAGCACCAAAAGAGGTAGGGCTAACAGGGCCAGCTGATCAGGTTGAAGGGCCAACAGGGCCATCTGAGCAAGGGTCAGGGCCATCAGGGCCATTGGAGAGTGAGTCTGTGCAGATAGAGGCAGAAGAGTTCTTGGCACCCAAGCCCCCAGCTCCCTCTTCCCCTTCTCACACACCTATTCCTCCAACTCCACCCTCAGCTCCTACAGCACCTCCTGCTCCTCAAACATTCAAGAAGCCTCAATCTAGACCAATTTCTTCTCCTACACCATTTCAGTCCACCTCATCTCCTGCCTCCTCTACTTCCATTCCTTCTCCTTCTCCTATACATGAGGCCCCTCCAGCATCCTCAGCTGGAGCATCCTCCTCCTCCTCTGGTCCCTCCCTTGGACCAATTGATGACCTTCCTACTACTTCCCACTCTTTTCTTCATCCTACTCCTCCACCCTCTTTCATCACTATCATACCTGAAAGAGCCCAACTTAACTCTCCCTTTATGGAACAAATAAAGGATGAGTTTGAGGAAGGGATCCTCAGGTCTGTGTTGAAGGTTGGGGAACATGTTCATAGGGCAGACCCTTCTAGTCCTGCCCCCAAGAAGAGGAAGCTTACTTCTACTTCCTCCCTCTCCTCTGAACCCAAATACCCACCTTTGTGGTTTTCTCTCACAGTGGACAACAAACATCCCTCACTGTACAGAGAATATCTCTCAAAGGTTGTTTTTGCAACCATCATTAACCTTCCATTTCTTGATCTCACAGATCATTTGCACACTATTCTACCCTACACTTCTCTTTCCAAATCCGAAAAATCCAAAATCTTCTCTCTTGCCCACTCCAAATCTGAAGAGCAGTGGGGCAAAGGTCACAAGGATCTCCTAAAGAAATTCATTCTTGCCAAATCTGCTAGATTCCCTCCAAGGGACCACTCCCTGACCCTATCAGAGTGGTTCAGGATCTATCATAGGGAACTTTGGGCACCCTATATTCAAAAGGAAATCAAAATGATCAGGCACCTCATGCTATTCAACAACTACAGATATATTCATAGACTTCCAGAGGTTCAGCTCAGTCAGTTCAAAAGGGCCATTTCAGCTCTGACTCCGGATATCTCTCAAACTTCAGATGTTCAGGTAGATTTTGCTACCCTCCAAGTACCTGAAGAGATAGTCCTTCCTCAAATTCACTTTCTAGTTATGGAGTCCTCTGTAGGATCCATCATCTTTGAACGTTTTGCCAGAGTAATGGGCAGAATTAAAGTTCAGAAAGGCTGCCTGGTTGCTTTTCTAGATTCCTGTTTAGGGAATATCACCAGGGGCATGTAAGTGCTGAAGTTCTAGCCCCTATTCTGTCTGAATGTGAAAGGCTGACATCTTCTGAATGGTCCAAGTTCTACCCCCTGTCAGCTCAGCAACTATTTGAAATCAATGAAGTTCAGGCCAGAGAAGGCAAACCAGCCATTTCTCCAGCTACTTTCCTAGATATGAACTCCATTCATCTTGTTGATGACCCCTTCAAGGTCTGGGAGGAAAGATACAAAGTGTATGTGGCTATGCACAAAGCTCTCAGAGATAACCACAACCATTATCCTGTCACCATGGACCAATTCCTCACCTGTGCCAGCTTTGGGACTCGTCGATTTCTCAAGATGAACATGGACAAGAATGCATATGCTGACCTTCTCTATCAACACCTAGATCTTCATCTCAAAAGGATGGCTTCCACCATGGGACCCTCCTACTCTGTATCCTTTGGAGTCTTCAAAACTCTTTTTGAAGAGCAGGAAGCACAGGCATGGGAAACCATCTCCCATTTTGCCTCTCTTCTGTCTCCTGCCTTCTATTTACCAGTACCTCCACAAAGTTAATGAAATGCCCTTCTTTGTATACTCCTGTTCTCTTTCTCTCTTCTTTTTTGTCGAAGATTGTCTTTTTGCTTAATGACAAAAAGGGGGAGAAAAACTTATGTCTGAAACATCTATATGCATTTTTACTTATTGTTCAGTTTTGTCATCACCAAAAAGGGGGAGATTGATGACCAGTCTGTCCCCATGTAATTTTAATTAATTACATATATATTTTGATGATTAACAAAACCAAACAAAAGTTTATCAATTATATCTAATGATTATTTCATAAGTCTTAAGCACAGGAAAAATACCAAGGTCAAACAAGCCAATAAAGGTATGCATTACTTTTCTGAAGCCTTAATCTTTTCAACATGATATTTCTCTAAGTCCATATCGACTTCTATTGAAGGCCATAACGATTTCTTTATAAGCATATCGATTTCAATAGAATTATCATAACGATTTCCTTTAGACTGAAAAGTCATGTTGTTTCAAACAAGTCGATGTCACAACGACTCTATAAGTTACCGTAACGATTTCTTTAGAGCTCATAACGACTTGCTCGTCACAACGACTCTATAAGTTACCGTAACGATTTCTTTAGAGCCCGTAACGACTTGCTCGTCACAACGACTCTATAAGTTACCGTAACGATTTCTTTAGAGCTCGTAACGACTTGCTTGTCACAACGACTCTATAAGTTATCGCAACGATTTCTTTAGAAAGCGCAACGACTTGCTTGTGTAACGACTCATAAGTTACCGTAACGATTTCTTTAGAACTCGCAACGACTTGCTTATTGTAACGACTTCATAAGTTACCATAACGATTTCTTTAGTGTTCATAACGACTTGTTAAGTATTCATAACGATTTCTTTAGAGTTCATAACGACTTGTTAAGTATTCATAACGATTTCTTTAGAATTCAACGACTTGCTTGGTGTAACGATTTCATAAGTTACCGTAACGACTTCTTTAGAACTCGCAACGACTTGCTTATTGTAACGACTTCATAAGTTACCATAACGATTTCTTTAGAGTTCATAACGACTTGTTAAGTATTCATAACATTTCTTTAGAATTCACAACGACTTGCTTTGTATAATGATTTGTTAAGTATTTCACATCGATTTCTTCAGAAACACATCAATTTGCTTTGTGCAACGATTCATTAAGTGTTCATGATATATCTTCTGTCACATAACGATTTGCTATGACTCATAACGATTTCATAAGTCATATAGTCATCGATTTCATATCTTGATATCTTATTCATCTTAAAAGCGTTGACTAGTCAAAGTCCACGTAGACATCTCTCTGACGCTTTTGCATTTATGAGATCTGAACATATCTCTGCATGCATGCAGACCATATCGTGCCTACTCTGATAACGTCCTTTAGACTTAAGCTATTTGGCATTACTATTTCCATGTCTATTGCTACTAACGTTGACTGACATCAGAGACAGCTTAGCTGTCTGCTATTTGAGTTTGACATTTGTGCAGACCTCTGATCTAGCTTCATGGTACAACGTTAAACAAAATAGAAGCCAAAGGATATCTCTGAAGATCACATCCCTTTGCGTGCTCAAGTAATCAAAAGACTGTTGACTGGAAGCTTCCAAGACTCCAGATGTCATTCACTCTAACGACTACTCAAAAGAGAGACAACGGATACTTCAACGTCTACATTTCAAATTGAAGATATAAATTCAAGTCAGAAAAACAAAAGAATATATACATCGCGTATTCAAGCATTCAAATTCTTCCACAAAGAAAGTCCAGAGCCAAGAACCTTCATTCCACTTAGCTTTTGCTCTTTTGCTCTCCACTAGGTTGTGAAAATCTTGAGAGAGCCTGTGTAGTTCTGAGAGTGTGCCTTGTTTAAATCTCTTTGCTCTTAGTTCTAGTTGCTTCAGATCCTTGCTTATCAAAAGCTTGATCTAGGGGCTTGAATTTCATTCACTCTCTTTGTGTTGTTCCCTTCGGTTGTGAAGGAAGACCTGGTGGTATCCAGGGTGTTGTTCCCTTCGGTTGTGAAGGAAGACCTGGTGTGGTATCCAGGGTGTTGTTCCCTTCGGTTGTGAAGGAAGACCTGGTGTGGTATCCAGGGTGTTGTTCCCTTCGGGTGTGAAGGAAGACCAGCTGAGCTGGGTGGTGTAGCGTCCTTAGGGGGACTGTACCCTAGTTAGTGAAATCCTGAGTTGTTGCTCAGGGACTGGACGTAGGACTCCTAAGGAAAGGAGGTCCGAACCAGGATAAACCTTGTGTTGTGCGATTGTCTTCTTTGTGTGTTTGTTATTCCAACTAACTGTCACTAACCTACTTCGAAGAACATTTGTGTGAATGTTTTTAGTTAAAAGTATCTTCTAGATTAATTTTTAAAGACCCATTCACCCCCCCTCTGGGCTCGTCAACTGGGCAACAGCTCCCACTTCCACATGGGAATGGGAAGTGACTGCAAGTCACCACCAGGATGCTGGTGCTCTGCCTTCACCTGCTGACAGGTAAGGCAGTGTGAAACAAACTCAGCGATATCTCTCTTCATCCCAGGCCACTAAAAGGGTACCCTCAAGTTGTGGTACATCTTGGTGGGGCCAGGATGAATAGAGTATCGCGACTGGTAAGCCTCAGACAGTACCTCCTCCCTGACGTCCTCTGGAACGTAGAGTCTGTCTCGGAACCGAACCTCGCTGTCCTCGTCCAACACTACCTCGGGCAACTACAACACGTCTGCCAAGTCTGCGTCTGCACTCCGCGCCTCTATCACCTGTTGATAAATCAATGGGCGAACTGTCATGCTGGCTAACACTGCTCTCTCCCGGAGGATAGACTACATGAACACACCCTGAGTGGCATCCTCCAGAAGTCTTCAGTGTCTAACCAACAAAGAACTCAAGTGGGCTCTCCTACTCAAAGCGTCTGCTACGACATTAGCCTTTCCCAGGTGATAGGAAAGGGTAAAGTCGTAGTCCTTCAAGTACTCGAGCCACCTGCACTGCCTGAGGTTCAGATCACTCTGGGTGAAGACGTACTGTAAGCTCCGGTGATCTATGAAAATCTCGAACACCTCTCCGTACAAGTAGTGCCTCCATAACCTCAAGGCGAACACGACTGCTACAAGCTCCAAGTCGTGCGTCGGGTAGTGCTACTCATGCTTGTTTAGCTGATGAGAAGCAGAAGCAACTACTCAACCGTGTTGCATCAACACAGCACCTAAACCTGTCCCTGACGCGTCTGTGTAGAAAACAAAGCCACCACAGCCAGAAGGTAGCACAAGGATCGGAGCTAAAGTTAGCCGGCTCTTCAGCTCCTGAAAACTACGCTCGCACTCTACTATCCACATAAACCGAGTCTCCCGCCAGGTCAACCGGGTCAAAGGCTCTGCAACTCTGGCGAAGTCCTGCACGAACCTCATGCAGTAGCCTGCCAGCCCCAGAAAACTACGAACCTCTGCAACTATAGTGGGCTGGCCTCAAGAAACTATGGCCTCAACCTTGGCGGGATCCACCGCCACACCTGCACCAGAAAAAACATGACTTAGGAAGTGCACCTCCTTTAGCCAAAATTCACACTTGCTAAATTTGGCGTAAAGTTGGTGACTCCTCAAAGCCTGCAACACCAGCCTCAAGTGAACCTCGTGCTCCTCTGCCCTCGCTGAGTACACTAGGATGTCGTCGACGAACACCACCATGAACCTGTCCAGGTACTCTCAGAACACACTGTGCATCAGCTCCATGAACACTGCAGGTGCATTCGTGAGCCCAAAAGGCATCACGACGAACTCGAAGTGGCCGTAGTAGGTGTGAAAAGCTGATATGGTGATGTTTGGCTCGCGGATCCGCAACTGGTAGTAACCCGACCTCAAGTCCATCTTCGAGAACACTAAAGCTGACTGTAACTGGTCGAACAAGTCATCGATCCTAGGTAAAGGATACTTGTTCTTCACGGTCACCTGATTCAGCTACCGATAATCAATACACATTCTGAGGCTGCCATCTTTCTTCCTCATAAACAAAACAGGCGCTCCCCACGGCGAACGGCTAGGACGAATGAATCCCAATGCAAGCAACTCCTCTAGTTGGCGCTTCAATTCCCGCAACTCTGTCGGCGCCGTCCGGTACAGTGCCTTGGACGCAGGCATCATCCCTGGAAGCAACTCAATGGAGAAATCTACCTCCCGCTCAGGTGGCAAGTCAAGTAGATCCTCCGGAAACACGTCGTCAAACTCACAAACAACATGCACATCTAAAACAGAAATCTCACCAGAATCCGAGACACACACAGAGGCCAAGAAAGCAACACAACCGTCTCGGATGAGGCGTCGAGCTCTACAGAAAGAGACAAAAGGTCGGCGGACAGACCGGGTACCTCGGAAGGTAAGCACAGGTGCTCCAGGTATCTTGAACCTCACGGTCTTCTGCTGACAATCTACCAGTGCAGAGTGCACCTCTAACTAGTCCATGCCAAGAATGGCATCAAAGTCGTGGAGCTGCAAGGAAAACAGTCTGGCTAGTAGCTAGTGGCCCTGTACCTCGATGGTGACACCCTCCAAGTAACCAAGGGTACGCACAAACTCACATGTCGGCAGCTCAACTACAAGGTCATAGGCCTGCTCTGAAGCAAACTCAAACAAGGAAGCAAAGAACTCCTCAGAAGCAAAATAGTGTGTGGCACCTGGATTAATCAAAACTCTAGCAGCCCTATGAAGGATGGGAACCGTACCGACGACCAGATTAGAGGACTCCGCCTCCTCTCTGGTGATGTTCATCACCGACCGTGTCCACATCCTCACTGAGGCTGCTGCTGCTGACACTACTGCAGTTGCTGGAATTGACCCTGGTGCTACTGTTGGCACTACGCCGGCTGGGGTGGACGGTACTGCGCCTGAGGTGCCTGCTACTGCCACAACAGACAGTCTCTCCTATAGTGACACGGCTACCCACAGTGGAAACAACCCGTGCCCTGCTGGCTCTTCTCTACTCCCTGCTGCACCGACTGCTCCACTGGCTACTGCTCTGGCTGACGTCCCTGCTGCTGCTGCCTGTACTGACGCCTGCCTCCACGAGTGAACATCTTCTTCAACTTTGAGGTCAAGCCAGCACCGCCTGTCCCCGAAGAATAAGAAGAGGAAACACTCCCTTGACTGCCCGAAAGGCGCTGGTACGAAGAAGACCTCCCGCTCCATAGCGGTGGCTCTCGCCACTGCCATCCCCAAAGTGTCGCAGAGGTGGCCAGCCATGGCCCACCTCAACTCTGAGCGTAACCTTCTAATGAACCGCTCGGTATGAGCCTGCTCACTAGACGCCATGTGAGGGACGTGTTGAAGTAGCTGCACAAACCTCTGGTGGTACTGTGCCACGGTCAAGTCTCCCTGTACCAACTTGTGGAACTGGTCCCTCCTCTCACGGCAAGCGTAGTCGGGGAAGAACTCGCCGTGAAAGGCCACTAGGAACTCTGGCCAAGTGATCTGGTCCAGCCTCCTGCCCTGAAAACTGGTCTGCCTCACTACTCTCCACCACTCGTGGGCTGACCCCTTCAGCTGATACACTCCTAACCTGACCTGATCCAGCTCTACATAGTCTGTGGTCTCGAAGGTGCGCTCGAGCTCATGGACCCAACTCTCTGCCCTGTCTGGATCACGGTCAACAGAAAAAGTCGGAGGCTGAAGATGAAGAAACCTCTCCAGAAGCATCGTGCGGTCCTCAAGTGCTGTCGCTGCAACTAGAGTCTACTGTCATACTACTGGTGGTACCTCTGGTTGAACCGGTGCTACCTGCGGGGTCGGTGGTGGCTGCTCCTCTGCTGCCATCTCTGTGAACTGCTGAGCTCCTATCGGCATCTGCTGGTACGGCTGGTACTGAGGGTACTGTGGGTACTGCTGGTGAGGCGGGTACTACCACGGACCCTAGAACATCGCTCTCCACCACTACTCCATGACGACCGGCAGGGGCTGGGGCGGAAACCACTGATGATGCTGCTGCTACTACTACTGCTATGGCTCTCCCTGCCGCAACGGAACGCCCTGCGACAACGGGTCCCCATGTTGCTCGAACTACTGGGGCTGAGCGTCGATCGGCATGTGCTCGGCTGCAACCGACCCGTCCGACTCGAACTCTTGACACTCCACCAGCTTACGAGCCTGCCTGCGAGTGCGTGGAGGCATGTTCTGCAAAATAGACACAATAAGAAGTTAAAAGATAAACTCCAGTGGCTTAGCAGTGTTACTTGTACTTCCTAAGGGACTTTATGTTATTACCTATTTCCACTACAAGTCTTGATAGAACCCTTGCTCTGATACCAATGTAACGACCCCGACGCCCGAACCCTCGGCTCCCACCAAGAATCTGAACATCGGGACCGCTGCCTACGGATCCGGAGACCCAGAAGGGCTAACAGATCAGTCTAACAAGATATGTAATAGAGATAAATACAACAACGAACTAAAATGTACCACAAGTGAAGGGAAAAAGTCCAACACTAATATAACAGTCTAGTAAAGTTCCAAAGTAAATAAAGTACAAGTGCTGAATAAAAGGGAAAGATAGGTCCCTAAGGGCATACCCTGAGGGTGAAGTACAATTGCTGGGGGAACACTGCTCACTAGAGACCCCGACTACTATGGGCCCGTCTCCTCAGTCCACCGCAGAGGGAACTGTTGTAAAGTCTCACCTACAAAAGAGGGAGTGAGCTTCACGAAGAAGCCCAGTAGAGACTACCAATCTCCCACTGGTTCTAACAACAGAATAGAACTAAGTGCAGTATTTAAATAAAGCAGTAAATTCTATTCTGCTAAACAGAGTCAAGTGCGGAAGCGTGAAAGAAACTACACGGTCGTCGGTTTAGGCTACATAGCGGGACCGAAAAACCCGTGTAAACCAAGGCACCACAAGAACCCAGCTGTAAATTCAGACAGTAGACACTGCCTGGACAAACACACTAGCTACAGAACACTACACTAGTCAACCGGTCAGGTGCGCCACGCGCCTTACCCTCGACCAACAGTCCATGTCTAGCACCTCCTGTCGGAGTGAGACGCGGAACAAAGAACAAACACAAATGCCGTAGTCTGGCTAGACTACGGTCCCACGCCTGACCCCTCTAAATGGTTCCGGAACCACGTAGAGTGAGGCAGTGAGAAAGGACTAGCTAGTCCGCACCGTAAGAGCACCACAACTAAATCAGAGACCCAGACCAACTAAGAGAGCTCTACAAACGACTCTACGTCACTGTCCCCACCATTTTCCCCTTCTGCTCCAAGTCCGTGACTTGAGCACGCCCGCTGCCCGGAGAACTCCCTCTAACAAACGCACGGGGCTAGGGGTCCCAAGTAACGGTAACAACCTATCTCGTGGACAAGCCCTCAAGTGCCTAGCACCGAGCAAAGAGACTAGAGTAGCACTACAGTAGGAACATTACAGGTGCCAAGATAACCGAGTCGCAGGGGAAGCGGAACGTCAAAACCTGTCGCCAGTCCCTCTCGATCAGAGACGCGACGTAGCGATGCATCGTGACTAGATCACGACGATCCTGCCTGTCGCGAGAAGGAACAGAAGGCGGCCCTTGAGCCGGTCGCGATAAGAACACGACAGCTGAGGTCGCCGCAACAAGCCCAGGTCTTCGCATGGTGACACGTACCCCATCGCGATATCATCACGACGGCCACGGAGGTCGCGATCCATCGAGACCCCAAACTCCTGAACACCGGCCATGTACCCTGTCGCATTTACTAGACGCGACAGATGTCGGGACGTGTTCAAGGAGAATGCGATGCAACGATACGTTGTGACCTGGTCGTGACTGGGGATCCCGTCACGACCACAGCCGAGTGCCCAAACAAAGTAACCTCTGCCACCCCAACTAAACCACATGGTACAAACGGAGGAGGGGGAGCATGGAAACAATAGAAACAAATCAATTTGCATTCAAACCACCCCAAACAACCTTGATGCATGCAAGGAAAACAACCTACACTCATATAACCTCACATGCATCAAGTAAACCCTCATTACAACCCATACATCTCAAGCATGGTCCAACCATGATAAAGCCATCCTCAAGAATTCCAACACACAATGCACATCCTAAACATGCAATCTAGGCTTAGAGGAAGAAGGTTTGGGTCCTAGTAAGCTAGAACTAGGGGGAAAGCTTGGATTCCCTACCTCCAAATGAAGAACCACCCCAGAGGGGCCTTCTCGTAGGCTTGCACCCCTCCACCTCCGAGCTCCAATGCTCCACGAACTGCCTCTCACGAGCCGAGCACGACCTCCTCCTTGAGCCGATGGAGAAGATCCATGCACCACAAGGAAAAACAACCCACAGTGAGGAGGGGAGAAAAGGAAGAAAGAGTACAACTAAGCTCCAATCCTCACAAACACATCACACACATAGTTACCAAACAAGCCACACAAGAGATCACACACTCCAAGCCACAACAAGTCCACCCAAGCTCCTTACGGAGCCACCAAGCACAAATCGCGTGAGGGGAAACACAGCCAAAAAGGGGCAAATGGGGTTCTGCTCTCGGGCTGAAGCACTTAAACACAGACGTTCAGAACGCGACGGACCTGGCCGTCGCGTTACCAATGCTAACATGACACCCATCTACGTCGAGATCTGGAACAGTCAGCCAGTGAAACCCACCAATCGACGTGCATGCAAAACTGACAGCAAGAACGCGACGGCCAACCATGTCGCATTCATGCATGCACTTCAACACGTGGTGCGACTGTCCTGATAGCAAGACGACAAGAAGTCAGTCTGCTGCCAGGATCCTATCGTGACAGGGGCGGCCGGCGCGTTCCCAACCAGAACGCGATGGTCACCTATGTCGCCACCAAAACGCGACGAGTTGCTATGTCGCGACCACAGCCGGGAGAGTTAACCCCTAAAGGTAACGGGATGTTACAGTGAGTACTAAACATCAGACCATTGAACAAGAAATAAACACTAAAGAAAATTCTTCTCATTAATAATTTCCAATGTCTTGTTACAACGACTAATACTAGAGCCATTCTATAGGGCCCAATTACATTGAATAAAAGTAAAAGACTGAACTTAAGACTCTAACATAATACTAAGACGCTAGGGTACTCTTGACTTCACTCTTGGACGTTCCCGTCTTGTTAAGTGTAAGTATCCTCCTCGGTCTCACCTAAGAACACAACGACAAATAAAGCAGGGTGAGCGATAACGCCTAGTAGGACTTAAATCTCAAGATCAAGCGGGCTTTAAGTGATTAATGCATTAAAAAGGCAAAGTAACTAATGATAGAGCGAGAGAATCAAGTGATGTAAAAGATAGCATGATAGCACGTGATTGAAATAGCACAAGTTTCCAAATATAGTACAAGTGTCGAGTATAGCACAACTAGAAGGATGGCCATAGAACAAATAGCACAAGTATATCAATAGCACAACGAGTTTAGCATATCACTTTTGATTGTCATGTAGACAATGAGAGAATATAGCACTTTGATTGTCATTTAGATAGTCAAGATAGATAGCACTCCAGTGTAATGCCAAACACTCTGATCATTTAACCCCCATGGGTAAATAGCACTTTCGGGCGCACATCCCGGGACCAGACCGGGCCCTTTATATATTGCCAAGCATTGGTTATATTGTTTATCTTTTAGACAATCAGTCAATGGCCAATAGAAAGTACCAAGAAATAGATGAGAGCACTCGATGAATAGACGAGATAGTAGAGTGAATGTGAATAGACGAGTGAGTAGAGTATAGATGAGAACTAAGGGACATTGCACACAACACGTCGAGTAAACAAGCGATAGTAACAGTTGCACAACACGCGCACTTGGTGTTGGCAGGTGGAATTTCACTATCTTTCCGCTGGCCATGTTATGCACAGGTCCAGATGTCCGGCATGATTTATAAGATAAGAGAGAACTTCTAATAGTCATTTGGATTATGTTGATCCCTATAGGGTATCATAGGTGTTAGGGTACAACCAGCTCGTCGACCATGTGGGAACCCATGGACAGAGGAGACTTACGGAGGCCTTGAATAAAGACTCACTAGTCCGGCAGAAGGAATATCCGACGGAGAGTTCACCCAAGTCAAGAGAAAAGTGTGTAGAGAAACAAGTGCCCGATGTTCTAGAGGAATTCTAGAACAGTGCAGCGTCGATAACGGTATTCCCAAAACATCGCGAGAAACGAAGGCGAGTCCGTTTAAAATAGGGAAATTTAAATATATAATTAGAATAAATTACCAGATATTTTATGAGATCTTTTCATGCCAAGTTAAGCCATAATAGATGGTTCAAAGTGTGTGCATGTGTAAGATAAATCATAGATAAAAAGAAGTCATGTGCATGTCTTTTAAATCACATAATATATATTCAATTATAACAGGTGTATATTACTGCGTGTATGACTGTTAAGAAAGGGTACCAACACTGTAGGAAGTTATAGCATCAAAATTCGTGGGTTTTCATGCAAAAGTCCCAAGTCACGACGTACCGTTGTAAGGGTCGCGACGGGATCAGGTTGGAACGCGACAGGGGTTTACACAAAACGCGACGGGTCTGGCAGTGCAGATTGTCAGAACGCGACGCCAGCACCTGTCGCATTCAGAACGTGATGGGTTCTCTGTTGCGATCTGCCTGAGAATGCGTCCTATCGGGCCATCGCATTCTCAGGTCCTGCGCCTGAGTCCGGGCGGGAAAAGCTCAGGTCTTGGATTGCGGTCCAAACCCTCCTTGTTTTGACATAGGGTTGTTAAGAAATTAAGAACAAATAGTACAGACAATGAAAATTCATGAATCCAATTTGAAATGACTCTAGACAGGCAAGAGTACTTACAATAAATAGGAATTTGAAAACAAACATGGTTTCGACAAGGTTCAATCAAGTGTATTCACGAAGAACATAGAACAGTGTACAATTGAGATGAAAGATTTAATTCAAGCAACATGGTGGATGATAATTAGGGCTTTTAGGGGCAAACAAAGCCTAACTATCATTAGTATCTCAAGTTAAAATTTGAGAGCATGGGGTCGAGTATACATGGAGAACAAAAATTAAGAAGAAGGTTCGGGGTCATGCTAGTTGCAAAACTTCAAAAATCAAGAAGAAAGGATTGGCTTGATGAAAAAATATGAAACCAGAGGGCTTTTGTTCCTGATGATTCGAACAATCTACAAACGAAGCTTTATGATTTTTTCTCGTGAGAATGCCTACCTTTGGCTCGTTTTCCTTTCTAGGGCTAGAACTTGAAGAACTCGGGTTGAGGGCTTAAGAGATCCTTCTCCCCATGAATTCTCCACCTCCTTGGCCTCCTCTCCATGTCCAACAACCCTTGGCAATGAGCTAGGGCCGGCCATGGGGGATTTAGGAGAGTATTTAAACTTTCTCCCTTTCTATTTCCTATTAGGACTCTAACTATTATTAATTTCGGGATTTCCTAATTCTCCTCACCCTTCTAAGCTTTCCACTTCCTACTTGGGTTAGGATGGGAGCAAAATCCGTGGCCAACCCATTAGGGTAGGTTTAGGAATCCAATTCCAACTCAAACTACTTATTTTAATACTTTATTACCCCTTTCATATTTTTGTAATATTTAAGTTACGAATTTAAGGTATTTCCCTATTATTCCACCTTTTAAAATCCCTATTTTGGCCCACTAAATTTTTTAGGGTCCCTTTAACAAAGCCCATTACTTCTTTTCATTTAGTGGGTTTTAATTAATTCTCTTTCCTTTGATTTTCCAATTGACTTATTTTTTAATATTATTATTTTTTTTTTTTTTTGAAAAATCTAGGTTGCTACGTAACTTGTTGGCCATATAATGAGATATCATGTAAGGTTGCACAAAAGTGCACTAGTCGTGTTAGCATGTTTGGTCGATATTCTTTCAACCATGAGATCAAGTGGTTTTGATTGATTGTCATAGATTGAATCTTGCTAGTCATGTGTTGGATGCTTGCCGAACACCCTGATCATTAAACCCCCGCGAGTTATAGCCTTTCGGGCGCACCTCCCAGGACCAGGTCGGGCCCTTTATAATGTTGCCTGGCATTGATCATGTTTTTATCTTAGACAATCAATCCAAGAATAGATGAGAGTAATTGATGAATAGATGAAAGTATAGAGAGAACGTGAAATATATGAGAGTACAAAGAGTATAGATGAGAACTAGGGTCGTATTCATAAATCGACGATAAACAGGCGATAGTAATAGTTGCACAGCACAATCGTTTGCATGAAGAATTAGAGTTCTGGTTTATATAGTAAGAACACGAAGGGGGTACCTGTCGCGTTTAAATCGCGATGGGCAGGTCAGTCGCGTTCACATGAACTTGGTCAGGCAAATCGATTACTGATGTAACCGCGACGGAGTAACCGGCCGCGATTTAAGGAAATCAGTCCAGAACACGACACGAGGGTCTGTTGCGTTTAGGCCAATTGGTCATGACCTTTTGAGAATCACGACGGGTCGGGCCGTCACGTTCTCAGAGGGTTAGGCCGAGCCCCAATAGTGGACTGGTTCACCTTGGGTTTCGATCCTATCCTTCCAATGGTGATACAGAGGACTTGTAAAATTCATATAAAATTGTGTACTTGATGTAAAATCATGAAACCACTTTTAAATGAAACTAGACATGCATATGTATCCGCAGTTACGAATAATTAGAGAATGGACATGGTATGGGCATGCTATGATTATGATACTTCTCGTTGAATCAAAACCATACACAGTGATGAAAAATGACTAAATTCGAATAGGGTACATGATAGAAATTGGGGAAAATGGTGTCATTCGATCCCTCGCATCATGAAGCATGTATAATGAAAATTTCAAGGCACGAGATCAAGTATAGACATGGAATTAAGGTGAACATGACAAGTCAGGTGCATGTTCTTAACATGATTTGGAGCATGAAATTCTCCTAAATGGCATGATAAAAATTAGGGAAAATATGGGGCTTTTGAAGATGGTAGCATGGTCTACCTAGGGTCGAAGTTAATTAGTTTTTGCTTGAGAGATTGCCTACCTTTTTCATGCTTTGAATCCTAGGGCAAGAAAGGTTGAAGAAGACGAAATCCACTTGTTCCTAGCCTCCTCTTCCTTGATCTCCACGTCCAAGTGCTTCTTCTCCTCATTCTCCAAGCTCTAGTGGTTGCCTAGGGTGAGCTAGAGAGGAAATAGGAGAGTATTTGAATATTTTAAGACTTCTCTTTACTTAAAACTCTTCCTTCTCCTCCAACTCCGAATTTTCAATAATTATCTCCCTTTTTCTAGCATTTATCCACCTAAATGGCTTGGGGAGGACTCTAATTTATATTGCCCAGCTAGCAAGCCCAGAGGGGGGGTGAATGGGATTTAAAAAATTTTTAAATTTCACACCTTTCAACAAAAATGCTTTAACAAAAACACTAAGTTCAATTGTTAGTGTTAGTGATAAGGAAGACAACAAACAAATAAGCACACAACACAGGAAATTTTATCCTGGTTTAGACATCCTATCCCAAGGAGTCCTACGTCCAGCCCCCAAGCAACAACTTGGGATTTCACTAACCAAGGGTACTGTCCCCCTTAAGGACCCTTACACATCCAGTCGCAGCTCGCCTTCTCTTCTAACCCCGAAGAGGTACAAACGACCCTGATACACAGGTCTTCCTTCCTTAACAAAGGGACTACAAATCACATGTTTCCAACAGGTCTTCTCTTCACAACCCGAAGTGGAACTTCACAACATATGTGAAAGAAAGTGAAAGGCCCCTAGACCAAGCTTGCAATGAAATGCTTGATTTGAGGCGAAGTCTGAGAGAGAAAGATTAACAATGAGAAAATCTCTCAGAACTACAAGCTCTCGAAAAAGTCTAGACAATGAAAGGCTGAGAGCTACAAGCTAAGGAATGAATGGAGTGAAGCAAGAAGCTCTTCTTCGTTGTTGAAGGCTTTTCCTGAAGGCTCTATCACACAAAGATTCAAATTATCAAATTGCTTTTCTAAGAGTCTTCAGTCTTGTATATATATCTTCATTTTAACAAAGTAGCCGTTGAAGAGACCGTTGTCTCTAAGATTAATGCTCGTTAGACTGCATGGTCCATCGTGTGCGACAGGTAAGCTTGCAGCCATTTAATGCTCTGGAGCCATGCACGCAAAGAGAAGATTCATCTAGATATTCTTAAGTTTCTAGTTGTCCAACATTGTAAGATATGATACTGGAAAATACCTGCACACAATAAATGTCGAAGCACAGGCAGCTAGACTACCTCTATGCTTGTCAGTCAACGTTAGAAACCATGCAGTGAGAATGTAGACCAAAATAGAAATGTCATTATGCTATCATGAAAAGTGTTTGCTATAGAAACATAGGAATAGAAGTCACCTAGATATGCAACGTGCAAAGATGTGTACGATCTCATTAAATGCAAGGATATTAGTATTGCATGCGGGAAGGCTTTGACTTTCACAATATTTGAAAATATATTTGAATATCATGTATGAAATCGATATAATCCATGAAGTTGTTTTCACAATGAAATAGTTGTACAACTTATGAAATCGTTGTTTATGCAAATTGTTATACAAGAGAAAACAAATCGTTGTACAAGCAAATCGTTGTACAAGCATAAGCAAATCGTTGTACATGCAAATCATTTTACATATATAAGTAAATCGTTGTACAAGCATAAACAAATCATTGTTTAAGTAAATCGTTGTTCAAACATAAACAAATCGTTGTTTGAGCAAATCGTTGTTCAAACATAAATAAATCGTTGTTCAAACATAAACAAATCATTATTTGAGCAAATCATTGTTCAAACACAAGCAAATCGTTGTTTGAGCAAATCGTTACGGTGACCAAATCGTTGTGTAACTTAACAAATCCTTGTGAGACCGAAATTGTTGTTTCACTTAACGAATCGTTGTGAGATCGAAATTGTTGTTTCACTTAATGAATCGTTGTGAAGCGATAGAATCGTTCATATTTACTTATCAAATCGTTATAAGATGAAATCGTTGTAGCGATAGAATCGTTCTTTGACTTATGAAATCGTTATGATATAAAGAAAATCGTTGTTGTACAAAGGAAATCGATGTGTACTTAGAATAAATGCATGCTCTGAACTTAGAATGATACAGTGCAAGAATTACTTACAGATTTTGCTCGATTTATTCCTTGTGGATAAACTTCATAAAAACTTGTTAGAAAATAATTGTTAGGGTTTTGTTAGTCACCAAAGTTGTATATAATTAAATAAAATTATATGGGGATGGACTGATCATCAATCTCCCCCTTTTTGGTGATGACAAAACATAACATATTATGTTCTAAAATAAACTTGAATAAATTTTCTAAAAAGAGATTAAAGTTTGTAGATATGTATTTCAGAATGTTTTATTTTCTCCCCCTTTTTGTCATTAAACAAAAAGAATCAAAGTAGACAAAGAAAGAAGAGAAGAAAGATAAATGGAAGATAGAAAAGACATTATATTATTTCACAGAGGAGGTACAGGAATGTAGAAAGCAGGGGACAGAAGGGAGGCATAGCGAGTAATGATCGGCCATGCCTTGCGTTCCTGCTCTTCAAATTAATTTTGGAAGGCTCCATAAACCATAAAGTAGGAAGGTCCCATAACAGGAGCCATCCTCTGGATATGCAGTTGCCTCTGAGCTTCCACGAAATTTCCATACTCATCCTTGCCAAGAGACATTTTGTAGGTGCTTGAAGTACCAAAGCTAACATGTTGGAGGAACTGGTCAATGAAAATGGGGTAGAAGATCTGCTGGCGCTTCAGTTCCTTTTTCATTGAAACATAGACTTTGTATCTCTCAACCCACATGTCAAATGGGTCTCGAACAAGATGAATGGAGTTAATATCTAGAAATTGTGCAGCAGACAGAGGAGGTTGATTTGATCTGGCCTGAGAAGCATTGAGATCAAGAAGTTGCTGAGCAGTGAGAGGGTAAAGTCTTTCCCAGACTGATGGAGAGAGACGCTCACATTCAGACAAAAGAGGGGCAAGAATATCAGACTTGATGTGGCCCTAGTGATATTCCTGGTAGACGAATCTGTGGAATGCAAGGGAATTTCCTTTCTACACTGAAATGCACCCCATTACCCTGGCAAATCTTTCAAAAATAATAGGGCCTACTGCAGATTCCATGACTAAGGAATGAAGTGGAGGCAGAAACACAACATCTAGTATCTCCAAAGTGGCAAACTCCACTTGGATGGAGGTGGAATAAGCAGCATTCGAACCAAGAAGATAAATAGCTTGCCGGAATTGGCCAAGCTGAACTTCGGGCAGATTATGGAGATAGTTGTAATAATTAAACATCTGGAAGTAACTCATAAGCTTGATCTTCTTCTGGATGAAAGGACCCCAGGTATTTTTGTGATGAATCACAAACCACTTAGAGAGAGTGAGTTGGTGATCCCTGGGTGGGAATCGAGCAAGTTGGCAGATATGAATTGCCTGTATAAAGACTGATGGCCCCAAGCCCATTGTTCTTCAGATTTAGCCTCAATCATAGAGAAGATTTTTAACTGTTCGGCTTTGGAAAGAGAAGAGAGAGGAAGAACAATATTTAGGTGGTCGGTTAGATTAAGGTAAGGAAGGCCAAAAATGGTGGCAAATGTGTATTTCTGGAGGAATTCACAATAGATAGACCTTCTTCGATTTTCAACAGTGAGAGAAAATCAAAGAAGTGGAAAACGAGGCTCAAAAGAGGTGGCAAGATTGGAAGATATTTTTCTCTTTTTAGGAACATGCTGGAAGAGCCTGTCCTATGAATGTGAGTGCCAACTGACAGGACTGAGCGAAGTATGGCTACTTCAAACTCATCTTTGATGTCCTGGATAAAGGGACCTTCAAGTTGGGCACCCTCTAGAATGATTGTAACAAAAGAGGGAGGAGTAGGAGGATAAAGGAAAGAATAAGAAGTAGAGGGAGGTGGTACAGATGGTCCAGAAGATGAGGCTATAGCTGAGGAGGATGATGTTGGAGGTGCCTCAGAAGGAGAAGGAGGAATAAATGTGGAGGAAGCAGGAGAAAAGGAGGATGTGGTAGGAAATGGTGTAGGTGAGGAGATGTTTTTATGAAGAGGTTGTTTGAAGGTGGCAGAAGCTGGAGGAGCAGTGGTAGATGAAGGTGGAGAAGGAGGGGCTGGAGTTTGAAGAGGAGAAGAAGGGGGCTCTAGGGGCATAGCCTCTTCTACAGGTGCTTCAACTCTACCTTGCTCATCCTGAGATTCCACTGGCCCGGATGGCCCTGACTGCTCATCCACAACTGGCCCTAGAGGCCCTGGCTGCTCAGCTGATGGCCCTGATGCTTCATGTGCTGGCTGACCCTCAACAACCTTTGGCCCTACATCCTCAGCACCAACTGGCCCTAATGTCCGGACTTCTTCCTCTGCATCAATTGGCCCTGATGGCCCTGAACTGCTTGCTGGCACTGTAGGAGTGGGAGAAGGAGGGGCATAAATAGGCAAGTGCGCCCTCACAAAAACTGATAGATCTTCTACTAATTGCTTTATACTTCCCAGCTCACCCTTCCAACCTTGGAGCTCAACTTTCATTACTTCAATCTGCTTGGCTCTTGTACTTTGGCCCACAAAGATAGATGATACTTCATTTTGCAATGAGCACAGGATCTCTCCATGAGAATCTAACCAGTCTATTATTGGCTTCATATTGACCCTCAGCTTCTTCTTCTTGGAATTATGGTGTGCTCTTCTAGTAAGCAAAGGAAACTGAGCTACACCCTTGCCTTTAGCACTGGCCCTAACAGCAGGCTTCACAATATCAACATGAGGTTCTTCTTCATCTGAGGTGCTCTCCACAACACCTTCTTGGAACTGATCAGCATGGGGGCTAACTGTGTGCTCCCCTTGAATCTCTGCTTCCTTCTCAACTACATGCTCCCCCTGAACAGGAGCATCTTCCATTAGAACATCTGCACTGTGGCCTGGTTCCATAACTTTAGCCATAACTTCCTCTTGCTCCCCATGAATATTTGCGACAGTACCCAAAACATCTTCAATTACTGCTGCAACAACTGTTGAAGGGGACTCAACCTCTGAGGATTGCCCAACGGGCTCAATGTGCTCTGGAGGAATTTCTTCAATTCTTCTTGGACTGGCCACTGGAACTTCAATTCTGATTTCTATTGGTATTTCCTCTTGGACCACTGGGATTTCTATTCTGTTTTCTTCTTGTTGTTCTTGAATTGTTGGAAGAACTGGAGCTTCTGCAATAGGGGATTCAATTCTTACAGCAACTTCTTCCTCTGCCTCTAGAATCTGAACTTCTTAAGCTTCTCCGATGATGGCCTCACCGTCGGCAACTGAAGTCTTTGTCCATACCCCATCTACCAATGAGAAGCCACTCTTCTTCAGATTTCTGCTTCTAATGGCTTGTCCCATCTTCTCGGGCTCTTCACCAGTCACATTTATGTTTAAATGCTGGAAAATTTTTGTTAGCAGGTGAGCATAAGGAAGAGATACATTCAATTTATTTTTCTTGTCCCATATCATCACAGATGCAAACTTCATCCTTTCATAAATCACCTCTGCAATGTTGATATCTTGGTTCTGAATCGCCCAGAACATCATATCGCAGTCTGCCTTAGTGCAAGTGGAGAAAGTAGCACTCCTAGGCACTAGAATTTGGCAAACAATGAAGTGCAGAATCCGGTTGAAGGCATTTAATTCATTAATGTCAATCTTTTCATCCTTCAGCTTGTATTCAGTACCAATAACTCCTAAACCCTTGACATGGATATCAATGCTGTCTACCCCACTGCAACCACTAGTAGACACTCCAAACAAACTCTCCAACAGATCATATGTAATGTGGATAGGAATACCTTTGACTGTGGAGGTCAAGGACCCAGTCCGCTTCGGATTTCAAACAGGTATAGAAAGCCTTCACCAAATCTGGATAGCTTGCCTCCGAAATAGTCACCATCATAGTCCACTTCATCCTCTGCATTGTTGCTACCACACTGTGCATCCCGTTCTTCTCCAAATCAGCCAAATCCACTGCCTTGTTGCCACAGAGCTTCGTCTTCACCGCTGCAAACCGTTCTTGATGCTCTACTGTGAGGAACGCAGTGCTGTAACCGCCAACAGTGCCGGAGATCCCAGAAACTGCCATGGATTTGAATAGGGAAAGGTTCTGGAGGATCGTGGGAAGGAGTTGAACAGAAGCCCTCAAGAGATTTTGGCGCGAACAAAGGGATTCTTTCGAAATCACAAAGAGAGGTTGTTGGAACCAATAGGGTTTATCGTTCTAGGCAAGTCAAAAGAGATGAGAGAGAAGAGTGGAATCGATATGGCATAGATTGCGGGATTAAAAGTAGGACTTAAAGTAGCTTTTGAAAAGACATATCAATAAATGCGGAAAACGACAAAAGGAGACGATTTCGCAACAGATAAAGCCATTTGAAATAACGAATCGTCAGAGTAATTTATGACGCAAGTAATAAAGGGATTTTCTTAATTCTAGGGGAGAGAATAATTATTATTCTGAAGATATTATTATTTCAGTTATGTGCAGAAAAATCTATCACAAATTACACATACCTAATTCCCTTCTAAGAGATGTAAATCTCTCTTCAGGTAAGGCCTTTGTGAAAATGTCTGCTAACTGATTTAGAGTATCTATAAAAGAAATATTTATATTGCCATTTGCTACATGATCTCTAATAAAATGATATCTAGCCTCTATATACTTGGTTTTGGAGTGCTGAACTGGATTCTTGGTAAGATTTATTGCACTTGTGTTGTCGCACAGCAAAGGAATGGTCTTGATGTGCAATCCATAATCCTCAAGTTGTTGTTTTATCCATAGGAGTTGTGTGGAACAGCTTCCAGTAGCCACGTACTCAGCTTCAGCTGTTGATAGTGCTACTGAATTTTGTTTCGTTGAGGACCATGAAATCAAACATCCTACAAGAAATTGACAACTACTACTGGTGCTTTTTCTATCTACCTTGCATCCAGCATAATCAGCATCAGAATATCCAATTAAACTAGTTTCGCATGATTTTGGATACCATAAGCCTACATCATGAGTTCTAGCTAGATATCTAAAGATCCTTTTAACAGATATTAAATGAGATTCCTTAGGATCAGCCTGATACCTTGCACACATGCATACACTAAATAAAATATCAGGTCTATCAGTAGTTAAATAAAGTAATAATCCTATCATACCTCTGTAAAGTTTTTGATCTACTTTCTTACCATCTTCATCACTGTCTAACCTTGTAGATGTGCTCATTGGTGTGGACAGTGGCTTTGCACTGTCAAATCCAAATTTCTTTAATAATTCCTTGGTGTATTTTGCTTGGCAGATGTGTGTGCCTTCTTTGCCTTGCTTGATTTGAAGTCCAACGAAATTATTGATTTCCCCCATCATACTCATTTCGAATTCTCCCTGCATAAGCTTTTCAAAGTACTTGCACAGAGATTCATCAGTAGATCCGAATATTATATCATCCACATAGATTTGCACAAGTAATATATTTTTGACTTTTGACTTAATAAATAAAGTGTTATTTATCTGTCCTCTGATAAAACCATGGTTTAATAGAAATGCATTAAGCCTTTCATACCATGCTCTAGGTTCTTGCTTTAAACCATATAGTACTTTATGCAATTTAAAAACATGATTTGGAAATTCTTCATCATCAAAACCAGGAGGTTGTTCTACATAGACTTCCTCCTTTATATAGCCATTTAAAAATGCAGATTTAACATCCATTTGAAAAAGTTTTAAATCTAATGTAGATGCATATGCAAGTAAAATTCTAATAGCCTCTAGTCTAGCCACTAGTGCATAGGTTTCATCAAAATCTATGCCTTCCTCTTGGAATAGCCTTGAGCAACTAGTCTAGCCTTGTTCCTAGTGATAACACCAGTTTCATCCAATTTGGTTTTGAACATCATTTGGTGTCAATAACATGATGATCTGATGGTCTCAGAACAAGGGGCCAAACTTGGTTTCTCTTGAACTGATTAAGTTCATCTTGCATGGCTAAAATCTAAGATTCATCAGTCAGTGCTTCATTGACTGTCTTCGGCTCAATTTGAGAAACAAATGCTAAGTAATCATAATAAATAACATTACCTCTTGTTCTTACCCCAACAGATGGATCTCCAATGATGTTGTCTCTTGGATGATCCTTCTTGTATCTCCATTCCTTTGGAATATCATTATGAGATATTTCTTTATGTTGCAATTCTTCCAAGGGTGGATCTTCATTATCCTTGATAGATGTGTCCTTCAGTTTCTTGGATAATTTTTCTACATCATCATCATCACTATCTACTTCCTTTCTCAAGGAAGGGTTAGATTCATCAAATATAACATGGATAGTTTGCTCAATTAATAAACTTCGTTTATTAAAGACTCTATAACCTTTAGGTTTAGAAGCATACCCCATAAATATTTCTTCATCATATTTGGAATCTAACTTCCCAATATCTCTCTTACCATTATTGTGGATGAAGCAAGGGCATCTGAACGTCCTGAAGTGACTGATCTTGGGCTTCTTTTGCTTGTAAAGTTCATACGCTGTCTTCTTCAGGATTGGCCTGATCATCACTCTATTTATTATGTAACATGTTGTGTTGATTGCTTCACCCCAGAAATATCTAGGAAGATTGTATTCTGAAAACATTGTTCTGGCCATATCCAGTAGTGTTCTATTTTTCCTCTCAGCTACTCCATTTTGCTATGGTGTCCTTGGTGTTGAGAAATTATGCTCTATTCCTTGATCATCACAGAATTCTACAAATTTTTCATTTTGAAATTCTCCTCCATGATCTAATCGAATACTTATTATACTGAACTTCTCGTCCTTTTGAATTTTCTTACTGAACTTAACAAAACTATCAATGGTGTCATCTTTATGTTCTAAGAAAGATACCGATGTGAATCTTGAATAGTCATCCACTATTACGAATCCAAAAGTCTTTCCTCCAAAGTTGGTGGTTCTCATCGGCCAAAATAAATCCATATGTAGTAGCTCTAATGGTTTGGAGGAGGTTACTACTGTCTTTGACTTGAAAGATGATTGTGTGTGTTTCCCTTTTGCACAAGGTTCACACACACCTTCTATTTTTGAGCTTATTTTGGGCAAACCTTCCAATAGATTTCGCTTGATCAATTTTCTAATTCCATCTAAACTGTAGTGACCCAATCTTCTAGCTGATTGATCTTTATTTGCTGCAAGGCATACATCCTGATCTTTTAATTCTTCTAGGTGCAGTACGTATAGGTTCTTCTCTCTGCATGCTTCGAATATTGTTTCACCATCTTTCATAATTACGCACTTTGACTCTTGAAACCTGATTTGGTGACCCTTGTCACACAGCTGGCTGATACTGATCAAATTGTGCTTAAGACCTTTAACCCATAACACATCTTCTATAAGAATTCTACCTTGAGATTCTATCGAACCACAGCCGATCACTGTACCCTTTCCATTATCACCATAAGTCACTGTGCCTTCTTCATCTTTGATATGCGAGAATAGCTTTCTATTGCCTGTCATGTGCCTTGAGCACCCGCTGTCCAGGTACCACTTTGATGCTCTAAGGCTTCCCTGTAATGAAAACACTAAGATTTAGGTACCCAAGTTCTTTTGGGTCCTTGATGGTTAGTTTTTTCATTTTTCCTTTTAGGAATCCATTTTAGGTGTTTTGTCGTACAGGTTGTTCTGGTATGTCCTAATTTATTACAATGACTACAACAAGATATTCTATTTATTTTTTCAGTTGGGATGTACTTAAGGTTGGATTTATATTCAATGTTTTGTTCAGCTACAAATTTTGGTGTTGGATAGATTTTAGGATGGATTATTGTTTCTTCATTATCTAGTGGTGTATATCCTAAACCATACTTCTTCTTTCTTGATCTTCTAGCTTCTTTTAATATTAAAGTTGATTTACCATTTGTAAACTTTTCTTTTGTATTAGTTAAATATTCATTTTCATTAGCCAGTGTATCAACTTCCTTTTTAAGTTTATTTAAAGTCTCCTGATTTTCCAGATTTGTTATTTGTTCATTTTTCGCTTTTAGATTTTCATATAACAATTCATTTCTCCTTTTTAGTTTGGAAATTTGTTTTTCTAACTGCTCATTTTTAGATTTTAAATCTGAGTTAGTAATTTCTAAACATGCATGACTTTTCTTGGTGACCTTTAATAATTTACATACATCTTTATAGTTACTGTATAATTCATTAAATGTGTCTTCTAAACTATCTGAATCAGAATCATTACAAGAAGTGAATAAAGAATCAGAGGTTACCTTTTCTTCTATGTTTGCCATGAAAGCCAAGTTGGCCTTTTCTTCTTCTTCTTCACTAGAGCTTGACTCGCTGTGTGAGTCACTGTCATTGCTCCATGCAGCTGCCATGGCTTTCTTCTTATATTTCCTGAATTTCTTCGGGTGGTCCTTCTTCTTGAACTCTGTCTTTTTCAGCTTCGGACATTCTGCCTTGATGTGTCCTGGCTTCTTACATTCGTAGCATATAGGTTCTAACTTCTTAACCTCCTTTCCTTCAGGTTTCCTAAAATCTTTCCATTTCTTAAAATATCTTCTTCCAGATTGATATTCCTTCTTAGCCAATATCCACTACAGTCTTCTAGATAAAAGAACTTCTTCATCTTCGCTATTCTCACCACTACCTTCATCTTCTGACTCTTCTTCAGAGCTACCTTCTGTAGCTTTTAGCGCGTTGCTGTACTTCTTTCTGCTGGAGGATTCTCCAAGCCTCTCCATATTTATTTCATGGGCCATTAGTGACCCGATAAGCTTCTCAAGTGACATTCTCTTTAAGTCATTAGCTTCTTCTATTGCTGTCACTTTTGGAGTCCACGAGGCTAGTAGAGATCTCAATATCTTTCTTACCATATCTCCCATATCATAGTTCTTTCCAAGACCAGCCAAGCCGTTTGTAATATCTGTGAAACTACTGTATATTTGTGTAATTGATTCTCCTGGCTGCATTTGAAATCGCTCATACTGAGCTACTAAGATGTCAATCCTTGTTTCTTTGACTTTGTCTATTCCCTCATATGTGAATCTAAGTTTCTCCCACATTTTCATCGCTGATTTGCATGCTGAAATTCTATTAAGCTCTTTCTTACTAAGAGCACAACATAATATACTCTTAGCTTTGTAGTTTAACGATATCTTCTTCTTATCATCGTCTATCCAATTTTCTTTGTTGTTTAGAACTACTAGATCTCCTTCTTCTATGATGGACCAGAGTTGAAAATTGAGACCTTGCAAGAAGAACTCCATTCTGGTTTTCCAATAGTTGTAATCTTCTCCATCAGATAGAGGAGGTTGGTTGACTGACTGACCTTCTGCATAACCTTGAGCTGCCATTTATCTTTTGCTCTTCAGATCGCGAGATCTTCTTTGTCGAAGAGACTTGGCTCTGATACCACTTGTTGCCCAACTAGCAAGCCCAGAGGGGGGGTGAATGGGATTTAAAATTCTTTTAGATTTCACACCTGTCAACAAAAACACTTTAACAGAAAAACACTAAGTTCAATTGTTAGTGTTAGTGATAAGGAAGACAACAAACAAATAAGCACACAAGCACACAACACAGGAAATTTTATCCTGGTTCAGACCTCCTATCCAAAGGAGTCCTACGTCTAGTCCCCAAGCAACAACTTGGGATTTCACTAACCAAGGGTACTGTCCCCCTTAAGGACCCTTACACATCCAGCTGCAGCTGGCCTTCTCTTCTAACCCCGAAGAGCTACAAACCACCCTGATACAAAGGTCTTCCTTCCTTAATGAAGGGAATACAAACCACATGTTTCCAATAGGTCTTCTATTCACAACCCGAAGAGGAACTTCACAACAGATGTGAAAGAAAGCGAAAGGCCCCAAGACCAAGCTTAGAACGAAATGCTTGATCTGAGGCGAAGTCTGAGAGAGAAAGATTAACAATGAGAAAATCTCTCAGAACTACAAGCTCTCGAAAAAGTCTAGATAATGAAAGGCTGAGAGCTACGAGCTAAGGAATGAATGGAGTGAAGCAAGAAGCTCTTCTTCGTTGTTCAAGGCTTTTCCTGAAGGCTCTATCACACAAAGATTCAAATAATCAAACTACTTTTCTAAGAGTCTTCAGTCTTGTATATATATCTTCACTTTAACAAAGTAGCCATTGAAGAGACCATTGTCTCTAAGATTAATGCTCGTTAGACTGCATGGTCCATCGTGCGCGACAGGTAAGCTTGCAGCCATTTAATGCTCTGGAGCCATGCACGCAAAGAGAAGATTCATCTAGATATTCTTCAGCTTCTGGTTGTCCAACGTTGTAAGATATGATACTGGCAAATACCTGCACACAATAAATGTCAAAGCACAGACAGCTAGACTGTCTCTATGTTTGTCAGTCAATGTTAGAAACCATGTAGTGAGAACGTACACCAAAATAGAAATGTCATTCTACTATTCTAAAAAGTGTTTTCTATAGAAACATAGGAATAGAAGACACCTAGATATGCAACGTGCAGAGATGTGTACAATCTCATTAAATGCAAGGATATTAGTGATGCACGCATGAAGACTTTGACTTTCACAAAATTTAAAAATATATTTGAATATCATGTATGAAATCGATGCAATCCATGAAGTCATTTTCACAACGAAATAGTTGTACAACTTATGAAATCGTTGTTTATGCAAATCGTTATACAAGAGAAAACAAATCATTGTACAAGCAAATCATTGTAAAGATATAAGCAAATCATTGTACAAGCAAATCGTTGTACAAGCAAATCGTTGTAAAGATATAAGTAAATTATTGTACAAGCAAATCGTTGTAAAGATATAAGCAAATTGTTGTACAAGCATAAGCAAATCATTGTACAAGCAAATCGTTATACAAATATAAGCAAATCGTTTTACAAGCATAAACAAATCATTGTTTGAGCAAATTGTTGTTCAAACATAAACAAATCGTTGCTCAAATACAAACAAATCATTGTTTCAGCAAATCGTTGTTCAAATACAAGCAAATCATTACGGCGACCTGTTGAACAACTACCCCTAAGAAATTTAAATTTAAAGATTTTCTTAATTCAAATGTACTCATTATTTTTTCTATGACAAAATACTTAAATAGATATTCTACAAAGAAAATATATCACAAAATATATATATACAGATAAATACCACAGCTAAAATCCTGATCACAAAGTTTTCTAAGTCCACAGACTCTCCCTATGTCCTACTAAATTCGGCTATTGACTTCGACTGCTAACTTCGACTCCTTCAAAACGAAGTTAAAAAACCTCCAAAATTTTCTAAGTCCACAACTTTATATGTAATTCGTCTGATGACTCCGACTAGTACAGTCAAATGCCTTTTAAAACCCAATACTTGATTCGACTGTCATCTCCGACTGCCACAGTCGAATGCCTCAAAAATCGATCTATATAGTATTCGACTGCTATAGTCGAATAGCCTTGTTTTTTTTAGAAGCCGAATTACCTTGTTAATCCTTTCTAGAGTCGAATCACTTCTACTCCTTCAGTCGAATTGTATGTTCTTATGAATTTGACTTCACTGTTAATTCTGTACTTATTACTTTTTTTGATCTGTTTTAGACTTAACACCTACTGTAAGCTTATCTCCTAATCTTTTCACATCCTTTTTAATGGATCTTTTATATCTTATTAATCCATCAGAAATATCATTATTTTATTATTTTCTCTGATAAGACAAGTCATATTAAACTTAAAATATTCATCTAAATCCTGTGCAAACTATTTCTGAAATATTTTCTAATCTGAGCCTCATGGTCTTCACATCTTTACTCCAGATTTTCTGGATACAATGGATACAGTGCATTTATGTATTTTCAAGCGCATGGTATCTGACCAAAGCCTACCTACCACTGACAAGACCCATGCTTCACCTTTTTAGCATATCTGTCTGTCTACTCCTTCTGTCTGAAAGATTTTGCATACGAGGTTTCCATACCTTCTTTATGTAATTTTTCTGACTCACCTACCTCAAAGGTATTGATATGCTCTTCCTTTTGTCTTGTCCTTTGTGCAGGCATTTATTGGAGCACGTTTTTAAGATGCTCCTTTCACAGTTCACTCAGAAAGGAAAAGAGCTTATCTTCTAGCTGTGAAAACTGCACCTCTTCTGAAGACCTTGGAAAGAAGTAAAACTGAAGAACCTCTGGATAATAAGCTCATCAAAATATAAAGGAAACTAGAGCTCTCTCTAAATGGTCAGATTGCAAACGGCTACAAACTCCAACGCCTATCTTCTAAACGGCTATATTCTGAAGTGTATAAAAGGAGCTCAAGTTTGAAAAGAAGACATACAAGCTTTTTCATATCCTATGAGCTTTATTCGAATATCTTCAAGCCTTTCCTGCAAGCAAAACGTCTGAGAGCTTTTCTCTTCAGAATACATTCTCTAAAGCTCTCCTAGAAGTCTAGAGTAGGGTGGCAACTGTAATTGCTTATTTTCTTCAAGTCCCCCCTTGCATTTCAGTTAGGATTCAAGTCTCATTTCTAATCTACTAATCCTTCTGAAGTCTGTATGTGTTTGTGCTCAGATCTAAGGCAAACACACAAGTGTTTCTTTATTATTCTTATGTAATTTCTGCATAAGTCTGGTTCTGCATTGCCCCTCCTGTGAAGGGAAGGCCTTGTGAAAGTCAGTTGTTGTACCCCTGTTTAGGGAAGACTTGTTTGGTGGCAAGTGGGTTTGTAATTCCTCTCAAGGGTGAGAGAATGCAAATTTATTGGCGGTTAGTGGAAATCTCAAGTGGTTAACTTGAGGACTGGATGTAGGACTTCCTAATTGGAAGGGTCGAACTAGGATAAATCCTTGTGCATTCCTTGTGTGATTGTTTCCGCCTTATTTACACTTGAATCACACACATCACACTAAGCTCTAACAAATTTATTTAGTGTTGTGCAATTTCAGAAGAAAATTTTAAAAGGAAGAAGTCCTATTCACCCCCCCCCCCATTTAGGACATTCTTAGTGCCATTTTGATCCAACAAGTGGTATCAGAGCGAGGTCTTCTCAAAAAAAAAATCAAAAGATTGGCATCCGAAGCTCACAACTATGAAGGCCAATCAGTTACAAGGCCACCATTCTTTGATGGTGAAGATTACCAATATTGGAAGATGCGAATGGAATGCTTCATCAGAGGTACTGACTTCGACTTATGGCAGGTAATAGAACAAGGTGACTATCAAATCCTTGGTGAAACTTCTTCTTTTGGTCTTTCCATTGCAGATAAAAGAAATATGTCTTTAAATTACAAGGCAAGAAATTACCTTTGCTGTGCTTTGTCTAAAAGAGAATTTAATAGACTTTCAGCTTGTAAAACAGGTAAAGAAATGTGGGATAAGCTTCAAGTAACTTATGAAGGCACAAATAGGGTTAAACAAATAAAGATAGATATACTTGTATCCTAATATGAACAGTTCAAAATGCTCCCTAATGAAAATATAACTCAAATGTATAATAGATTTTCAAATATAATTGTCAGATTAAGTGCTTTAGGAAAGGTCCTAACTAATGAAGAAATAGTTAGGAAAATCCTGAGATCTCTAACTAATGTATAGACTCCTAAAGTTACAGCCATAGAGGAAGCTCATGACTTAACACAATTGTCAATTGATAAATTAATAGGATCCCTTATGGCTCATGAAATTAATATGGAAAGGTTTTCTGAAAATTCTTCGAAATTTTTTTTTTCAAATGCTTTGAAGATTGCAGATTCCTCTTCATCTGAAGACTCAAAGGAAAAGTCAAATGACAGTGATGATGAGGCCATGCTTTCAAGAAAACTGCAGAGAATCCTTGCAAAGAAGAAGAAGTTTGGCTCAAAAAGATTTTTCAAGAAAGAAAAGAAGAAAGAGCCAACTTGCTATGAGTGTAATCAACCCGGACATTACAAATCTGAATCTCCCAAGCTCAAGAAAAAGGATCAAGTAGAAAAATCTGACAGGAAGAAAGACAAAGAGAAAAAGTTCAGAAAATTCAAGAAAAAGGCAATGGCAGCAACATGGGACAATGAAGAAGGAACCAGTTCAGAATCATCCAGCTCAGAATCTGAAGAGGAAGAGAAGACAAATCTAGCCCTCATGGCGGGACTAGAACAGGTAAACTCAGAAACCTCCTTTACTTCTTGTTCTGAATCCGATTCTGATAGCCTTGAAGATGCCTTCAATGAACTCTATGAAAAATATAAAACAGTAGTAAAACAAATGAAAATAGTTAAACTAAATCTACTAAACCAAGAAAGGCTAATACCTTTCTTAAAAATGAAGCAGAAAGGTTAAACAAAAGATTAAGTGAAACTAAAAGAACTAATGAACTGCTATGCGAAGACTTGAAAATTAAAAACAACAAGATTTTGGAAATACAATCAAATCTTAAGGAACTCAAAAATGAAGAAAATTTGCAAGAGGAAAATAATTATCTAAAAGCCACCATAGAAAAGATTTATAACTACAAAACTTCTTTATTTGTTAATATAAAAGGCTCTATAATAGGAAAGAAAAAATATGGATTAGGATACACACCTCCTCCAAATGAAGAAAATATTATTCATCCTAAAGTGTATCCAACCCCTAAATTTGTAGCAGAAAATAAAATTAAAAATGCTAAAAAGATAAATCAGCATGTGTATAGACAAAAACAGAAATTCAACAATATTAAGAAGAATGCTTTTGATCTATGCTGCAGTCACTGTAATCAATTAGGACACATCATTAGCACATGCACCACTAGACATTTAAGATGGATTCCTAAAACTAACCATCAAGGACCCAAGAAAATTTGGGTACCAAAAGTTACAACTTGATTTTGTTTGCAGGGTCGGCTGAGGGCATCCAAATGGTATTTGGATAGTGGATGCTCAAGGCATATGACAGGGGATAAGAAGTTATTCTCAAGTTTTAGAGAAGAAAGTGGTCAAGTCACATATGGTGATAATGGAAAAGGAAAAGTATTAGGGTATGGAACAGTTGGTACTAAAAAAAAGAACCTAATTGAAGATGTCATGTATATAGAAGGTCTGAAGCATAATCTGATAAGTATTAGTCAGTTATGTGACAAAGGGCATTTAGTAAATTTTCAGAATGAAAAGTGTATTATTCAGAAAGGTAACAAGATTGTGTTCGAAGCTCAAAGAATAAAGAATTTATATACATTGCAACTAGCAGAATTGAAGGAAGTAAACTTATGTCTTGCAACCACCAAAAGTGAAGATTCAGATTTGTGGCATAGAAGACTTGGTCATGCAAGCACCTCAGTAATCAAGAAATTAATGAAGCATGATCTGGTTGAGGGGCTTCCAAAGATGAAACTTAAGAAATCTGGAATTTGTTCAGCTTATGCTATAGGGAAACAAACCAAGAACTCATTTCAATCCAAAACAATTGTTAGAACTTCCAAGCCTTTGGAATTAATTCACATGGATTTATTTGGACCTATAAGGATAGTCAGTCTTGGAGGTAAAGTCTATGGCTATGTATTAGTTAATGACAACTCAAGGTACACTTGGGTGTCTTTTCTAGAAGCCAAATCTAAAGCCTTTCAAGCATTTCCGAAGTTCAGCAAAATAGTTCAGAAAAATCAGAAATTCCATATTACAAGCATTAGATCTGATCATGGAGGTGAATTTAAGAATGAAGAATTCATGAAGTTCTGTGAAGAAAATGGGGTTGAGCATAACTTCTCAGCACCAAGAACACCTCAGCAGAATGGAGTAGCAGAAAGAAAGAACAGAACATTGCTGGATATGACCAGAACAATGTTGAATGAGTATAATTTGCCAAAATATTTCTAGGTAGAGGCAGTCAATACAACCTGCTACATCATCAACAGGTGCATGATCAGGCCCATTCTAAAGAAGACTCCATATGAACTCTACAAGGGAAAGAAGCCCAACATCAGTCATCTTCGACCTTTTGGCTGTAAGTGCTTTATCTTAAATAATGGTAAGGATAATCTAGGAAAATTAGATGCTAAACGTGATGAAGGATTTTTTCTAGGATACATTTCAAAACCAAGAAGTTATAAAGTATTCAATAGAAGGACATTAACCATAGAACAATCTATACATATCTTATTTGATGAGACTAACCCTTCTATCAAAAGGATAGAAGAAGAAGAAGAATGTGTTGATGATCTATGCAAGGATCTAGAAAAGACTTCTCTTGAAGAAGAAGGAAAAGATGAAGAAAAGGAAGACCCTCTATTAGAAGATCTTCAACAACTAGAAGAACCACAAGAAGGGCTACCTAGAGAATTAAGGTATCACCGGAATCATCCAAGAGAAAACATTATAGGTGATCATCAAGATAGGGTAAGAACAAGAGGTATGCAAAGTCCTTGTGATTTTTTTGCTTTAGTTTCTCAAATATAGCCTAGGACAATCGATGATGCTCTGGGAGATGAATCTTGGATCCTTGCTATGCAAGAGGAACTTAATCAGTTCCAATGCAGTGAGGTATGGACTCTTGTGCCTAGAACTTCTGATCATCTAGTTATTGGAACCAGATGGGTTTTCAGAAACAAGATGGATGAATCAGGGGTAATCACTAGGAACAAAGTCAGACTTGTAGCTCAAGGATATTCCCAAGAGGAAGGCATAGACTTTGATGAAACCTACGCTCCAGTAGCTAGATTAGAGGCTATCAGAATTTTATTAGCATATGCTTGTTCTCTTAATACTAATTTATTTCAGATGGATGTTAAAAGTACTTTTCTGAATGGTTTTATTAAAGAAGAAGTGTATGTTGAGAAACCACCTGGTTTTGAAGATACTACTTATCCTAATCATGTTTTCCGTTTAAAGAAAGCACTATATGGTCTGAAACAAGCTCCAAGAGCTTGGTATGAAAGATTGAGTGCTTATCTTATATCACATGATTTTACAAGAGGTAAAGTAGATTGCACATTATTTATAAAGAAATTTTCAGATGGAATCTTAATTGTGCAAATCTATGTTGATGACATTATCTTTGGTTCTACTAATGAATCACTTTGTAAGTTCTTTAAAAATTTAATGCAAAGTGAATTTGAAATGAGCATGATGGGTGAACTAAATTATTTTCTTGGGTTGCAAATAAAGTAGACCAAGGAAGGAACTCACATTTGTCAAACCAAATATATTTCAGATTTACTTTCTAAGTATGGTTTTGACAAGTGTAAGCCATTAGGAACACCCATGAGCTCAGACATTAAGTTAGATAGTGATCCTCTTGGTAAGAAGGTAGATCAGAATATCTATAAAGGAATGATAGGATCACTGCTCTATCTTATTGCTAGCAGACCAGATATAATGTTTAGTGTCTGTTTATGTGCAAGATTCCAAGCTGATCCAAAAGAATCACATGTTCATACTGCTAAAAGAATTTTTAGATATCTTATAAATACCAGTAAATTAGGACTTTGGTTTCCCAGATGTTCTGAATTCAAGTTAATTGGATATAGTGATGCTAACTATGCTGGATGCAAAATAGATAGGAAAAGCACTAGTGGCACTTGTCAAATTCATGCAGGATGCTTGATATCTTGGTCTTCCAGGAAGCAAAACTCAGTAGCTTTGTCAACCACAGAAGCTGAATACATTGCAGCAGGGAGTTGTTGTACTCAACTCTTGTAGATCAAACACCAATTGGAAGACTATGGCCATCAGCTCCAAGAAATTCCAATGCTATGTGACAATACAAGTGCAATAAATTTGACCAAGAATCCTATCCAACACTCAAGAACAAAGCACATTGAGGTTAGACATCACTTCATCAGAGACCATATAAGTAATGGCAATATTTCACTTGAATTTGTATCTACTGAAAATCAACTTGCAGATATTTTTACAAAACCTCTTCCTGAGGATAGATTCACATCTATTAGAAGAGAAATAGGTATGTGTAATCCTGATTAACTTATCAAAGTAAAATGACACTTGAATTGTTTGTTAAGATACTACTGTTTGAACTGTCTGTGAAAAAACATCCTAAAAAATTCTAAGTCCCAGACATTCGAATTATGCATTCGAATCATGTTATAATTCTCTCATTCGACTGATGCAGTCGATTACATAATTCGACTTACTGTGAATTTCTTTTTTTTTAAGGGGGCACTTTCAATAAAATCCTTTTAAATGTATCAATGGTCAAATCACTTGATCCCGATCATTCATCCTGAAATCTCGGGCCAGTTACTTTTTTCCTCCTTATATAAGAAAACCCCTTTTCCTTTAGAAGACACCCTTTTGAAATCCATCTTCGAATCCCTTGTCTTCGTCTACTTCTTCGCGCCCTTACTGTTCTCCGGCGAAGGACTTCTGAAGAACCCTGAAATCTCCATCCTCCTCGAAGAAAGGTAGGATCTTAGAACTCTCTTCAACATTTCTATCACTCCTTTACTGGTTCCCTGAATCATTTCCATTTCCATATTCTAGATGACTTCGTCTAGGGTTTTGGATATTGTCCATTTGACCCCTGATCAACTCCAGCATCTTGCTAAGATCCCTATATTTCTAAGGAAGGCCGTTGATGTTTTTGAGTGGCAACTTGTCTTGGGTAGAAGACACCCTCAATGCCATGGGCTGGACCAAGCTATGTCAGATTTCTAAGCCCTCTATGGAAAACGCCATTAGAGCCTTCTATGCGTCTCTACAAGTATCTTCTGGAAACCCAGTGTTTGGGTATGTCAAAGGAACCAAGATTACCATATCAGAAGAATTATTGGTTGAGAGTTTGGATTGTCCAAGTTCTGGACACAAACTCAGTGAGTTCGTTACCCTTGAAAAGCAAAAATTGGGGATTATAGGCAATTTGGCCACTATCAGTAAGAAGGGGCTCTTAGTGAATGAGTTATCAGCAGAAAAGAGACTGATCCACTTAGTTATTACAAACATTGTGACCCCTATAGAAGGAACTTACTCCTCCATAACTGCCAGGGATGGAAATCTACTTTTTTGGGCTGTTAAGAGGCATAGAGTAAATTTGCCAGCAGTTATTTTAGAAAAGATGACAGCTTCAAAGGATTTGCAGGAATCCCTTCCTTATGGATCTCTGCTCTCTCTGATTTTCAAGAGATTCTCAGTAGAACTATCTGGAGAAATCTCTGTTGGAATCAAGGAAAAAATTGGAATCTTTACCTTGAGAAGGAGTCACTATTCCTTGGTTAGCAAAAAACAAAATTTATGGTTCAAGGATTCAGTACCAGAATGTGATCATGAGATTTTTCCTGATGAACCTCTCATCTCATTATCCTCTCAAGAACTTCAACATGAAGAAGTTCCAGCAGCAGAAGATAGAGAACCAGAAGTCCAAGTCAGATCTGAAGCCCCAGTTCAGATCCAAGAGCAAGAAGATCAGTTTCATATTTCCTCCTTCCTTCCTGAACCAAATGCTCCTGAGGAAACCATTGATGAAGTTCTAAGAGACATTAGAGGTAAAAGAGTTGTCTCTGATGATATTCCTGTTTTTACCCCCATGGAACATGAATTTGAGGAAAGGGAACATCAATCCTTTCCATCTCAGTATGAGACCCGGCCAAGGTCTCAGGGGGAGAGTAGCAATAACTTCTCTACCATTTTAGATTTGTTAAGTAAACAACAAGAGACTCTTTCTGTTCTTTAGATACAAGTTGAATTTGTTAATGCCAAGTTTGATAATTTGTCTGATGACGTTAAGCAGATAAAAGATCTATTGCTTCAGTTGGTGTGCCAACATGGCACTTCTAGGCCATCAGAGCCTTCTTCCTCTCAGCAGTAGGGAGAACATGTTCCAGTTCAAGAGCTGCATCAAATTGGTGTTCAAGAAACTCTAGTACCAGAACCTGAAGAGTCAGTCCTTGAACAACCATCAGTGGAAGCAAAAGGGTCAGATTCACAGGCAGAGCAGTAGCAGCAGCACCAGCAAGTTGAGCAGCAACCTGAACAGGACCAGGAGCCAGAATCTCACGTACAAGGGCATGATGTGCCAATGCCTGATCAGCACAAAGAGCCTGAGCCACAGGTTGAGGAGCCTTCTGAGCAGCAGGAAGAACTAGAGCAAGAGGCACAATTAGCCATGGTGTTGTTTCAACCACAAATTGAGCAACAACAAGAGCCTGCAGTGGAAAAGCAGTCAGCAGGAGTGGCAGCAGCAGTAGAGGAGTCCCAGCAAGAGAATCAATCCCAGATGAAGCCTAAGGCCAAGAGATCCCTTGAATCCTCTCATGAACTCCAAACCTTCAAGAGGAAAGTGAAGCGCAGACTGGTCAAAAATGGTGACCCTGTCATCCCTCATCCTTCTTCTAGGCCTACTCCCCCTACACTAGCTCCATCTGTTAAGCCTCCTCTAGAGCCCACTCCAACTAAACTCAATCCACTACACCCACAACACCAACTCCTGAGAATCTTTCACATTCCACTTCTCCGGATCCTCCTCCACTTGCAACCATTCCCATGGATCCATTCTACCAGGACATAAAATTCTCCTTCTACCCTATGAAATACCAATTCAAACCTCTCAAAGCAATCACTCTAAATCTTTCCACTTAACCCCCTCAAATTTTTTCTTCTCTTCCTACTGCCTTCAAAACTGATTCCAAGAAAACCCTTCTTCATCTAGCTGAAATACTTCCAAGTATACAGCTTTCAGCCTCTAGTGGACCCAAATTAGGTGACAAACCTTCCTTACTCCTTCCACAATTTTGGTATGCTTTCATCCACCACTCTGAGCATTGCATGAATTTGTTCAGAGATATCTCTCTATTCGAGCATTCCTTGAAATTCATGAGATGCCAGGTTTCACCTTTGAACATTGGCTTCCTACTCTGCTCAAAACTACACAAATCTCAGTAGAAGACTTTAGTTCATCTCTCAGAAAAGTCATTGCTTAACTCTCAAAGAGTTCATTGACCTCTATCCAGATGAAGCAACCATATATCAAACAACCCAATCTAGAAACAAATTTTTGACAGTTCAGCATCACCTGTCTCTAAGGTTTCATGAGCTGTTTGGAATTCATCTCAGGAAATCTCAGGCCAAGTACACCAAAATGAAAACCTTCAACTTCGAAAGATTCAAATTAGGTTTGCATGATGTTTCTAAAGGCCAATGGTAAAATCTTTTAAGAGGCCAAAGAGAAATTGTTTCTTCTATGACTATGGTTCTACCTTCCGGTCTCCATCCTCCCCTCATAGGAGCTGTTGCATACAGAAGAGACTTTGTTGAAGCTATCTTTAACAGATTCATCTGGATTGCCACAAGATTCAAAATCAAATACAAATACAAACTGTCTTTCCAGAGATTTGTATTTCTGCAGCTCTCCAAGAACCCCCGTCATCTCCTAGATTTTCAACTATGTTTTGTTGAAACTGAAAGATACAATATTGATCCATGGGCAGCAGCTTATCCCTCTTACCACTCTGATTGTGAGAAGTTGAAGCTTACTCTTCATGAGTTTCACTCCAAGAGTCTTAAGGACTTAAGAAAGATCATTGGTCATAGGTGGGCACAGAGGTACTTGATATGATATCAAGCCAAGGATTTAGCTGTGTCCAGTGGTCTGCATTGGAATATCACTCTCAATGAGTTTCTTCACCTTACAGCTTCTAAGCACTTTGTTCCCCTCAAAGCTCGCTTAGACAGAGAAAAGTATCATAATAGGATTTCCTAGTTCCGGAGACGCCACATCAAATCTCTTAAAAATTTATCCTCCACCAATCCTGACTACAACATTGATTATGCATTGTTTGACAATTACTTTGAGAAGAATGAGCAGAAGCTCTGGGATCTCCTTCAACCTTTTCTTGCCAAGATCCCTAGATCTCTGTATTTACCTAGTTCTCTGTCTAAGTCATGAACATTTTCTTATGTATTTCCTTTGCTTTCTGAATGAAATGTCTTTTACTTGACTATCCTTTCTATTAATGCCACAAAGGGGGAGAAAAAAAATTGACATATTTATCACTGACTATTTAAATATTTTTGTCATTAACAAAAAGGAGGAGAATTGTTGAGCAACTACCCCTAAGAAATTTAAATTTAAAGGTTTTCTTAATTCAAATGTACTCATTATTTTTGCTATGACAAAATACTTAAATAAATATTCTACAAAGAAAATATATCACAAAATATATATATACAGATAAATACCACAGTTAAAATCCTGATCACAAAGTTTTCTAAGTCCATAGACTCTCCCTATGTCCTACTAAATTCGGCTATTGACTTTGACTGCTAACTTCGACTCCTTCAGAAACGAAGTTAAACAACCTCCAAAATTTTCTAAGTCCACAACTTTATATGTAATTCGACTGATGACTCCGACTGGTACAGTCGAATGCCTTTCAAAACCCAATACTTGATTCCACTGTCATCTCCGACTGCCACAGTCGAATGCCTCAGAAATCGATCTATATAGTATTCGACTGCTATAGTCGAATAGCCTTGTTTTTTTTTAGAAGCCGAATTACCTTCTTAATCCTTTCTAGAGTCGAATCACTTCTACTCTTTCAGTCGAATTGTATGTTCTTATGAATTCGACTTCACTGTTAATTCTGTACTTATTACTTTTTTGATCAGTTTTAGGCTTAACCCCTACTGTAAGCTTATCTCCTAATCTTTTCACATCCTTTTTAATGGATCTTTTATATCTTATTAATCCATCAGAAATATCATTATTTTATTATTTTCTCTGACAAGACAAGTCATATTAAACTTAAAATATTCATCTAAATCCTGTGCAAACTATTTCTGAAATATTTTCTAATATGAGCCTCATGGTCTTCACATCTTTACTCCAGATTTTCTAGATACAATGGATACAGTGCATTTATGTATTTTCAAGCGCATGGCATCTGACCAAAGCCTACCTACCACTGACAAGACCCATGCTTCACCTTTTTAGCATATCTGTCTGTCTACTCCTTCTGTCTGAAAGATTTTGCATACGAGGTTTCCATACCTTCTTTCTGTAATTTTTCTGACTCACCTACCTCAAAGGTATTGAGATGCTCTTCCTTTTGTCTTGTCCTTTGTGCAGGCATTTATTGGAGCACGTTTTTAAGATGCTCCTTTCACAGTTCACTCCGAAAGGAAAAGAGCTTATCTTCTAGATGTGAAAACTGCACCTCTTCTGAAGACCTTGGAAATAAGCAAAACTGAAGAACCTCTGGATAATAAGCTCATCAAAATACAAAGGAAACTAGAGCTCTCTCTAAATGGTCAGATTGCAAACGGCTACAAACTCCAACGGCTATCTTCTAAATGGCTATATTCTGAAGTGTTTAAAAGGAGCTCAAGTTTGAAAAGAAGACATACAAGCTTTTTCATATCCTGTGAGCTTTCTTCGAATTTCCTCAAGTCTTTCCTGCAAGCAAAAAGTCTGAGAGCTTTTCTCTTCAGAATACATTCTCTGAAGCTCTCCTAGAAGTCTTGAGTAGGGTGGCAACTGTAATTGCTTATTTTCTTCAAGTCCACCGTTGCATTTCAGATAGGATTCAAGTCTCATTTCTGATCTACTAATCCTTCTGAAGTCTGTATATGTTTGTGCTCAGATCTAAGGAAAACACACAAGTGTTTCTTTATTATTCTTGTGTAATTTCTACAGAAGTCTGGTTCTGCATTGCCCCTCCTGCAGTGAAGGGAAGGGCTTTTGAAAGGCAGTTGTTAAACCCTTGTTTAGGGAAGACTTGCTTAGGAGCAAGTGGGTTTGTAATTCCTCTCAAGGGTGAGAGAAGGCCAATTTATTGACGATTAGTGGAAATCTCAAGTGGTTAACTTGAGGACTGGATGTAGGACTTCCTAATTGGAAAGGCCGAACCAGGATAAATCATTGTGCATTCCTTGTGTGATTGTTTCCGCCTTGTTTACACTTGAATCACACACATCACACTAAGCTCTAACAAATTTATTTAGTGTTGTACAATTTCAGAAGAAAATTTTAAAAGGAAGAAGTCATATTCAGCCCCCCCCCCCCCCCTCTAGGACATTCTTAGTGCCATTTCGATCCAACACGACCAAATCGTTGTGTAACTTAATAAATCGTAGTAAGACCGAAATCGTTGTCTCACTTAACAAATCATTGTGAGACCGAAATCGTTGTTTCTCTTAACGAATCGTTGTGAAGCAATAGAATCATTCATACTTATCAAATCGTTATAAGATGAAATCGTTGTAGCGATATAATCGTTCTTTGACTTATGAAATCATTATGCTATAAAGGAAATCATTGTTCTACAAAGGAAATCGATGTGTACTTAGAAGAAATGCATGCTCTGAACTTTGAATGATACAGTGTAAGAATTACTTACAGATTTTGCTCAATTTATTCCCTGTGGATGAACTTCATATAAACTTGTTAGAAAATAATTGTTAGGGTTTTGTTAGTCACCAAAATTGTATATAATTAAATAAAATTATATGGGGATGGACTGATCATCAATTTCGCGGCCAAGGGGTTAGGATAGGCCTAGGACTCCTTTTTAGGAGAATTATGAGTTAAATAGTGATTATCTTAACCTTTTTCATTTATTAATATTTTATGTATGAATTTAACATTAATTATCTCTAATCCAACTTGGCCTCTTCACTTTTGGGCCCATTAATTCATGTATGGACCATCTTGGTTAACCCATCACCTATTTTAACTTAATGGGTTTTAGTTTATTCCCATTTTATTCTAATTTAAATTTATTTATAAAATTTTAAATTCTAGAGTTGCTACATAACATGCAAGACTTATACTAAGACTGTGTAAAATAGGTCTCGAGCAAGCTTTAGAATACGCGACAGGTTTAGTCGTTGCCTATTTCAAAGGCTACTGGCAGTTAAAACAGGTCTACAGTCGGTCCTATAAATCGGGATGGGGTTAACGGTCACGTTTATATACAATCAGTATGACCATTCGATTCAGGATAGAAATGCGACGTCAGGGTCAGACACGTTCAAGACAATCGATTGGTGACCACTGAACCGCGACGGTGTTGTCCGACACATTCATGTCACAATCAAAATACAAACTACTTGCGAAAACCAAGGGTGGGAAAATGATCTAATCGTGACGGCACAACTGGTCGCGTATCAGACATGAATTGAAAAGTACGCGACACACAATTTGATGCTGTCAGATCTTGTCAGAATGAAAGGAAAACATGACTATTTAGACTGTCGCCTTTAAGATAATCGCGACGGCTTTACCTGTCGCAACACCAGTCACTAAATAGCGACGGCTGGTCTGGTCACGATTTAGGGTTCAACCCGGAGACAGTGAAAAAAACATTTCAGTCATGAATGTTTGGTCTATATCTTGGGATCTAGGGCTCTTTGGACAAAAAGTATGAACATGAAAGTTGTAGGGGACAATGAGTAGGAGAGAACTCTACTTTTGGTTTGACTCGATTTGGTCTTGGGATGCATGAAAATGACATGAACACTAAAAGCCCTAATCATGTGTGATGTTTGGAAAACGCTTAATACTCGATGCATGATTGATGAAAATTGAGGAAAACAAGTGCATATGAAACTAGACTTGATGAAATTTCACATGGTATATGATTTGTTCATGTTTGACCCGAGAACACCTATCTTTGAATGATTCCTCGAAGAGTCTTCTGCAGGTCGATGCAGAAAGCAAGTTGAGGAAGAGAGCTCCAATTGGGGGCGATCTCCACCTCCTCTGGTACTTAAGCTATGCTCATCTCGACCCCAGCAAGTTGGTAACTCATCCCCAAAGGGTTTATGACGAGTATTTAAATATTTAGGGTATTTTAGAAGTCCTATTGCAACTAGAAAGGGGAGCTCCGAGTCTTGATTAATCCCTTCCTTAATTTGAGAAGTCTCACCCCAATTGAGTAGGAGAATCATTAGAAAACTCCATAATATGGTTGGGCACAAATTTGGGTTGATTTGAAAGTCTAATTATCTTAGATTTGCCCCAATTTCTCTTTCTAATTTTCTGCCCAATTTGGGCTACGAATTTTTTGAGATTTATTACTATTTGGGTTTTTATTCTTTAGACTAAGAGTGTAAATTTGACCCATAATATTTTTTAGTCATTTTGGTCGTTATTTTTCACTTGATCTCTTATTTTTTATTATTAAATTTTCAGAGTACTATAGTAGTAAATAATCTAATTTGGATATGTGCACTAATCACGGCATATCTCAATGCATGCTTTATCACATTTGAAACTAATATTTTTAGCAGGACATTGTTGTAGACAGGTTTCAACGTCTATTAGAAAACTTTAGAGCTTAACTTTTGGAGTGTTAGGACTCCGTTTCTTTTCTCACTCTTATTCTGACATCTCCCTTTCTTCTTCAACCATCTTCTTCAGTACTCAATATTAATGCTGTAGGTCTCAGCAATATTACCTTAACACTTACTAGTATAACCTCAAGAACAATATTCCAACCGGCCAAAACAAATTCACACCGTCAGCCCAGCTCCTCTCGATCTCGTCTAATCCCAGATGGCATTAAAGTCCTTTTCCCAACATACTGGCCTTGTTCTTCTTCATTTGAATTGCGCCCTGCAGAGAACAGTGGAGTTGAGATGCAAAAAGCACACACACGGCCTTGGACAAGTAGATCAGACGAAGCCCGGTGGAGGGTTCCTCATTCCAGTGCAAATATGACAAGGCAATGCAGTCAATGAGTTGGAAGGAGAGGAACAACTATAATGGAAGAAAACTTGTGGACATCGAGTTAGTTCCATTCCAGCACGTCATTGGGGATACAAGCCTAAGGATCTTAACGTTGTCCCCCTTTAAGAAAACAAGTTCATGTGCTCCAATGGGATCCCATGCTTCGTTCCCACACGCCTCTTCTAAGGCCATCACTGGCAGCTTTCGGGCCCATCTTTCCATGAGGCTCACCGGCTATAATTTCTTTTGAGGATTAGATATTGTTTGGACCAGAATCTTAGACCCTTCGCTCCCTCCACCGGTACCCACCATTGTACATTCCCCAGTTTGACATGTCCAAGTGTGTTCTTTATTATCTTTTGCTGATCTCTTTCTCTCTTCTAAGCGGTTGGGTCCAATGGATACTTCTCTTGGGTGGAACCCTTGTTTCCCTTTTCTTAGGTAGTAGAGGACAAAAGCGAAGTTAAAGACACAAGGAAAGAAGAATATATGTGGTGGAAGGCAAACTATACGGCACCGAAAGTAGGATTCTGGTCCACTACTTATATTTGAGCCTTGACTATGACCATTCTACGACTTGGGCCATTCTACCTACCACTCTGCATGTTAGCTTGGCACTGAGTGGAGAAAGATATAAGGAGAAAAGGTCATCGTGAAGGGCAGACTACTATCGAATGTAAGATATATATGCAAGATGACTCATTAATTGGTGATGTGGATGTATCGATGAAGGGACTAAGGCAGCGTTCCAATTTGCCTGTGGGAATTGCATGCATAGTTGACTAGTTTGAATATTCACTACTCACGAAGGGCAAAGCTGAGATCACCGGTACTTTTTTGAAGTAGCTTAGTGGAAATGGGGAGGGAAGAAACTAGTCTAAACCTGAGTTCAAAATCCCGCAAGAAAACCACCCAAGGGGTTGCACAAGGGCGCCCTAATTATGTGGGGAGTAGTACTGACGAGATCACCAGTACTAAACATGAAAATTATGAGAGCTGTCAATGGAGACATGTGCAAGGACATCAATTTCTGAATTCAAGTAAACCTTGAATTTTCGTTCATTGAGGACGGCATCATCTATCATTAGTCAGAAGATAGAACGTCGACTTATATATGGACTTGTAGCCTTTGGTCATAGCAAGATATCTTTTACAACTTCTTTGCACCCAGGCCTTAATCTTTTACAACTTTCTAGTCCTTCAACTAAAAAAGCGTGGAGATAATCTATCCTTCCGATCATCCACGGCTAATTCAAAAACCATACCTTCAATGTTTGCGCAGCAAATTTTGCAAAACAAATCTTGATTTTACTTATGGCATAATTGCAATTTTTGGAGAGAGAAACAAGGTTGGCCCGGTGTTATAATACACACCCAATTAGAGATGGCTGATTAGAGTGTCAAAATTTATTCTATCATACTTACATAATTAAGTAAAACCACACATTACATAGATCGAATAGAGATAGAGGAGATGGAAGTGATCACGTCAAGTAGACTTGACACGTGGCAATTTTTATAATGGGTTCGATATGTCCATTCACCAAAAATCTCTTGGGTATTTCACTAGATAACAACACCTGATGTTGCTGTTTAACCATTTGAATGCCGAATTTGAGAGGCTGCACTGCCATTTTATACTTCACAAATGGAGGTGAACTTTAGAGCTCTTGTGAAAGGTAGATCAACAATAATGGAGAAGGCAGCCGGACCAAATCATACATAAAATAATGAATAAAACATTCTCCTGTATTCTCATTTCTTCAACAACTTTTTTCCTACAAATACTTAACTTCATTGAATCCATTAATTTAGGTTTATTAATTATCATCAAAATCTATGACAGATCTCTGTTATCTCAACAAATATTTACGTACTTCCCTCTTCTTCGCGCGGGCGCAACATACGTACAAGTTGTTCTTCCAGACTACAATTAGTTGTCGGCCGCCATGTAAGAGCTTAATCTCTTCGATCCCTACATAATTAAGTGCCAGCCACTTGCAGCTGCATTTCCTGTTCTTTGGTAAGTACATTATCTTATCTAGGCACACACAAAAAATTAAATTATTTAAGAGATATGCAAATTGTAAGAAGGGTTTTATAAAAAAAATATGTGAATTGTAAGAAAGTATTTTTTATTAGCTGAGTCAAGTGCCATATTTTTTGTACTGATTAGTCAATAAAATTAGTTTCTTACAATTCTTGCAAAACAATATTTCTCATTATTTAATAATGTGAAAGCTTATAATGCAAGTTCCCTTTTTTTCCGAGGGGATGTGGATGGTTTAGAGTTAAGGGTTAAAGTAGGTTCTCACCCTCAATCTAGAAGAGCTTCTGCGGCCATGATTGGCCCATCCCCTCAATGACCAACCATATTTTGTTATCTTAGAATTAAAATCTACTACAATCGATAGATTTGGAAGGCCATAAATACAAAAAATTGGTACAAAAGAGTCATTAAGAGTAAACAATTAAAACATCGCTTCTATGGATAAGGAAATTGTAATTGATAATTTAGAATTTTTGTGATGGTTGTAACCATAGAGCAAATCGAGCCTTTTGCGCAAAACGTATTGCAAATTAATTCTCTTCAAAGGCAAGTGACTGACTGTGGTTGAGCCCTTTATCCTGCCTTTTTCCTGCCTACTCATCTTTGGACACTTGGGTATCTTCGGATCATCCCAAACTGCGGCTGATGTGACTTCTACAGTCACTGCTGGGAATCTCTCTTCTTCACTAGACCTATGAAGGATGCATGTCAAGAGCTAGCCCCCAGAATGGGCTAGAAATCTGTTCCATCTATGATGTTTTGCTTTGTTCATGATCTAGGTTTTTTTAGACTTGCCAAGACAAAAGAGTAGGTAAAGCTTGACAGCATGTTAGGGAGCAGTTCAGTCAAACAAACCCCCCCTCGTTATTCTCACACATTATCCAGTAGATAGATTCATGAATGCCGTAAGCATTACTTTATGTTCTGATTGGAATTTTTGCAAAGTATCCAACTTATGAGTATGTTTACAGAAATATGTGTCTTGTATTTTCTATATCCTCATCTTTCAATCCATGTATTCCTCTCTCTAATTTCTTTGGCATATTAAAGTGTCAGTCAAAATGCTTTCCACTTTATAAAGATGTTTCATCTAAGAACTCAATGTTATTTGTGGAATAGAACATCCCCAGCATCTGAAACAGAAACGGAGATGAGTAATATTTACCATATATTAGTGTAAGAAGGTTATAGTTCCAAATAATATGAAAATATGAGAGACAATTCTAAAACTAAAGATGTCTCGAGAGTATTGCATGCAAACCAAGCATCAACCCAAGGTAAATATCTATATGGTGCACACTCAGACTAGAGGACTAAAAATATTAAAAAATAATTAAGATGCTCGCAAATTTTAATTTCCTTCTGGTTGATCCCAATTAAAGCCAATATTTATTTTAAAAATAAAAAGTAAAAAAATTTACCGCACAGTACTCAAGAAGTGGAAAAAATAATCTAGGGCGAGCGGCAAACTTTACTCCTCATCAAGTATTTGTTCATTACCACGCCCTGTTACTTCCCCCGAGTCCATGTCAGTCCAATAGCTCGCAGCCCACTTAGCCAGGCCCAATTTCTTCCCCTTTCATCTCGATTTAGGTTAAATCGTACCCATGCATTTCATTCACACACTTGCATGTGCAAAAGGACAAATGCGAAAAAAGAAAGATCATCATTTAATCTATAAAAGATTCACATTGATCCTTTCCCTGCCTTGGGGTTTGATGCGTTCGTTTACATAAGTTTTATCTACATGTATTCTCATCACACATTTCTCCTTTTGTCGTGCATTAATTTCAAAATACCTTATTCATATTTTTGTACAATCACGTGTACAGAATATAGAACATGTTCTCAAAAAGCGTTTGAAATATGGATTTCCAACAGTTTTTTGATAGGGATGTATAATAATTTGTATTGAAATGACTACGCACAAGAATATGTACAATAAAAAGAGTCCATGACCATGCATCATGCACCAAAAAGAAAATTAATTCAATTTGCTATATATAAGCAACTGGAGACCAGTTCTCTTAAAGGAACTACACCCTTTAAGATATATAATTAGGAACTAATGCATTTATGTCTGTGTGTTAAATATGTATATCTGAAGGATATGTAAAGTTCTCTGGCCGAAAGGGGACTTTATAGAGAGCATGTATGGCTCTCCACGCGGCTTCGCACGTCGTCTAGCATGAGAAGAAGCAATTGCATGCCAGTTATAATATCAAAAACTCTTTAGAGCTACCAGTGCGACTATTTAGTCCAACACACCATATACATATTAAGAAAAGATATATCAAATTTGATATTTATAAATGATTTAATTGAAAATTTCCTATTTCGATATCCGTATGCAAAAACGGGATGATATAAAAGTAAAAACTAATGTCTGGGTACACGTTGGCACATCTCTAAGGTCATGTTTGGTATCGGGATAGGGCGAAAATAGCGGGGTCATATCTCTATTCTTCGTTTGTTACGGTTACTGTTTACGGGAATAAGAGGGGATAAGGGGAATGGAAATATCTCTAAAACCAGGGATAATACCGGGGATAAGCCATTCCATGGGGACCTCTGGAATGGCGTATCCCCAGTTCGCCATCCCTGAATGTGCCTGAGGCAACGTCGCATCACCCCCCCACCACTTTTGCCCCTCTCGTGCCTTGGCTCTTTTACTCCTCCCATTTTCACTACTCAGGCTTCTCGTCTTCCCTCTACAACGACAGCTCTGCTGAACGACGGCGGCGGTGGATGATCCCCAGCTCTCTCTACATCACAGCGGTTGCTCTTCGGCGTCAGAAATAGTTTGACACCTCCGGTCGCTCTCCTGTACCACGGAGAGTGCCTCCGCGAGGTTGTTTCCCAAGGCACCATCATCGGATGGTGTGAGCTCCTTCCCTCTTCCATCTGCTTCTTCCTTTGTATGTACAAAAACCCTTCGACGGATCGTCATCGTGAGACGCTACTTTCGCTCCTTCCCCTTTATTATCATTGTAGTGGCCATTTTGTTCTTGTTCCAGGGCACACACAGCGTCTGTTTAGTCTTCGGCATTCCTTCCCTCTTCCATCGTCTTCTTCCTCTGTGTGTGGAAAAACCCTTTAACGGCTCCTCATCATCGGACGTTGCTTTAACTCCTTCCCCTTTACTGTGAGTGGTTTGGCCATTGTGTTACAGGGCATGGACATCGACTGTCTATTCTTGGACGTCATGGTATAGTTCGCTAATAAGGTCATATTCCAGCCATGTTCATTCATCTACTTGGTTCTACGGTTTTATGCTTCAATGTAGTAACCTACTTGTAGTAGGCATTTTGGTAGATATAAACAGATGTACTGGAAGTTTCATTAATTTGTTTTCATCTACGTTTTCATATTCACGATGGTTGTTATAAAGTCATATGTAAAATAATGATGTGTTTTCTTATTTCCACTGTTCAACTTGTATATTACATATTCTTTTTAGTTTTTTCATACTGGGTGTTCACTCACATATTTTTCGTCACAAAAGAATGGCCACACAAACAAAGGGACGGGTCCCTAATTGGAGGGAGGATGGTGATCAAGTACTAGTGGACATCTTAGTTGAGCACAAAGTCCAGCATGATGGGTTCGTAAATGGGACATTTACAAAAGAGGCTTGGAGGATGGCACTACGACAGTTCAATGAGAAAACACGATTGTCTTACACACTCTCTAACTTGAAAAATAGGTTCAAGAACCTGAAAAAATGGTATGCTATGTACCTTAATCTTAAAAGCAGGTCTGGTTGGGGTTCGGATGACGAAAAAAATATGCCAGTGCCACCTTCGGAAGATGCTTCGGAGGAAATGTTCGCGGTATGTGTATACAATACATAAGTAGTGTCATATTTCATCCCATCTAACACATGACATGGAAAATGTGATTTTCTTTCAGATTAATAAAGATTATAAGACTCTGAAAGGAAAGTCCTTTAATTTCATGGACCAAATGCACATTATTACTTCCACTTCAATGGCAAGGGGTGACCTAGGTGCAGGGGACTTTGGCAACTCTTACTTGGACCAACGTGATGAACCTAACATGGATGATGATGACCTATTATTTGACATGATCCAAAATGATGGTGATCCTAATCCTCTTGACAACCAGTATCCAACTTTGACTGAAGACATACCACCCCATACTACTGATCATACCCCCACCCCCAACAGCACACCACACAACACTGCTACTGTTGCATAGACATCAGGTAGAAAAAAAAGACATTTATCAGATTCATGCAATGATTCAGTTGAAAAGATTGCTAAGTTAGGAGAGGAGAGGCTAGCCCTTCAAAAAGAGGCCTCCAGAAGAGTGTTGCTCCCCCAGTTTCTTCTGCATTGGACCAATTAATGAAAGTGGATGGCATACCGGATCACTTGTTGTACAAGGCCATAGATGTAATGAAGGGGTTGGATGACCGGTGCATCTTCCTTGGCCTTCCAGTACATCTTCGGCTTGGTTGGATTCTAAGCCGTCTTGGTTACATGTGATGACTTTCATATTTTTTTCTTCATATCCATTTTGTTTAAATTACATTATATGTCTGCAAGTTAATTAATTTTTCTGCACATATGAAATGCATAATTAGCATAGTAGATGCTGTGATCTGACATGGAATTTCCTTCCATTTCCGTGGTTACATGCTTCATGTCTTTCATATCCATTTTGTATAAATTATATTATATCTATGTAAGTTAATTAAATTTCTGAACATACATGACAAATTAGCGTAGTACATCAATCATCTGACATAGAATTTCCTTCCATTTCCGTGGTTACATGTGATAAGTACTCATTCTTCATTATATGCATGTTTTCATAGTAGGTTTCCCTCAGTCTAATGGATCTTAATACTGCTCCCACTGGTAAATTTCTACAAATTTTCGTGGACGAGGAAGACTACTGGGAGGAGGTGGATGATACACTAATCCTTCTGCATACCACCCCGGTATCTAGTCCGGCACTAGGTAGGCCAATGCATACTGATGAGGGACAAGGTCATAAATGGGTTAAAGAGGTTATGTATGGGCATTTAGGTAGATCATATTCTTCTTTCCACATCCATCCAAGCATGTTTATGAAATTGAGAGACAAACTAATAGAAAAGGGTGTCTTACAAGACACCAAAAATATGTATGCCACGGAACAATTGGCCATATTCTTGTTAGAGGTCGGGCATGGGATTGGTAATAGGCTGTTGAAAGAATGGTTTCAACATTCTAGTGAGACCATCAGTAGGCATTTTAATAATGTCCTCGTGGGAGTGCTAGCAATACGACGTGATTACATAAAGATGCCCACCGAAGATAGTCTTGTGCATCGGAAGATTTAGCATGATCCAAAGTTCTACCCTTTCTTCAAGGTGATCGCATGATTCATTTCCATTTACAACACAATGTAATATCATACATGTGTGGGATGACATTTCTTGTATGATGCATAGAATGCTATTGGTGCAATTGATGGGACTCATATCTCTGCCAAAGATTCTTTGGTTGACCAACCTCGATACCGAAATCGAAAAGGTGAAACATCATAAAATGTGATGGGATGTGTTGATTTTGATATGATATTCAGAAGTGTGGTCGTTGGATGGGTGGGCTCCGCAGCTGATATGTGATTGTTGAGGTGGGCACTTGAGAGTGGAGGTTTCAAAGTACCCAAAGGTAATATCTTCATAGTTCAATTGATGATATATGAAATGCATGATTCCATTTTCTGAGGATAAAATATCACATGGTTGACTAGGTAAATATTTCTTGGTGGATGCTGGTTATGCAAACACTCCCCAATTTCTAGCATCGTATCGTGGCATCAGGTACCATCTCTCTGAGTACAACTCTATTAGGCACACCCGAATTCGATATAGGAGTAAAAAAGACCTATTCAACCACAGACATGCACAACTTCGTAATGTTCTTGAGCGTGCATTCAGTGTGCTGAAAGCACGTTTTACCATTTTTCTAAAACGTCGCAACTACCCAATTAAGACTCAAGCCAGAATTGCTATGGCCTGTTGTGTCCTCCATAATTTCATACGCATGGAAGGTGGTCTTGACTACATATTTCGTCGAGGACAATGTGATGAACTGATGGAAGGAGATGAGGATGTCCAACAGGATGACCACGTGCCTCGAAGTGAAGCTACCAGGGGGGACAGATTTTGGAATGAATTGGCCACCCAGTTATGGATACAACACACTGCTCGAGGGTATTTGCTGAACACAATCACTTGTAACACTGTAATTGGAAAATGATGTGAATTTATCCTAATGACATATCCGACCATATGTGTAGGGCACCTATACACGGAGATAGTGGGGATTTACAAGACGATGCTTGCACGAACAACAGTTCTGTGTAATTTCATGTTAAGTACAATACCACATGTTAATATGCACCTGATAGTTATCAATAGTTTGTGTGTTTTTTGTGGCTTGAACAAATTCCATTTCTCGGTGGCATGTATGTTGTTACTTTGTTTCGTTCTGTGATTAACCATCCTGGTGATGTTCATTATGTGATTAACATCCTCTTTACTTTTCACAGATTTCAATGTAGTGTTTTGCCTTAACTACAATGCAAATATGACCAGGTACTTTTGTGGCATGAGGGTCATGCCTATATAAGAACAGGGCTATGACCTTGAATTTGGTGACCAGCCAGCACATGCATGGTTCATCTTTTTTTTTTGGTGCTGCAGGTGGTGAAGGGTATCTATGTTATGGTTGATACAATGATACACTGGTGGTACTTGATATTTTGTAGATGTTGTGATACACTGATGGTAGCTGATACTATTTAGATATTGAAATGTTACTATCTACTTCATAGATGTTTGTAATTATATTATATTTGTTGCTATGTCACTAACTCTTTATGCAGGTTACATGTGATATGGGCAATGATGATGGGAAGGAGCATATATGAGAAGAATGCTTAATTGGGAGGTATGACACTAGTAACCCCAACCATGGTGTTACTCTCTACTATATGAAGGATGGCCAATTTTTCCTGGTAACCACTATAGTACTTAAATAACCTTCCGTGGTTGGTCAGGATGCTTGTGTCTTACGTCTGGGCATTTCTTTGATGCCACACTACTACCCATCTGAGCCCATTTCCTTCAATATACAACATTGGACATATTAATTAAGGTCTCCACCATGTACCGTGTTATTTCATCTAGGGAATCTTCATCCATGGCTTCACCACTAGGAAGTGTGAACAGAAAAGACAATGGTATTGTTTGTGAGTGTGGAGTAGGGTGGTGTATTGCTCACATGTCACATAGTAGTGCGAATCCATAACGTCCCTACTATTGTTGCCCATTATTGGTGAGTTAAGTCATCATCCAATTTAGTACTTGTCGTTTGTTGGCATACATAACTTATCACTTTATGTAGGCAAAATCTGGCAATCCTTGTAAATTTTTTATGTGGGTTGATGAGGTCCTACAATGTCCTTATGGGAAGGGACACTGTCGAAAGCGCACTTCAAAGACTTCGAAGTATTATGGGAGGAGTTTCTACATTTTCCCTCAATCTATGGTAAGTATTTCATATGGCTAATCATTTTCATATATGTGATTTTTTTCTGAACATTATAAACAGTGAATAATTTTTTACCTAGTAGGCTGATGATCATCGGTTAGGCTGTGGCTTCTTCTAATGGGTAACCGACTCGCACAACAGTGGAAGTACGCAAGTTGGGGAAGAGGAAAAAGGAATTCATTCCCTCCATGACTTTCATACTTTGCTTGAAAAAGAGAAGTTTGCAGCCGACAGCAAGAAGGAATGGTGTGATCGACTGCTAGACTCATTCAAAAAGTTAAATATGTCTGAGAAGTAAACAGTAGGCCATGTTTGTGTGAGGATCAGTTTCCTTTTGTTGTACTATGTCAAACTCAATGTAATTATGTGCCATGTTTGTGTGAGGATCAGTTTCCTTTTGTTGTACTATGTTAAACTCAGTATAATTATGTGCCATGTTTATGTGAGGATCAGTTTCCTTTTCTTGTACTATGTCAAACTCAGTGTAATTTTTAATATGTGCAATGAGAAGACCTGCTTAGTTGTCATCATTCGTCTTCATCTATTAAAATAATAACAATCAGTGCGCAAATGGCCATGCTATTATTTTGTGATGTCTAGTTATCAATTAGGTACATCAAATGGGAAATTGTTTTTACATGCACCACTAAGTACTACGCCAACATGCTTTAGCTGTGTAAGGAAAATGTATACACATATAGATATATATGAGTTTAGCTATGTAAGAAAAATGTATACACATACATATGTATGAGTGTTAGAATTTTGTGTAAGTCCCTCTGAACTTTGCCGAAAAAAAAGATGACTTTCGATCCAAAAGTGTTCAAATTTTTCTAATTTTGTCTAAGTTCTAATGTTCATAATGAAAGGATGATGTCCGTCCTAGGGGCCTCAAAAATTTTCTAACTCCACAAATTTTTTCTTTACTTTTCACCATGTACAGAAATATTCCTTTTTATGTTTGTTTAATCTCTCCCAAGGGCCTTAAAAATTTCCCAAGTTCACAAATTCTTTATTTAATTTTCATCATGTACACAAATATTCCTTTTTATGTTTATTTAATCTGCCCCAAGGGCCTCAAAAATTTCCCAAGTCCACAAATGTTTTATTTAATTTTTACCATGTACATAAATATTCCTTTTTATGTTTGTTTAATCCACCCTAGGGTTCCTTTTTATATTTGTTTAATACTTATTCTTATTATTCACTTGACCGTTACCAAACATAGAATAGTGGATGCCCTCGCCAGTAGGGATGGTAAGAGTAACATGGTTAGAAAAAATGACATATCCCCGTTGCCATCCGTGTTTCCACCAAATGGAGAATAAAATTGAAATTGAATTTAACCTAGCAAATACCAAACGATATCAGGTTAGAGAATAAGCATAACTTATTCTAGAATGACTTACACATATTCCGCACCCAATGTAACCCGATACCAAACATGACATAAGAGTTTCACATGGTGATCGAGCCACATTTAAACTATGGATGAAGCTCCTTGATGTAAAAATACGTCTTTTAAATTCAACTCAAAATATATATAGACTTAGATTTGATTCTCACATTGGGCGTTTTGCATCTACATATGTATAACATTTTGAATGATAGTTCTATAATTTTGTCACTGGAGAAGAATTTATTGCCCATGTCTGAGATGGATGGATATTGTCTTTCCTAAGTACATCCAGGTGAAAGTAAAGGCCAACTAACCCGAGCCCCATATATTTGGGACGGGCGAGTGCGGATAGTAATGTTTTTTTTCTTGTCGTTGATGCCTTTGCACATGCCATTGAAAATGTTGTTATTAGTATATATATATATATATATATATATATATATATATATATATATATATATATATGTCGAAAGACACAAGATAGTCCTCATCTGAAAAAAAACCATTTGAGAAAAAGACCATTTATATGTGATCATGATCAATTTTTTTTTCCCAACAGAAACGTCGTCTGAGTTATAAATTGCTTTTCTTTCTATGATCACGGGGACAAATATAGGTGTACATGTGTATGGAAATAGTTGTTAAACATGCTGGGAATAAAGGAAATATATGCTATGAATCATTTAGAACACTATGTTTATAGCACCATGTCCAACTTTGACAAAATAGATGCAATTTTTGGTCAGCAACAAGATTCACCTTCATTCTCAAATCACTACTAGGATTTGGAGTTTTATTCATAATACCAATGTTCAAACTCCCCTCGGGTTTACTTCCATATACTATCTTATTCTCATGCTCTGGGAGCTATGGAAACAAAGATGTGCTGCCAGATTTGAACAAAAACATAGCCGGCCTGCAGACATCATTAGGAGTATCAAACTTCACAATGGTTTTGCTCTTGGGAAAACAACTTTTAAAAATGATCAATCTCTGATTGGAAACCAGATTCTTCACTCCTATGGTTTTCTTTATCACTCTGCGGTTAAGAGGATGAAATTGGTTCGCTAGATCCCTCCCCTTGTTGATTTCTGTTTAAATGTCGACGGGGCCTCCAAAGGAAATCCTGGCATCTGTGGCAGTGGTGGTTGCATCTGTGATAAACATGGCAAGCTTCTTCTTGCCTTTGCCAATTTCTATGGTGTTGGGAACAACATCATTGCTGAAACAAGGGCCTGCATGTGCGATGGTCTTCGCCTGGCACATTTCTTGGGAGTTCGCCTTTCTGCAATATATTTGATTTGTCTACCCTGGTTTAATCAATTTAGCAGGGCAAATGTTTAAACTGGCACATCCAACGCTGGTGGCGTCCTACTATGGATCTGTTACATGAAGACCCCACTGCTCTTTCCCACGTTTTCAAGGAGACCAATCAAGTGGCTGACCAGCTTGCTAATCATGCGATTTCTTCTATGTGTAATGAGATTTTTTGGGGTCTCCATAGATTACCTTTTGCTTGTAGAGGGCCTTTACTGATTGATAGATCAGGTCTAATGAATATTAGACTGATCTAATGGGCTGTCGCCCTATACTTTGTACCTTCCTTTATAATTATCAAAATTAATTCTTTGGCCCAGAGTTTTCTTCTGGTGGAGTGGGTCCATTCTCCCCCTCTAGGGGAGGGTGCACTCTCCTGGCTAGGCCTCTGAGGACTGCTTTACTTTAAAAAAAAAAGACAAAAATAGATGCAATTTCTCTATCCTTATTTCAGGGTTGTTCTATTAGGGGTTGTTTGGTATCTAAATAGATTGAGAAATTAATAATATCACCAAAATTTTAGATATATTCTCACTCTATTATTAATCTATCTTAATACCAAATATGACTTTACAGCATTAACAACTCCATACAGCTAATATTAACTTTCAAATTGATACTAAGTGGACATTTGGTTATGTTTTATGAAACTTGACACCATTTTACAGTATAATCAATTACCAAATCCAACAATATTTTGGACATGTGATCAAAATATTAGATTATAAATCTCTTAAGTCATGTTTGATATCCAGACAGTTCTAAAGTAGAATGAAAATATCTTCAAAATTTTAGAAATATTTTTAATTTATAATTTTCAATTTATCCCAATATCAAACGGCCCGCTTGGGATGTGTGGCCAATTTTTTTTCTTTCTTTTCCCTACCTTTCTACCACACTGTCTTTCCTTGGACCGTTTTTTCCTTGGCATTCCTCTAATATCACTTTGAATTATAACAATATTATATTAAAAAAAGAGATTTATCATCAAAACTCGTACCAGATGAAGTGTAACACTCCAACAGACAAGACCTCATGTAATGTTCCGCCCTTTTTAACATCCGGAGGCCCTGTATTATTCCCTTCCATATGTTCCTTTCTCATATTATGATATGCAATTATTCGAAAAGATCTCATTCGGTAGCAACGCAGGTGCCACTCCACTCATTTGTGATTGGACGTGCATCTGGACATGGAACATGAAGACGTGGGGGACTTCATAGAAGCAGGGATCATGGGAAACTTCAAATCCTCTGGAACAGTGGTCTGATTAGGTTTTTGCATGGACCAGGGAAGATCACATCCCTTGTGCGATAGTGTCGTGCTAGCTTTTAAAATAATTGATGGCGAGGTAGGGCTACCAACCACACCCATATTCTTCATTATATCCACCTGTTTAGATGGTTGAGGCATCAATGCAGCTACGAAAAAGCTCCACCCTCGCGCGTGCATGCAGTAAAGTCCTCATACATTTCATCTCTTCACATGAAACTCGACAACATAGACACATATATGTACTGCATGCGCACTTAAGAGGTGAATTTTTAGCGCTCTGTACGTGTAAAATGGCTGTTGCATGAGTGACGTGCTTGATGTTGACGTGGGTGTCCTTGAAAGATAATCGTGGCTCAGATTAAAGTACATTTTGCTAACTTGGGTTGTGGGTTCTTTTTACTGTTTTGGTGATGCTGAGATGTCTATGCAATTCTATCGCGTCTAGTGCTAAGAAAATTTGTACATTAAAGACTTTCCCAATCTTGACGAGTGTTGTGCTGTGTTGCCAGTGACATCATGGCCCACCAGATCCATTGCATCTTACGCATATATGGAGAGGAAGGAACTTGATGGTTTTACTCGTGTTTTGTCATGTAATTTATTTTAAAATCTTTAGATTAAGAGCATGATTGAGATGATCAGATATTCCGAGTATTTTTGGCACTGAGATGAGATCAAAGAACAAGAAGAAAAAAGAACAGTAGGTTTAAACCATTCCGACTGATCGCCTTGATTGGACATCTCTTTCAATAAACGGGCCGGTCTGTGTCTTGATGTGGAGAAGCAAACGCGCGAGCAAATGCAGGCCAACTCATCCCATTCACTGCTTGTTTCACTTCCACCCAAAACTACATAGACGTACCAAGCCTGCCGTCCTTGCACAATAGATATATAAAGGGCCCCATTTTCTTCTATTTATATATATATATATATATATATATGCAGCTTCTAAAGGATCCATGCATGCAAACCAACTTTGTTTGTCCTAGAGGATTTGCCCAGGGGCTTTGCTGCAGTGTTTAATAGCGGTAACTTACGCAGCTGCGTGCATACAAAGACAGTGCATATATGATAGTAGTATATTTTGAGGACAATTATGCACTACTACAGTTCGTGCTCTCAATAATAATACTATTCCTGTTGGCTCTTGAGCTCTTTGGAAGATAACTCTAGTAAGATATGAAATGTTATTCTGTTTTTTCTGTCTTCTTATCTATTACCTTCTTCTACTAAGGTATGAAATGTTATTCTGTCTTCTTATCTATCACCTTCTTCGATAGATCTAAACTATTATTCTTGGTGCGAAGTACCTAGTAGTTGGTGTGTAGTACCTCAAATCTCTGAAGTTTGAGAGAGAGGAAATATCTAACTAAAGGGAATATCCAGGGTTAATGGCTACAGAACCTAAAGAGAAGGAACTAGTTAAGATAGATGATTTTAGTCTGTGTACTTTAGATAATTCAGCAGATTATAAACATGCTATTCATAACAAAGAAGTGGGCACATATGTTAAACAAAATTTTCAAAATATTTTTATTCAACAAAATACTATTGTAGACTATGAAATAATAAATAATAAATTTTTACAATCTGTTGAAAATAGGTTACAGAAAATGCTAACTCCATCTTCACCTATCAAGTTAGCACCTTTAACATCAAGACAAGTACCAGATTTCATCCTTAATTATAAAGATCTTTTTAAGAAAAAAGAATCTATTAAAGCAATAGAACCAATGAAAGCTTGCTTTGAAGTAAATTTCCAGCAATATATGGATCTAAAAGATATGCTTCATCAAAAGATAAATTCATATACTATAAATCCTACCGCATCTAATTTACATCAGATACAAGATTATTATGATACTCATTATGAAACTTTTAAGCAATATAATTTCAAACCTAATTTTGAAATAGATTCAGAAACATACTCAGAAACTATTTCTGAGGAAGAAATAGAAGAAGTCTTAGAAGAAGGAGAACCATTTCAAATAAAAATGGCTCAAGATGAAGAAATGAAACAACAATCTTCTATTCAAGAAGGAGAATCATCAGTTACAGGTTCTAGACAACAATCAACTCCTGCTGCAGCCCCTAGGCCGCAACCTATTCCTGCTACAGCTCCTAGTCAACAAATACCTCGAACCCAAAGCTATGGTAAGCATCTAGCAACATGGGATTCACAAGGATATTATAATATACACAATAGATCTCCTGATAAAATTCTAGCTATTTCTCAAAAACCTTTGTCTCATGAACCAACAACGGATTTTACATTTAATATTGATAATATTCTTATACATCAGAGAGCAAAGTATATAATTCAATGGACTCAGTTAGTTTTCTCACTTCAATTTATGTATCCAGATCTTACAGTATCAAATCTAATAGATTTTATGATAAGTAAAATGAAAGGCTCTGCCGCATATGCTATAGTCTATCAAATAGATTTAGAAGTTTTTAAAAATATTAGAAATTCAATTAACTTTGAACATGCTTTATTTCAATTCCAAAGAGCATTACTTCAGTTTTTTACCGCCTCAACCAAGGTTGATGCCCTCAATATAGAAGATATAGAGACTATCCTAGGGAAAATGCGAATATGCAATATTTGTTATTTAATTCCCTTTGCATCAGACTATTCAATTTATGTTTGGAAACTTCCCCCTGAAAAATGGCCCCATTGGGAGCAAGAATATTTTAATAAATTCCCTTCTCCTTTTTGAGAGCTATAATAAATAATCCTCCTCGTCCAATAATGAATAATGTTGTTCGTCCTCGTTCCCGTTTTCTCTCTCCACAAGTAATAATGCCTCCTAGAAATAATCCAGTCATAACTTTAGCATTTACTGAAGGATCAATAGCTGTTGATATGTCCAACAGCCACAACCATAAAATAATGCATAGTTTGGCTCAAGGCAAGACTACATATAGATGTCAACATAATCTCACAAGATATGCCTTTGATATAATAAATAATATCTGGAAATATACTGGTGGATTACATAGTAGTACTGAATATATTACTCATATTCGTCAGTTAGATGAATGTTTGGGTACAATGGAAGAATATTTGAAAATTTTCAGCAATGAGAGAAATATGCAACATGAGAAAATATTTACTCTTCAGAAAGAATTATCAACAATAAGAATGTCATATAAAGAATTATTACTCAATCATATAATTCCTTTCCTAGAACTATGGTTAGATAAAGCTCTTGCCAAAGATCAACTTTGCATATTGGATAATCTGTTACAAACGGATATTTGGACTGCATAACTAGAATGTATCAAAAGGAGAGCATTATACAAATATTGTCAATATGATATGCCAATAGGAATTTTTCAAAAAATAGAAAAATATATCTGGTATGATCCGATTCCAGATTTATATGATGAATATGTAGAAAATATAATAAATATCTAGCATATGAAATGCATAGCTTTAACTTTTGATATGATCAATGACAGAGCCATTTATGCAATTGAACAAGGAATGGTTCAATGCCTTATATTATCAAAAAATCAAATAATGGAGTTAAATTTTTCCCATGATAATCAAAACCATAATCAGTTGGCTCCCAGATCTTATCCAAATAATTGAAATTTCCATCAGATCCTCCTTTCCAGAACCATCAGTTGGCAGAATTTATCCTGTACTTCAAATATGGGAGATTACGCCTCAAAGTTCATATATGTTGTATTATGAGAAGCCTCCAGAGGAATTCATCTGGAATCGAGAACAGCACAAGAATCTCAGTGTCATCAAAAATTATCACAAATTTTCGGCATCAGCACACAGTTGGTGTGATTGGCGCATACTGGTGATCGACAAGTGTAAAATCATCTCACACCATCGAGAAGATAATAAAGCACTAGATCCAAAATTGCTAGGACCCGATAGCCAACGCATCTTTGAAGAAATACCACTAGATCAAGATTTCTCCGACGGCAATGAAGACCCTTTTGATGAAGACATCAATCCAGAGAATCTGTAAAGACAAAGTTGCATCAAATCAAGTCACGTCAACCAGCAATAATTGTATGAACGGCATCTTCTACAGTCCTTCTACAGTAAATCTAGCAATAATTGTACTATTGGCATCGCACAATAGTAATATGATAAGGAAGCATCTTGTACAAAATCTTCGGGATCCTTCATTCCGAGGCTATAAAACCTACCCCTTTGGGTTATGAAGGGCACGGAAAAATAGTTCAGTTCAGCTTGTTTTGATTTCTTCTTCAACTCTCGCCTCTTTCCATCTTTAGCACTCTACTCTTCTCTCATAGCATAGTCACCGTCTGCTGCTTCCGTCCAGACGCCTTGGTAGCCTTCCTTACGAATACTTGGTATATATATATATATATATATATATATATATATATATGCGGCTTCTAAAGGGTCCATGCATGCAAACCAACTTTGTTTGTCCTAGAGGATTTGCCTACAGAGGCTTTGCTGCAGTGTTTAATAGCGGTAACTTACGCAACTGCGTGCATACAAAGACAGTGCATATATGCAGCTTTAGTTTCTCCTTTCTTCCGGACCTCAAAAAATGGAAAGAACAGGAGGGGGGTGGAATCATGCTCGATACTTTGGCGCCCACCAAGACGTAACTCGCGGGTCGTCAGATGGAGAATCCATGCCCATATCTGCAGTACTAGGGATTTCTAAGTTGAACAGATGTCTGTGAACAATGACATTTAATTAATGATGGGACTAATGGAATTCCTTTTCCTTCTTCTGAAATAGTGGTTGTCTAGTAGGGGTGAACACGGGTCGGTTCGATTCGGGTTGACTTATTTTTTGGTCAATCCGAATCCCAAGGTCAACTCGAACTGAATCGATTAACCGAACCGAATCGGTTTGGTTTAAATCAAAGTCTAATGCCTTTTATTATACAACCGTGCGCTTGTCTTGATGACTAAGGCGTTGGCCCCTTAGGTGCCAGGTTGGATGTTCAAATCCTAATTTTGGCATGTTTTTACCAAAAATCTCAGATCTGGCACCTCTTTTGACAAAAAAACCTGTTCAAAGAGGTCAGTTTCAAACTCAAGACGTCGCAAACGCCCCGCCACCCAGCACTAACCAACTACCCTACATTTTTTTTTGAGTTATTAATGCACATATTATATATATATTCGGCTTACACGGTTTTAGGAAATGAAACCGAATTGAACTGTGTAGGGGCCCAAATCGAACCGAATCGGACAGAACTAGTCGGTTCAGTTTGGTTTTTCGATTTAAACCGAATTATGAACAGCCCTATTTAAATGTCTAGTACTGTTTTTAAACGATAGGCCCAACAGGGGGTTTCACAGCCGACCTAAATCCATATCAACCCAATAGGATGAAACAAGTACAAAAAGAAAGACATTAAATCTATAACTATATATTAGAAGAGACACTTTTGATTTTCGTCCGGTCCAATTCTCTTCCGGTTCAACAATGACTTTTAAGTTCCATGCCATAAAATTAGTATGAATGGAAGGCACCAAATCTAACGTATGATCTTCCAATGTGTGTCCGTTTTCCATCTCGCGGGTATGCGTCAATGGCACCGAATCTGATGCATGCTCTTTCAATGCCTTCTCTATTTTCCATCCCGCAGGTATACATTAGTTACATGCGTGTCATCTTCTTCGTCGTCAATTGGTGGTGAAGCCCTGTCCTCTTCCTCTTCCTCTTCCATTTCACAACACTATTTCTATCGATCACTAAGACGAAGGAGCAGCTTCCCCTTTAGACATCTCATAGTTTCACGTCAACAAACCAGACGAACAATAAAAACAGCTCGTGTCTCAGCAATAGTACTATAAGCATCCACGAACTATCTATCGATCACTACGACATAGGAGCAACTTCCCCTTTGGGCATCTCAAATCTATAGAGTGGGCACCTGTGATTCCTTCGCAGCCACTGGATGATGCACTCGCCGTAGAAGAGGTGCCCACACGACATCTTTTTCACTTCTTGCGGCGGCGCGAATTCTTTGTAGCACACGATGCAGCAGTCCTCTCCCTTCAACCCGGGGTATGCCGCCTCTGAGGCCGGCAACCCCTCGAATCCCCACTCCCTCTCGTGGGCCTCCCTTGACTCCAACAGCGCTCGACCGAGTCTACCGCCGTCGGAGGCCCCCGTTCCATGATTCACTGCGAGGTGGAAGATGTGCACCACCCCCGTGACGTTGCACGGCGGCACGCTCATCGCCTTCACAGCACTGTAGTTGAAGTCGTCAGAGACCCGCTGGACCAAGACGGCGAAGGCGCCCTCGTCGACGGGCCAGACTGAGTGGGAAATGGGTCGACGCGACCACCCTCCTTGCCTTCCCTGGGTGCAAGAACTTGTATAGATCCTTGAACATGAACTCCCTGTCGAGCCGGACCTCCAAGTCCTGAAAGGCCGCGTTGCCGGACACCCCTGAGTTGAGGGGAGCGCACGCCTCCGAGAGGCAAAGGCGGAGGAAGACCACTGGGGGGTGCCCTGGCCGGTGGGTGTGGAGCAGCGACAAGGACGGCCGGGAGCGAACGTGGGGGTGGAGATCCATGGCGGGATGAGCAGCTGCTATGAGGGGTTAGAGGGGAGGAAGTAGGGGCAAAGCAAGAAGAGGAAGAGTATGGCAACGCCCATGAGCTCCTGCCCTCTATTGGGCACCTTCTTCTTGGATAATAGCAGCAGTATAGACTGGGCAAGGAGAGTGATCCTAATGAAGCACATGACAAGGTAGAACATCCAGTGTTGGTAGCTCACAAGGAACTTTGGCAATGACGTCAAAATCCATCTTCATCTTGTAGAAGTAGGACCTCAAGGAGTCGAAAAACTTGGAGGACACCGCGAACAAGGGCATGTGTTGGAGGTAGGGGTTGATGTGCAGGCTATTGCAGGCAACATGGTGGGCATTGTGGTTGTGCTTCGACTACGCAATGCTGATGCCGGTGAGGTAGTTCTCGAACACAACTTGGACGAGCTGGTTCAACGGAAGCATCCTCATCAAGGTGTAGTGCCTGGAGTCGTGGCCGATCCATACTGACTATATCCAGAGGAACACCATGCGTCCCCCAGAGAGGAGGTGGACCCAGGCGCTTCACGTGTAGAGCACCCGGTACATGGTAGTTGAGAACCACACGGATATGAGGCAAGAGCGTGGTGCAAGTGATGTGGCCCTTCCTCTCGAAGAGCCCCTGCCACAAGAACTCCACCACCAGCCGGCGGTGGTCCTTAGATGCCTGCGACACCTAGAAGTTGGTGAGGTGACAGACCAGGAACCGGTCGAGATGACGCCAGGTGGACCTGGGGGTGGTTGGTTGTAGCAACTCTGAATTTTAAATTATGATAAATAATATTAAATTAAATTAAAATAAGAAATTATTTGAATAAAGGTAATAAATAGATTAAATTAGGATAAAGAGGGAATAAATTGAATAGAAAGGGAGTTAAATCAAAACCCATTAAGCTAAATTAGTAGATGGGTTATACTAATGGTCCACACAAGAAGTAATGCACCAAAAAGCCAAGAGCTCATCTTTGGATGGGAGGTAATTAAGTTAAATTCATACATAAATTAATAATAAATAGAAAAGGTTAAGATAAAGACTAAATGTGATGTAATTATCCTAAAAGGAGTCCACATCCCATCCTAACCCATACCCCACGAAATTAGACCTCTCATCAATCCTATTAGGTGGATAAATGCTAGGAAATAGGGAGATAAATGAGGAAATTCAGAGTTTGGATGGAGGAGAAGAGTTTTATGTAATTAGGACTCTTAAACAACCCAATACAACCCCAATTCGTCCCTACCAACCCCTAGAACGTTGCTGGAGCTCTGGAGAATGAGGAGAGGAGGCTGAGGATGAGGAGCAAGGAGAAGAAGGCTTGGAGCAAGGAGGATTACACAATCTTCTTCATCCTTAACCCTAGGATTTCTTTACAGCATGAAAATGTAGGCAATCTCTCAAGCTTAATTTAATTAAACTTGACCCTAGGAAGACCTTGATCCCCTCTATCAAAGCCCCATGTTTGCCCCAATTTTTGTTGCTCCATGAAAGAGTATTAAATACTCTAATCCCTGTCATCATCATGTACCCAAACCTACTTGATTGCTTCCAATCCATGAATGTACTCGATGTCATGCCTTGAAAGTTTTATCATAAATATTGCAAGATGTTAGGTTTTGAATGATTCTATTTCCCCCAATTTTCATCATGCATCCTTTGCTAATTAAATGAAAATCCATGACTGTGCATATTTTAGGTCACTAAAAAGTAACCTAATTAAAGCATGCCATTTCTTGTCTATTTTCTAATTACCCTTGCCCATTGATACATCTACATGTCTAGTTTCGTTTAAAACTAGTTTCATAGTTTTTGAACTTGTATACAATGTATTATGGATTTTTAAATGAACCTATATCAAGATGGACCAAACCCTAAAAGAGGCTGATTTCCCTTTCTGGGCTCGAGCCGCCTTCTGAAATCGCGACAGCTCGACCCATCGCGATCTCAGAAGGGTCGCGATAGGGTGGACCGTCACGTCTTGAACGCGATGGCCTGACCCGTCACGGTTTCCCTCGGCTCACACAGACTGGCCCGATTTAGCAGAACGTGACCGACCTCTATGTCGCGACCTGAAACGCGACGGGGACCTCCATCGTGATTTCAAAATGTCGACCAGAACCTTAATTTACTCATATACCTCTGCTATCTTTCCATTTAAGCCATGTTTAACCTTAGATATACACTGTTATGAATATTAATAATCTGTTTATTAATAATGGGTATTAATTACATGAAATCCAATAATTTAAAAGTTATGTGCACAATTATATATGCTCTCATGATTTCTTCACACTTGCACACACTAAACATTGATAATTGTCATAAGACCCTATTAAATTACTCAATAATCTATCTGGTAATTAAGTGTAATTATTCACTTAAATTTCCCTATTATTTTAATAACACTTGTCTTCGTTTTATTCGCGTGCTTTGTACACCGTTATCGAGTCTCTCTGCCTTCGAGCACTCGAGGCAAGACGAACACTTGTTTTTACACACTTCTTTCTTGACATGGACCACCTCTCCGTTGGGAATACCCCTAACAGGATCAGTGACTCATTGTCAAGGCCTCCGTAAGTCTCCTTGGCTTTGGCGGACGTCTATTGCCGATGAGTTGGTTGTACCCTTAAAACCCTTTACACTGTAGGGATCAGCACGATCCAACGGCCTTAGTGTGTTCTCTCTTACCTTAGGATCACGCTGGACTTCTGGTCTGTGTCTTGGCACGGCTAGTAGGCGATTGTGACTTTTACTGGACTGTAGGCACACGACCTAGTGCTATGCAACTGTTACTATCGTCTGCTTATCGTTGTTTTTACGAATATGTCCCTATCTCATCTGCTATCTTTATACTCTCATCTGTTCACATTCTCTCTACATTCTTGTTTATTCGTCCACTACTCTCATCTATTCTTGGTACTCTATTTGGCCATACAATTGATTATCTAAGATAATAAACATGACTATGCCAGGCAATAGGGCTGATCTAGTCCTGGGGAGAGCGCTCGAAAAGTGCCATTTGCTTGCGGGAGTTAAAATGATCAGGGTGTGTACGGCAAGCACTCAGTGCCATTTAAACTATCAGGATTTAATCTATGACAATCAATCTATGCTATCAATTCAAGTGCAGTCGTTACAAGTGCTATCGTTATTAGTGCACCGTTGTGCAACTTTACATGCTATATCGTTACATGACCAATCCATTATCATACTTGTTGTGCTATTTTTCCATGTACAAGTGCTATCATTCTCTTGCCATCGTTATTTTACTCTGCATGACTATTCTCTCTAGTTATCCTGCCTTTTAAGACATTAATTGATGATCAGTCCATCCCCATATAATTTTATTTATTATATGTAATTTTTGGTGATTAACAAAACCTTAACAAATATTTTCTAACAATCTTTTCTGAAGTCCATCCACAGGAAATTAGTCAAGCAAAATCTATAAGTTATCCTCACACAATGTTATTTATAGTTCAAAGCATTCATTCTAAGTACACATCGATCTCCTTGATAGAACATCGATTTTATAAGTTAAAACAACGATTTGATCACTGTAACGATTCTATAAGTTAAACAACGATTTGATCGCTATAACGATTCGACAAGTAAAACAACAATTTGATCGATATAATGATTCGATAAGTTAAAACAACGATTTGATCGCTGTAACGATTCGATCAGTTAAACAACGATTTGATCGCTATAACGATTCGATAAGTTAAACAACGATTTGATCTCTGTAACGATTCGATAAGTTAAAACAATGATTTGATCTCTATAATGATTTGGTAAGTTACATAACGATTTGATCACTGTAACGATTTGCTATCACTTCAGCAACAATTTGGTCGAAACAACGATTCACCTTAACTTAAACAATGATTTGATAGCAAACAACAATTTGATAGCAATCAACAATTTGATAGCAATCAATGATTTTCTTTTACTTCAACGATTTGCTTTCACTCCAATAATGATTTGATCAGACAACGATTTGCTTTTAGTCAAAGAACGATTTACTCTTAGTCAATAAACAATTTGCTTAAACAACAATTTCAGTCTCACAACGATTTCAGTATTGAAAGAACGACGATTTCATGATCGATTTCATTCAAATAACAATTTAATGATTGAATTCAGTAAAACAACGATTTCATCTGCTCATCAATTTCTGTTTAAGTAATAACTTTGTACAGAACATCGATTTCATTATATTTATTCATGGACTATATTCACATTGACTTGGTTCCAACATGGATTACATTTTCATATGGTTATATCGTCAATTTTGTATTAATATCATCCTTATACAGAATGCTCTTTATATATCTCTTGTACAGTCTTGCTTTATCTTCTTAGAATACTTAAATATGCATATGCTTAAAATTCTTTGGATTTCAAATACCTTCCCGTGCACACTAAGATCTTGATCATTCCACACGAAATCTTCTTGCTTACTTGATGTATTGCATGGAGTCTTGATTTGTGTGATGTCATAATAACCTTTTCAGTTTAAGCATATATCCATATTGCACGACTACCAGGGTTGACTGACAACATAGACAAAAAGGAGTTGTCTAGGTATCCGTGTTTATTGCATGCAGGGCTTTTGTAGTAAAGCACGTCAAAGATGGATCTGTCAACTTGTCGTAAGGATAAAAGATTCAGAAAATCTTTCCTGAGGATGCACAGATCAATCCAAGCGCTTATAGCTGCAGGCTCACCTCTCCATGCCTAGGATCAGTCTTTCTAACGTGCATGAAGCTGTGAGACAACGATCATCTGAACGGCTACTACAACGGTCAAAATAATTTGCAGAAGATAAATAGAAGACTGATAACTCTATGAAGAAGACACAGACATTCACAAACGTTGAGAGGTAGACACATCCACGAATATCTAGCAAGCATCAGAAAGAAGAGCTCATTCGCTTCAGTCACCAACTTTAAGCTCTTAGCTCTCAGCCTTCACTTGCTTAGTCTTTTGAGAGCTCTTGTTGTTCTGAGATATTTTCTTATTGCAAATCATTGTCTCTCAGACATTGCCTCAGATCAAGCAAATTCCTATAAGCTTGGTCTAGGGGCCATTCGCCTTTTTACTCACATTCTTTGTGTGATCCTCTTCAGTTGTGAGGAGAAGACCTGTTGTTGAACATGTGGTAGTTATTCCCTTCATTGAAGAAGGAAGACTGTTGCATCAGGTGGTGTTTTGTACCTCTTCTGGGTTAGAAGAGAAGACCAGCTGTTGCTGGATGTGTAAGAGTTCTTAAGGGGGACAATACCCTTGGTTAGTGAAATCCCAAGTTGTGCTTGGGGACTGGACGTAGGACTCCTTGGGATAGGAGATCCGAACTAGGATAATTCCCTGTGTCTTTGTGTGATTGTTTATTTTTCTTTATTCCGTACTAACTATCCAACGTAGTGGCTGTTGTCAAGTGTTTTTATTTACAAGTATTTTTGAAGATGAAATTTTAGCAATCCATTCACCCCCCCTCTGGGCTTGCTATCTGGGCAACATTAATCACTTAAACATGCATGTTTACATGAGATATTAAGTCCTACTGAGCATTATCGCTCACCTTGCGCTATTTGTTATATGTGTTTCAGGTGAGTCTAACGTAGACTACAACACACACGAGGAAGGGAATGAGGAGGATGCTCAAGAGTGACCAGTTTCGACATCCGCTACTTATTACTTAGTTAGCTAGTTGTCAGTTAGTCATTATTTAATAGTCTAGATTTGAATAAAGTACTCTAGGCCCTAGTTTTGGCTCTAATTTGTGAATGTAATAGTTAGTTGATGAATTATTAATGAAGTTGGATTCCATTTACCTTTATTCCAATGGTGTAATGGTTACATATTTATCTATCGCTCTGTACTATTTCATTAAGTGTAATTCCACTCCGATATTCCGTGTCGGGGCGTTACATAGACCAAGAATGCATCGGTCACGTCCTGGTCGGTGACATTGAGCAGAGGGAGATCCCCGCCAGGCTTGTCCTTGGTCCTCCCCGTCACGTCGTACACCTTATGTTGGATCGAGGCCCACAGATCTGACGTCGTGTTGTGTCAGCACAATTTCTCCGACGTAATGGGCCTCCTCCCTCCTCTGCCGCCGCCATGGCCACAATGTTGACTTTGATTCCACAACGCGCAACTTTTAAATGGCACCCCCAACCCCCTCTCCTCCGTCCCTCTTTGCGCACGCGAGAGAGAGAGAGAGAGAGAGAGAGAGAGAGAGAACAGATGGAAGGGAGGGGGGTGGCAGACAGAGATGGGTTGAGCTGAGGATTGAGCAACTCCACCGCCATAAGCCAGCGCTGCACTGCACCCTGCTCCGCCCTGGCGTAGTCATGTTCGCAAGTTGGTATATTTTTAAAATAACATCTATTTTTTGAAATATTTTTATTTTTGTCAGTAGTTCAACCGCAGATAGCTATCCATGAATTTGCTTAATAGACATTAAAATTTGTTTCATTTTTTTCTTCTTATCATTTCTCTAAAATATATTGTTTTTAGTGTATTTATGATGCACGTAAAATTTAATTTTGATCCATGCTAATTTAAAGTAGTGACTTTCAATAAATTCTATGTTTATTGATGAATTAGATGACAGTCCAATTCAACCCCATAATAGGAGAGCCCAATCAATATTTGATTCATTCGAGCAAAAGGTATTCATAATATTTTATACAAGTTAATTTTCAAGCCAACAATTTAGTGACTATATATAGAGATCGGGACAAGTCAAGTAATATTTGATTCTTCATCAAAGCTATGCATCCATCCATCTTTGATCAATCTCTATCATCTACCAATTATTCTATGAAAGTTTGAGAGAAACAAATCTCAATAGATTTAACTGTGTCATTCTTAATCTCTAATAATATAGTTAATGACTTAAAATTTAATCATTAATATGTAATCAATTACTTCTTACTCAAAACCAATATACAAATTTTTTAATCTTTTTACATGTCTACGTGATATGTATATTTGTCAAAAAAAGATTACATTATATGTGTGTTTATATAGACATTTGATTCTTATAAAATACTAGAGTGTCTTGTGAAAACTATTGAGAACGATTAAATTCAAAGATTTCTAAGTGACAAAGGAATCTCCATTATATGAAAATTTTACATTTCAAATGTTACATTTATAAGTATATTATATTTTTCTAAGTTATCAAAATAACCATAACAAGCACAAATAATCATGTATAATACATAGATATCTTGTTATCAAGAAAGTTATCGGCAACTTAAAAGATAAACATTTGTTGTTTGATCAAAAGATTTGTATCATGTAGGTAACATGTGTCAAAATAAATATTTTACTTTGGTGATCATAATCTTATTCTAATTAACTAAAGTGAAGAGAAGAAATTAGATAAAACAATTGACAATATTAAAAAAGAGTTTAAATAACATAAAATAAATTACTCCGAGTAGAAAAATTAGCTTTTAAATTTTCCTTCAAACTAGATATTTCTTTTATTTGAACACATATTCTTGACCATATGTTTTATCCTAATAAATCATAGCGAGTTTATTTTATTTACTTTTAGCAAAATTACCTTCATGGAATCTAACTATGATAGCTTTTAATTTTAAGATTTACATCCATACATCGATAGATCTTATCAAAGTTGCCCTCTGAAGTTGAACTCTTTGTTAGTGGGGCAATAATTGTGATTGGTGTGAGACAATATGTTATAAATTTGGCTAATTTAATATATATATATATATATATATATATTGTAAAGAAAATATATTACTTAACTATAAATTCAGACTCATCCATAACCTACTCTTGTATTTTGACTATCTTACTTCCCGCTAAATGTTAGACTCCTCTTCCTAGCTCTCTTATATTTAGTATAATTGTTAAATTTCTCAATATAAAAAATGGATAATTATTAAATTCCTTTAAAAGAAAACTATTCAAAATAAAAAATTATCTTTCCTTATTTATTTATTTTTTAATATATGAAAAGTAATTTTTTTCTTATTTATTATTTTTTTAAAATTATTTTAATAATTTTATTACACTCATAGATTTACTACACGCGTAGCATATATTTTTTTACTAGTGTTAATTAGTTTAGTCCTTTCGCCGCACTAATCTAATCATGATCATTAGTATAGATGATTAATTCAAAATTAAAAGATGTATTTTAAGGGTATATATGTAATATTCCTAGTAATTATCATCAACAGTGGACAGGTTCCAGCCGACTCCAATCCAATTCAGCCAATTCCAAATCCGATTGATCAGCCGATCTATAATACTATTAATCCTTAGACAATGTTCGCAACCGTATGCAATAATTTATGAGATTTTTACTAGAATCTCGAGGAAATAAAGAAGTGACTGTTTTTAGAAAGAGAAAGGTTCATTGCACTTGCATATTGCACTTTAAAGCTCATATGTCACCTCTCACATGAAAAGTGATAAAGTGACAATCAAATTATTAGATGTTGTTGCTGCTAAAGCAAGTGGGGTCGACCGGAGTCGAACTGAGTGGGCCCCGAGGGATCGGCCGCGTCGCGTCGTCGGCGGCGAGGTGGGTCCGACCTGCAAAGAACCATCGAGGAGTCTCGGTGGTCGGACACTCCGACGATCATGTCAGTAGAAGGGGATTTTGAACGGAGCCAGTAGTAGTGCCACGAATAGCGTACCTCCTTTGTCAGGGATGTCTCTTCCTTTTATAAGGGCATGGTCATTTGAATCTCCGGTGATGGGGAGAAGTCGTGTCCTCCTTTCTTGCTTCGAATCATAGCAAGTGAGGTGGTAGGAGGCAAGTGCGATCATCACGGAGCCTCTCACAGCTGGGGATCCGGTAACCTTGCCGTGGTAAGGGCTTCTCCAAATGATCATGTGACAGCTGGGGCACGCGCGACTGTGATTCTTCGGGATCCATGTTGCTCGATGGGCAAGTCTGACCTGGCGCCAATTGGGTGAGCCCGGATCGCGCACCCGACCTAATGGGTCTAGGTCAAGGGTGGCTGGTAAACCGAGGACTAGGTCGTCGTCGGACATATTTGTCGGCCCTTATCGTCGGAGAACTTGGTCGGTTAGTGACGATCGGTATCACTAGACCCTCAGGTTTTTCTCGAGGTGAGTTCTCGGCTCGAGGGGAAGCCATTTGTCCTGCTGTCAACGTGTTCCATCAATCGCCCTTGGAGTTTGAACTGGCGCGTGCCGCCTTTCTGAGTTCCGTGCGTACTTCCTTGTGTCAGAGCTGTTTCGAATGGCGTCTCTGCCATCATGGGGATCGTGATCTTCTGCCATCATGTCAGTAATGAAGACGCCGACCATCGTGTAACCGCCTTGATTCCCTTGCCCACGTTGGCCTCCCTTGATGGCGACCTGCGTTACGAATTCGGGTGGATGGCCTCTGGCTGTTCATATTCCGACGCGTGGCAAAATCAGGGCTGTTTCTAGCTTAAGAATCGCTCGATCGGGCTGGCCTTGTAGGCCTATAAATAGCCGGGGGTCCCTGCCAAATGAGCTGCCTTTTTCCTACGCGCGTACCTCCCGTCCACCGAGCCGACGTTTCCCCGATGACCCGACGTCTCTTAGCCGTTCCCGGGGACTGCTTTCTTGCACTTTCTTCCTTCTGAGGTAAGCAATGAGTCTCTCTTCTTCCTCCTCCTCGTTCGAGGGTCCATCGTCCACCCGTTCCCCTAGCAAGTCTGTCGATGAGAATCCTAACCCTTTCGATGATGCTCCCGACCACGCTGCTGAGGACCCCGAAACCGAAACCCTTGATACCTTGGTGTAGGGTCCCATGGAGGACTCTTTTGTCCTTGAAGTCGGCCTTGGCACGTATACTCCAAAGGCACCCTCGGCCCATACCTTCGGTGCTCGCCACTCGGCCGACAACGTGGCCGACGCGCGATGTGGAACCTCTTCCGACACTTTTAATTGGATGCGAAAGCACCCTAGGCTCGTTCTACCTACCGATGCCGTTATGTTTGCCAACCGGGGTTTTAGGGCTCACCACGTCATGAAGGGGGGTTTCTCCATCTACTCCGAGGCGGTTCGGGCCGGTTTTTGCTTCCCTTTCCATCCTTTCACCGTTTTCCTCCTCTTGGAGCTCGGGATCGCCCCTTCTCAGTTAACTCCGAACTCCTGGAGAACAATCGTCGGCTTTTTATCCATGTGTGTCTCGGCGGGGGTACCTCCGACCCTGCACCTTTTCTTTTACTTCTTTTCCGTCAAGCCATTCGGGGATTGGCTTTATTTTGCAGCCAAAAATGGTCGGCATATCCTCGGCCGACTTCCTTCCTCTGTCCATGGCTGGAAGAGGACATTTGTTTTCATTTATTGCCCCTCTGGATGGCCTTTCCCGACCAAGTGGTCGGATATCGACGTCCGAAGCAAGGCGTTCAGGTCGCCAAGACTTCGCGCATCCGAGCTCTCGGACATCGCATTTTTGAACGAGGTGGAACCACCTAACCTGATAGAACCCTCTGCGAATCTGTTCGAGCTGATTGACGAGGGTACAAAAGGTTTCCATCCTCATGGCTGACTCCTCGTCTCACTGCAATCTTGTGCTGCTAACGTCGTCTCTTGTCTCTGCAGCTATGGCTGACAAGGGCGCGTCCACGGCCCCAGCACGTATGGGGATGTCGCTTGCCGAGAAGGCTAAGAACAGAGTTTTCTCGAGGGAGAAGAAGACGGTTTCATGCCCCGAGAAGCACCCACGTGAGGTTGAAACCGTGCCACCTATGGACTCATCGGTCACGACACCCGAACAGAGCTCGGCCTCCATCCCGACGGCGGAAGAAGGGCCAGCGAAGCGTCCTCGACAGCCAACATCGTCCTCGATTCCTACTCCCTCCACATCGACCCAGGCCCCTTTGCTGCTGGACCCAATAGAGTGGGGTCGTAAGGCTCTCCCTGCCAAGCTCAAGGCGGATGCACTGAACCGTCCCGAACGTAGGCTCACTCATGACTTCTACTCGGGGCTTCTGAACCAGTTGGCTGCGTTTGATGCGTTCGCACACTGGGCCGAGGTGAAGAGGTTGTCCTACGACAAGCGTGTCGCCGAGGCCGAGGAGCTAGTGGCCTCCGAAAAGGCCCGTCGCCTGAAGGTGGAAGAGGAGGCAAAGAGGAGGGAGTGCGACCACCAGTCGGCCCTTGCATCCGAGAAGGAAGCGCTACAAGCTGTTGAGAAGGCTCTCAAGGCCGTAAAGAAGGCGCAATATGACAAGATCACGGCTCATGAGCAGACGAAGAAGGATTTCATGCAGCTCATCATCGAGGAGTGGGAGAAAGCGATAGAGGAATATCGCGATTCTGATGAACTTCAAGATGAGGTCGCTGGACTTTTCAAGGAGGGCTATAATGCCTTCCTTGACAAGGTAAGGGGGATGCATCCTGCCCTTGATTCTCCGGGGTGGCTCTTCCGGATGAGGGCGACGATGGAGCCGTGGGAAGGGGCGTCGGCGACCACGATGAGGAGGTGGCGGCAGTCGTAGATGAGGCCGTAGGTATCGCAATTGATCGTTCCCTTGACAAGGCTGCCGACGATGTGATGGCCGAGGACCCATCGACCTCGAAAATGTAATTTGCATTCCCTTTTTAACAAAATCACATCTTTTGCTTTACTTGTGACTCTATCGATGACTAGTTAGCCCCCCCCCCCCCCCCCCCCCCCTTGCACTCCATTCTCGTCAACTTAGTGCCGTAACGACTTCTTACAACGGGGAGTGCCGACGCGACCTTGCATGTAACTTGAGTGCTGAAGCGACCTTGTATATAACTAAGTGCCGAAGCGACCTCTACAATCAGAGTGCCGAAGCGACCTCTACAATCAGAGTGCCGAAGCGACCTCGTATATGACTCAAGAGTGCCGAAGCGACCTCTACAATCAGAGTGGCGAAGCGACCTCGTATATGACTTAGGAGTGCCGAAGTGACCTCTACAATCAGAGTGCCGAAGCGACCTCGTATATGACTTAGGAGTGCTGAAGCGACCTCTTTACACATTAAGGGAAGTATCCTCGGAGATGTTCAGCGTTCCACGTTCTCTGAATGACCGTCCCATTGAGGTCTGTCAGCCGATAAGCACCGTGGCCGAGGTCTTCTGTGACACGATATGGGCCTTCCCAGTTTGCTGATAGTTTTCCGCTTGCCGACCTTGGATCTGAGACGACCAATTTTCTGAGGACGAGGCTCCCAACTCCGAAGCACTGCGGCTTGACCTTCCTGTCAAAATTCTTATTAACCCTTCGTTGATAGACTTCCATTCTTGCCGACGCATTTCCTCATCTTTCTTCCACCAAGTCAAGCTCGGAGAGCAGTGCAAGATTATTGCTTGTTCGTTGAACTCGAGGATTCTCCCTGATGGGATGAGCATCTCTACGGGTGATACCGCCTCCACACCGAACGCAAGCGCGAATGGTGACTCTCGAGTTGCTTCTCTTAGCGTCGTCCTGTACGCCCATAGTACGTGGAGGAGCTGTTCGGCCCAACGACCTTTGTGGCTTTGTAGCCTCTTCTTTAGCCCATCCAAGATTGTCAGGTTTGTGACCTCGGCCATCCCATTTGACTGGGGATGGGCAACTTAGGAAAACATGTGCTCAATACCGAGCGCATCACAGTTCCGACGGAACTTGGTGTTGTCAAATTGTCGTCCGTTGTCGGTGACTATTGCCCGAGGAAGGCAGAACCTGCAAACTATGTTCTTCCAAACAAAACCCCAGGCGTTAGCGTCGGTGATCTTCGCCAATGGCTTGGCTTCGACCCACTTAGTAAAATAGTCAACTCTGACAATGATAAACTTCTGTTGGCCCGACGCGGGAGGGAATGGTCCGAGGATATCCATTCCCCATTACGCGAATAGCCATGGGGAAGTTATGCTTGTGAGCTCCGACGGAGGCTGCCGATCGACCTTGTTGAAGAGTTGGCATTGATGCCAACTCTTCACGTATTTCTTGGCATCTCTAAGCATGGTGGGCCACCAGTAACCTTGTCGGGTTATTCTCTGCACTAGCGAATGAGGACCTGCATGACAACCACAAGTACCCTCATGTACCTCATAGATGATCTCCTCGGCTTGGATAGGGTCCACGCACAGAAGGTTCGGGTAGCTGAATCCTTTTCGATACAGCTCGTCGCCGACCATAAAAAACCTCGACACTCGCCTTCTTATCCTCTCGGCGTCTTCTCCATCATCTGGAAGTACCCCATCCCTAATGAAATTCATTAGCGGGGTCATCCACATCGCCCCGATGTCGACGTTCATCAGCTCCTTGGTTGCTATGGACGGCTCACGAAGCTCCTTTACCAACATCGCTAGTGGGGGCACAAGCGAGGACGACACGAATTTGGAGAGAGCGTCGGCCTGGGCGTTCTCGGTCCTCAATATCTTTACTAGCTCGGCAAAATCGAAACACGCCATGAGCCTCTGGACTTCCATCATATAGGATGCGAGCTTGGTCTCCTTCATCTCAAAATCTTGCGACACCTGGCTGACGACCAGTTGGGAGTCGATGTGGATACGAACCTTTTTTTCCCCAAGGGACTTTTCCATCTTCAACCCTGATATTACCACTTCATATTCGGCCACATTGTTAGAGGCGTCAAAACCGAAATGGACTGCGTACCTTAAGTTGAGATCGTCGGGTGAGCGCATGACCACCCCAGCTCCACTCCCTTGCGAATTTAAGGCTTGTCGAAGAAAACTTCCCACATTTCGTCGGCCTCTTCTTCTAGAGTTGCTCGGGCAGTTCCTTCAGAAATGAAATCCGCTAGGGCCTGGGCTTTGATAGCGACCCGAGGCCTGAATTCGACGTCAAAATCCCCGAGCTCGATAGCCCACTTTGCCAACCTTCCGGAGGACTCGGGTCGTTCGAGAACTTGTCGGATTGGAACGTCGGTGAGAACGATGATCTTGTGTGACTGGAAGTAAGGGCGTAATCGTCGTGCCGCCATGATCAGTGCGTACTCGACCTTCTCGAGGTCCGAATATCGCTGCTCGGCTCCTCGCAACGCTTTGCTTGTGTAGTACACCGGGAGGTGGGCTCGTTCTTCCTCACGCACGAGTACCGAGCTGATGGAATAGGTTGTCGTAGAGAGGTACAGCAGTAGTTCTTCGCCGGTTTTTGGCTTACTCAACGTTGGCACGTGAGCTAGGTATTTCTTCAACTCGTCGAACGCCTTTTGGCACTCCTTGGTCCACTCGAAGCGGCCCTTCCTCAATGCCTCGAAGAACGGTTTGCATAGCTCTGCCGATCTAGACATGAACCTGCTAAGAGCAGTAATCCGGCCATTAAGTCTTTGTAGCTCCTTCACCGTCCTTGGAGCCGTCATGTCGATGATAGCCTGGATCTTTTCAGGGTTGACGTCGATACCCCGACCAAAAACTAGGTACCCCAGGAACTTCCCCGCCCGAACGCCGAAGACGCACTTCTCGGGATTCAACTTCATCCCATATTGTCGAAGTACTTCGAAAGCCTCGGCCAGGTTACGGACGTGGTCCTCGGCTCGTCGGATTTTCACTAACATGTCGTCGATGTAGATATCCATCGTCTTCCCGATCTGTTTCTCGAACATCATGTTGACGAGCCTCTGATATGTCGCTCCTGCATTTTTCAGTCCAAAAGGCATACGAGTGAAGCAGTACAAACCCCTTTCCGTGGTTAAAGACGTCTTTTCCTCGTCTTCTGGAGCCATTCTTATCTGATGGTACTTGGAGTAGGCGTCGAGGAAGCTTAAGAGCTCGTGTCCGGCCGTGGAATCGACCAACTGATCGATCCGAGGCAGTGGAAAGCTATCCTTCGGACATGCTTTGTTTAGGTCGGGGAAATCTACACACATCCGCCACTTTCCGTTCGCCTTTCGCACCAAGACGGCGTTGGCGACCCATTCTGGATAGAACGAGTCTCGGACAGTTCCTGCACGCAAATACTTGGTTAAGTTGTCGTCTACCACTTCTTGTCGGTCAGCCGACAAGGGTCTTTTCTTTTGTCGAATGGGCCGGGCCTTGGGATTCACGTTCAGATGATGCTGGATGATTTTTGGGTCGACTCCTGGGAGATCATCATCTGACCAGGCGAATACGTCGCCACTCTGGCCGAGGAAAGCGACGATCCCATCTTCCAAGTTTTTGAGTTCGGTCCCGACGACGAGGACTCCCTTCTCAACCTTAATTTGTTTAGTCTGTTCCACTGGTTCGTGTCTTACGACATTATCAACATCTGGTACATACTCCGAAATAGTTGGTTGTTTTGCTTTGATGGAGTTTACATAGCATCGGCGTGCCTCGGCTTGGCTCCCGACGACCTCCCCTATCCCGCCAAGAGTTGGGAACTTCAACTTCTGGTGATAGGTCGATGGTACACCCCGTAGTGTACCGAGCACGCCCTGTCTGAAGATCGCGTTGTAGTCCGACTTCACTTTCACTATGAGGAAGTTGACCTCAACCGTTACATGTCGCGGGTGGGTGCCCAGTGTCACCTTTAGCCTGATGGACCCCTCAGCATTGACGAGTGTCCCACTGAACCCAAACAAAGGGGTGGCGACCGGTTTGAGCTCGGTGCTCAGGTTGGTCATTTTAAGGAAACAATCATAAAATAAGATGTCGGGGGCTGCCCCGTTATCTACAAGGATACGGTGTATAGTGTATCCATCGACGTCGGCATGGATCACTAGCGCGTCATCGTGGGGGAAACTCAGTCCGGCGGCATCTTCGTCAGAAAATGCGATTACTCCACTGCTGTTTGGCGCTGGTAAGCTTGGCGCTGCCGCTCTCACGGCTAATACATAAGCTTTCCTCTTCCTCCCCCTGTCACCACCGCTTGCCGAGCCGCCCGCGAGGACCAAGACGGCTCCTTTTGTTTCAACAGTTTCATGATCTTTCTCGGGGGAGCGCACCCATGTCCTTCCGTCGATGACGTCTTTTCCGATGATTCCACACCGCAGCATCTCCTCGATCTCCATCTTGAGGCTCCTGCACTGGTCAGTCAGGTGACCAAATTCCTTGTGATAGTCGCAATACAGATTAGTTCCTCGCCCAGTCGAGCCTCGCCATTGGCTCGGGCCGACGAAACTCCGAAAGCCTCTTTATGATGGGGAGGATTTCAGAGGGCGATCTCCCGAAGCGGGGAAGGTCCCTAACGCGCTAGAATTCGTCGAGACGACGATCATGATCTGAGTCTCGGCGTCGTTCTGACTCTTGTCGTCTCTCCCTCTGCGGCTCTTCTTCTTCCCTCCTCGGCTTCTTGGTTTGTTGGCCCTCGCTTGCTTCCCCTCTTTCGGATCGCTTGCCGAGCCTTCCCGCAGCGCCGAGCGTTGACTCCAGCCTTACATATTTCTGCATTCGAGAAAGCAAGTCCGAGAGACTTACTGGTGGCTTTTTAGCGATGGAAGCCACGAACGCGGTGTTCATGCACACTCTCGTCAGGATGTTGACGGCTGTCCTCAGATCCAGGTCCACCACTTTCATTACCTCGAGCTGGAATCGCTTGGCGTAGTCTCGGAACATCTCACCTTCTTTCTGAGCGACACAAGTCGTCGGTGCATAGAGAGTGTTGAACCGTGTTGTAAAAATGGTCCAGGAAACGTTGTGCCAGGTCGGAGAAGTTGGCGATTGACCGAGCGGGGAGCGCCTTGAACCACTGCAATGCTGCATCGTCCAATGTTTACATAAAAGCGCGACACTTCAAAGCATCAGTGATATTTACCATTTCCACTTGCCCCTGGAAGTGGTCGAGGTGATGGATAGGGTTGGTCGTTCCATTATAACGTCGGAATTGTGGCATCTACAATTTTAACGACATCGGTGCTGAGGTGATTTCTTCGGCGAATGGCGAGGTGGTGAGGAGTGTCGCCACTGACGGCGCTCGGTTTCCGCGCTGCAATGCCTCTATTTTTCTATTCATCTCCTGCAGGTCGTCCCTCTATCGAGGTTCGGTTGCCGGCACGCTCGTTGAGATTGGTGCGGATTCCGTAGAGAAATGGTCGACAACGTCAGTTCTGATAGGATGCTCCATGGCAGCCGACGGAGGTTGGGCGACGACCAGCTGGGGTACCGGGGCACGTGGCGTCGGTTCTGGCAGTTGAACGTTGGCCTGACTCATCGACAACACTGGCTGCTTATGCTGGTTGGTTATATCCTCGCCTTCGCGGATGTCCGTAGCCTGAATCGCTGTACGACCCAAGGCCTCGCCTTGAGCCGGGGACGTCTGCTAATGAAACTCCAGCCTGGTCAACACTTGCTGGAGATTCATGAGTGTTTGCTCGAGCCTGTCAAGGCGTGTCGACGTCGTGGAATCTTGTTCCCCCCCCCCCCCCCCCCCCCCTCCGAAAGCATCTCCGGCTACCTCTTCAATGACGTTGGTGGGGGTGACCTCGTCACCGGATGAGCAAGCGACAACCTTTCCCTTGAGTGCCATGATGGAAGACTTTTTGTCCAAGCCTTTCCACAAACGGCGCCAAATGTTGCTGCTAAAGTAAGTGGGGTCGACCGGAGTCAAATTGAGTGGGCCCGAGGGATCGGCCGCGTCGCGTCGTTGTCGGTGAGGTGGGCCCGACCTACAAAGAACCACCGAGGAGTCTCGGTGGTCAGACACTCCGACGATCAAGTCAGTAGAAGGGAATTTTGAACGGAGCCAGTAGTAGTGCCACGAATAGCGTACCTCCTTTGTCAGGGATGTCTCTTCCTTTTATAAGGGCATGGTCATTTGAATCTCCGGTGATGGGGAGAAGTCGTGTCCTCCTTTCTTGCTTCGAATCTTAGCAGGTGAGGTGGTAGGAGGCAAGTGCGATCATCACGAAGCCTCTCACAGCTGGGGATCCTGTAACCTTGTCGTGGTAAGGGCTTCCCCAAATAATCATGTGACAGCTGGGTGCGCGCGACTGTGATTCTCCGAGATCCATGTTGCTCGATGGGCAAGTCTAACCTGGCACCAATTGGGTGAGCCCGGATCGCGCGTCCGACCTAATGGGTCTAAATCAGGGGTGGCTGGTAAACCGAAGACTAGGTCGTCGTCGGACATATTTGTCGGCCCTTATCGTCGACGAACTTGGTCGGTTAATGACGGTCGATATCAGATGTCACATAAATTTATTATCTAATTATATTATACTTAACTATAATATGAAAATATAATAAACCTTTCTCTTTTAGAAAACAGAGAGAGCGAGAGAGATGCGAATTAAAGAAAGAGAAACAAAAAACCCGGTCGAATTCGGCGGCGGCCTTTAGTCGGGTTACCGGCGGAAGCCGCCAAGAACAGCAACTAGGGGGCTTCCGAAGCCGCACAAAAGATGCTTTGGACGTGGCGGATGCTGACAGCTGCGTCGTCCTCGCCACCCTCCCTTCTACGGAACTCTCTCTCTCTCTCTCTCTCACCGACGACTAATATTAAAGGATGCTACTGTAGGCGAATGCCAAGGGGAGAGAAAACAAAAGAAACACAGGTGGAGGGAAGCCGTCCTCCATGCCATCTTCATCTCCATGGTATAATCTAACCAGCGGCTTTCAATTCCGCGGGTCCCTCTGGGGGTTGCCCACCATGTCTCGTCCTCGTATAACACCGCCACGGGCAGGCCCCGTCCTCCCAACCCCCATCCCTCACGCGCACCCAATGACCCACTGCCACAGCAGGCAGGCTGCTGCCGACACACACACACCCTCTTCCGCTATCTTTCTCTCTCTCTCCCTCTCTCCATCTGCAGAGAGGGGCCTTTCGGGCAGCATCGGAAGCTGTCGACATGTGGGTGGGGGTGGTGGCGAGTGCTCGGCGGTCTGCTGCCCGCGTCGTCTTCCCCGGGCCTGCAGACCCCGCCTCGGCCCCGTCTGCCATAATTACCAGGCGGCGTGTGTGAGCAGGAGCCCGCAGGGCATGTGGGGACATCCAAGAGAGATTCGCACGACAAAAAGGCCCGCCTGACCCCCATCTTTATCTTGTTTATGTCCCCGAGCGTTCCCTGCAGCAGCCTCCTCCCTTGTCATGTTTCATTCCCCCTCCGCCATCCCCACCCCCCGAGATGAATTTTTTATATTATTATTTAACATTTTTTGACAGTTTGTTATTTAACATACACTGTATGCCAATTGCAAGGATTTATATGTGTTAGAGTCCAGATCTTCTCAGTACATAGGAAGATCGGACTCCAACAATCATCAATGAGATGAAGAGATTTGGGTGCACTTGTCTGTGTTTTACGAAAAAATCTAAATAAAAACATGAAAAAAATTCAGATTTTAAATTTTTTATAAAATTCTCTCAAATACCCCTCATCTTATTGGTGATCGCTGAATCCGATCCTCCCATGCACTGATGAGTGTGGAAGCGGACACCTGCCAATATATAGAAAATTTTAGCTGATGCCGCCACACATGCATGCCTGCGCCGGTGCATCCTATCTCTTTTTTAGACGAGCGTTATCAACTCTCTAATTAAGCAGACACCTTTCTTGTGCATATACTTTTCGTACGTACACGCTTGCATGCTTACCTAATCATATGTATTGCTTGAGCCAAAGGTTGCCCCTCACGTAATTAAAGTGCTTCAGCATATCCCGACACAATCCACCACCCCTTGAACAGCTAAGAGCTATACATATGTTGATCAGATGAACATTTTTACATAAACTACAGATAAATATAGGAGATGACATGCTTTACAATAATGCATCACAATAATGGAGAGGGATACATATATATCCCCTGATCATATACACACCTATATTACCATCATCTGCACATTATTCGGCACTACTACTTGTCATCTTTCCCGAAAAGCACAAAAGAACTTGGTTGGATATCTCTAGATCTTTGAGGCGAAGGATGGAAGGTGGGGAGACATGCAGCGTGGTCTCCCCATGTTGCGGCCTCCAGAGCAACTTAATCTGTACGCATTCCCTGTAGACGGGTGTGTGGATGGGTCCTGAATGGCCGTGTCAGAACTCAGGATGAGGTGGGTGGGCGTGGGGGGACAACTCCTGGCTCTATCCGGCTGTGGTGGTGCTGTGTTCGGTGGCTTGCGGCTATTTATATCAGGGAACAACACATGGTGGCCAGACGCAGAGCACAGAGAGGGAGGAGGGGTGAAGGATGGGGGAGAGGGAACGGAGCGGGGGGTAGACAACAATGGAAATTTAACTGGGGAGAGAATTGGGATTCTCCGGCCAGATCACTGTTACCTCGCATGTCCTGCTGGCTCCGTGGGCTAGCATAATGCAGTTCTTTTATCGCTAAAGCTGGAATCCACAATAAGACGGAGCGCCTGCAGCTAGATGTCTGGGTGTACAGAGAAATGTCCGAAGTCTGCTAAACATGATTGTTTCTTTATAACATATTCTCTCCACGGTGTTGGGAAATTTGACATTTTTTCATCTGTGTGAGCGACTGAGGATGAACTCAACTGTAAGGAATTGATCAGAGCGCAGTGGAAACACGATTCCCTCCGTTAGATATCGTTGCGGCGGTCGGAATCGAACAAAAACGGAGAACCCGCGGGTAGGAAGATCCGATCTTTACTTTTGCGGGGTTGCGAAACTCCCGAATCCGGGGAGGAGGTGGCACTGGTGCTTCAAGCCGTTCAGGTGTCCGACCTCTAGATGTATCCACGCGAACTCCAGACGTAAACGGGATCTCCTCGGTCTCCACGCGTCTCCCGGATCTCAGCTCCACCATGTGCTAGGAGAGAGAAGAGGTGGGAGCGCCCTAGGAGAGAGAGGAGGAGGCGGCCAGATAGAAGACCTAGAGCTTGGGCCAGGGTTTAACTCTCCACGTGTATATATAGACTCTGCGGTTTTTCACAAAAACCCAATTAATGTCTATATCGGTCATCCTACCCAGTCTGCTCGGAATTCTATTGCGTGTGACCCTCTAGGCCCAAGTGCTAGTCCAATTTTCAGCCCATTAAGCCCAATAACTCTTTATTGACTTACTGCAATTGATTAATATCTCATATTAATTAATTGCACAATCAATTATCGTCTCACGATAATTGACCGGGCTTCCAATCAAGTTGGGTGCCAAGCAACACCACTTGATCCTGGAAAGCATTGGGATTCAGCAACCCATTCAAGGAACCTTTTGTGTCAACATATACCACATGACTATAATCCTTCGCTCGTACAATGCTCCCGAGTGCACTTAGGGTATGGTCAATTGTCAAACCCTTATACGTGTACTCACGTGGATTAGATGCCGCATAACAATATCAGAAAACTCCTTTTCTGATAAGTAGTCATGCCCTGGCCAGGGACTATCAGGCATCTTTCCCTAGAGCATTCACTCTCTTATTACCGAGAGCGAGCAATCCCATGTTGACCACACAATCACCTTTGAAGGTATTTCGCTAGATCCGAACACTTAACTGATTAAGACCCCATGGCTAGAGATCTATAAGTTAAGGTCAAAATCTAGAAGTCCACCGACAAGGTGTCCTTGGTGTCTCAGGTCTAAGGACCAATCACGCCACTGTGACAATAAATCTAGCTGGTTGACAGTTAGGTAATTTTACCATCCAGCGATTCATAACAGATCAGTTCAGTGAACTCATTCTACAATGAGCACCTGCAGATTCACCTTAGTGTCTCCACACAAGTGACTATGAGACCAGTCACCCTCATCATATGAGCAGGTGCAACCTGTACTAGTCTAACTGGATATTCGATGTCCTTCTCGAATATCCTCCGACTAGGAACAATTAAGAATATACGCTTAAAAGATATTAATCCCATTGTTATGATCTCATCATAATTAGTATCCATTGCGCATATTCATGGACTTCATAATGAAACGATAAACGAATTACACATAATGAATATAAAAGCCTTATTATTATTATTAAATAACATGATTGTACACGTTATGATTGGCTTGATGACACCCATAACTAACAATCTCCCACTTGGACTAAAGCCAATCACCTTTATGTCTTAAACCCATAGACTCTAGGTGGCGCTCAAACACAATTTGAGTCAGAGGCTTCGTCAGTGGATCTGCAATGTTGTCAACTGAAGGAACTCTTTCCACCAGTACATCTCCTCTTGTGATAATCTCCCTGATCAGGTGAAATCGCCTCAAAATGTGCTTCAACTTCTGATGAGACCGCGGCTCTTTCGCTTGCGCAATGGCCCCATTGTTGTCACACAGCAATGGGATCGGATCAGAGTCACTCGGCACCACACCAAGGTCGGTGATGAATTTCTTCATCCATACTGCCTCCTTAGCGGCTTCAGCTACAGCAATGTACTCAGCTTCTGTCGTCAAGTCTGCAGTGGTTTCTTACTTGGAACTCTTCCAGCTCACTGCACATCCGTTTAAGGTGAACACAAATCCAGATGTAGACTTGTTATCATCTGGATCTGACTGGAAACTCGAGTCAATATATGCCCGAAGTTTCAAGTCCCCTCCTCCATAAACCAGAAATATATCATTAGTCCTTCTCAAGTACTTAAGGATATATTTCACTACCATCCAGTGTGTTTCACTTGGATTTGCCTGATATCTGCTCGTAACACTTAGAGCAAATGCTACATCAGGCCTTATACATAGCATGGCATACATGATAGACCCTATAGCCGAGGCATAGGGGACTCTATCCATGACTGCCCTCTCTTCAGGAGTCTTAGGAGACTACTCCTTAGAGAGATTAATCCCATGTCTCATTGGTATGAGACCTCTCTTGGAATTTTCCATGCCAAATCTTTTGACAATGGTATCTATGTACATGGATTGGGTCAAGCCAAGCATCCTCTTAGATTTATCTCTATAGATACGTATTCCTAATACGTAGGATGCTTCTCCCAAATCCTTCATAGAGAAGTTCTTTGACAACCAAACCTTTACTGATGATAACATCCCTACATCATTCCCAATGAGCAAGATGTCATCAACGTAAAGTATGAGAAAAGTGATAGCACTCCCACTGATTTTCTTATACACACATGGTTCATCTTCATTCTTAATTAAGTCATAAGATTTGATAGCCTCATCAAACCTTATGTTCCAACTACGAGAAGCTTGCTTCAATCTATAGATGGACCTTTGAAGCTTGCATACTTTATCTGGACACTCTTTGGATGTAAAACTCTCAGGCTGTATCATATATACTTCTTCCTCAATGTTTCCATTGAGGAAAGCAATTTTTTACATCCATCTGCCAGATCTCGTAATCAAAGTATGCAGCAATAGTGAGAAGAATTATGATCGAATTTATCATGGCAACTGGTGAGAAAGTTTCGTCATAGCCAATTCCTTGCCTTTGACGATACCCCTTTGCCACCAACCTTGCCTTATAAGTGTCGATCTGTCCATCTGCACCGATATTTCTCTTAAAGATCCACTTGCACCCAATAGGTACAATACCTTCAGGCAAGTCTACCAAGTTCCAAACTTGGTTGGTGTACATGGACTGCATCTCAGAATTCATGGCATCTCGCCATTTCCCTGACTGAGGACTATCAATAGCCTCTTGGTAGGTCTTTGGATCATCATCCTCATTATAAGACATGCCTTCACTGATATGTCCAACATATCTTTCAGGCTGTCTAGGTACTCTACTAGACCTACGCTGAATGTGTGTATATTCCTGAACAGGTTCCAGAACCGATGTTTCAACTGGTGGACTTTGCACAGTTTGTGGATCTAGAACCTCTTCTAGATCTACCTTACTCCCACTGTCCCCTTGGGTAAGGTACTCCTCTTCCAAGAAGACAGCTCTCCTGGCGACAAACACTCTTTGTTCACCAGGATGGTAAAAGTAGTACCCAAATGTTTCTTTTGGGTATCCAACAAACCTGCACTTATCGGTTCTGGATTCCAGTTTATCTGGGTCGTGTCTCTTCACATGGGCAGAACAGCCCCATATTTTAACATGTTTAAAATCAGGCTTTCTACCCTTCCATATCTCATATGGAGTAGAAGACACAGATTTACTGGGAACCCTGTTCAATAGATATGCCGCTGACTCTAGCGCATATCCCCATAGGGAAACTGGTAACTGCGAACGGCTCATCATGGATCGTACCATGTCCAACAAGGTGCAATTCCTCTTTTCCGATACACCATTCATCACTAGTGTATAGGGAGGAGTCCATTGAGAAAGGATACCATTGTCCTTTAAGAATTGTGTGAACTCTGTACTCAAGTATTTGCCTCCTCGGTCTGACCGTAGGATTTTAATACTTTTTCCAGTTTGCTTCTCAACTTCATTCTTAAATTCTTGGAACTTCTCAAACGCTTCAGACTTGTACTTCATTAAGTAAACAAATCCGAACCTTGAGTAGTCATCCGTGAATGTAATGAAGTATGAGTAGCCACTCTTGGCTTGGGTAGACATTGGACCACATACATCCAAGTGTATTAGTTCCAATATGTCCTTGGCCCTATCTCCATGTCCACTAAATGGAGATTTGGTCAACTTACCCATTAAACAGGATTCACAAGTTACATATGATTCATAATCAAATGGATCCAAGTATCCATTCTTATGCAACTTTTGAAGCCTATTCTCGCCAATGTGACCAAGCCTACAATGCCATAAGTAGGCAGTGTTCACACTATTCTTACTTCTCTTAGGAGAAACATCAACATGGAGATTTTCATAAGAAACATCAAGCAGATAGAATCCATTCACCAAATTTGCTAAAGCAACTAGTTTATTTCTTAAATAAACTGAACAACTATTGTTCTCAATGGTAAACTTATATCCAATTTTGTCTAAACAAGAAACAAAAATAATGTTCTTAATGATACTAGGCACAAAGTAGCAATCATCTAATAAAAGCAAATCTCCTGAGGGTAACTTGAGCTTCACTGTCCCCACAGTGTGTGCACCAACACTTGCGCCGTTTCCAAGCCTCAAGTTCACCTCGCCCTTGCTCAGCTTCCTTCTACTTGTCAGCACCTGCACATCATTGTAGACATGAGAAGCACATCCAGTGTCTAAAACCCAAGATGTAGAATCTCTAATAGACAAGTGAAGATCTATCATATAGATACCTGAAGCTTCGCCAAGCTTCTGCTTCTCCTGAGCCTTCGTTGCAAGGTATCCTTGCAATTTCTTTTCCAGTGCCCCTTCTTCTTGCAGTGGAAGCACTCGCCCTTTTCTTCTCCTTTGCTTATGTCCTTCTTTTGCTTCTGCTTGGACTGCTTCTTTGCATTGCCTTTCTTAAAGGCTTGCACTGCTCTCCTCTTCTTGTTGGACTTTCCAACCATGAGAACAGTGGGCTTTTCCTTCTTAAGGTTGCCCTCAGTAGTCTGCATGTTGAGCATCTCAGCTAAACTCACCTCAATCTTGTTCATTGTAAAGTTTACAATGAACTGGGAATATGAATCTGGAAGTGATTGGAGAATGAGGTCCATGCTCAGCTCCTTGTCATGAGGAAAACCAAGCCCCTCGAGCCTCTCAATCCACTCTATCATCTTCAGCATATGAGTCTGTACTGAAGATCCCTCTGCCATGCGAGCTCTGAACAGGGCCTTGGATATCTCATATCTTTCTATCCTGCTCTGCTCTTCAAAGAGCTCCTACAAGTGCTGCATGATGGATCTAGCATCCATGTTCTCATGCTGCCTTTGCAACTCATTGCTAATTGAGGCAAGTATATAGCATTGGGCCAGAGTGGAATCCTCCTTCCACTTCGCAAATTCAAGTGTTTCCCCTTTAGGTGCATCTAGAGGTGGTTCAGCGGGGATCTCACCTTCCATGACATAGGCAATGCGCTCAGACCTGAGGACAATCTTCAGGTTCCTGATCCAATCCGAGTAGTTCGGGCATGTCAATTTGTTGGCATCCAGTATGCCACGGAGTGGGTTACCTGACGACATTTTTGCCTATAAAGGAAATGTAAACACAATTAGCAGATGATCATAATAATAATTAAATCTAGATTAGGACTTTAATCAAGATCAGCTCCCACTATTTTTCGACAGACTATATAACCCTCAGATATACATAATGGGAGACGCCGATGGTCTCCTAGTGGGGGTCGGAATCTCATAAACTCATAGCATGATCTTGTGGATAGCACAACAAACCATACTATGATCTGAAAGCAGTCAACTCTTGACACTTGCAACTCTTGCAATATCCGATCTTATTTCGGCCCCTGAATTTTAATGACCTTGTGGATAGCACAACAAGTCATTAAATCCAGTTTAAGCAGTACCATCATTACGTAATGAGCATAGATTTGGATGTAGCCCTTGTGGATAGCACAACAAAGCTACACCGTTCCTCTACCCCATTTAAGGCATCACCATGCCATAGTTTTAGTCTGTCATCAGATTTGGCAAGCCTTGTAGATAGCACAACAAACTTGCCCGATCTAATGGCAATCCTAAAACTATAATGATGGAGGGCTACGTAATTCATTCTTAATGATTACGCTACGGCTTAAAATTTAAACGAGGAGGGATTTTGACATATTTTATCTTGGTCTCTATATCTGCGTGCTATTGATATATAGAATTTGGAATATCATATATTTAATTATATATATCATAACACATTCCACATATATCATATATATGAAGAAAAACGATGGATGATCATGGACTTTAACCTAGAGTGGCATTACCAGAGCCAGTTGGTAATCCACAAACATGGCAAACATATGGCAGCCCCGCATCGTATGCTCTTGCTTGATGTAACTCTATCTCCATGAAGGTCTTGCATGGTACTCTTCTCCATCTCCGCCAATCCGCTTCTTAAAATTACAAGTAACACTAAATTGGGCTCGCAGGCTCATAAATATACATCAGATAATAATAAGAAACCTTGAACAAGTCAAGGGGAGTACATAACAGGAGGGAGATAGAATGTACAACCTGGATTTAATAGAGGGAGAGAGGGAGGCACGCAGTCCTCATAAATTACATCACATGCCATAAACCATAAAAATCATCACATGATATCTAGGTCCATGATCATCCATCCACACATCAACACATCACATACATCAATAGGCAATTATCACATAATTACTTCTGAAATAAGTTTTATTTCAAAAATATAATAATTATATTTTGAAAAACCATTTAACTAAACAATTTAGCTAACATAGATAACATCTAAACAACTTTAGATAAACGCCATTCACCGTTGCTGCATGAATCCGCCAAAATTTACTGTTAATTAATTTCACAAGAATCACATTCTTAAATTAATTAACATGCATTAATTAGGTGAGAGGAAATAACTAAAACAATTTTAGATTTCCCTTAAACTAATTAAGCAAGGGGTCAAACATATGAAAAATAATTTAACAGAGAGTTAAAACATTTTTAAAACTCTTAAAACTAATTTTCATCATTTTCTGGTATTTTTAAGAATTTTTCTGGATTTTAAACAATTTAAAAACCATTTAAAAACTTAAAAAGGGGGAAATGGGCCGATCGGATCCGGCGCGGGCCAGATCCGACCGCGGCCCGCGCGGGACCCGTGGGCGGACATAAACGCTGCCCACGAGGGATCCGCGCGCGGCCCGCATGGGGTCGCTCCTCCGCCGAACGGAGGGGGCGCGCAGCTAGGGTGAAACCCTAGCCGCCACTGCCCTCCGGCGTAGGGCGGCCCCGCCGGCCACCGTGCCGTCACCGGCGGCGCTGGAGGCCGCCTCCCATCGCGCGAAAAACTCCGAAAAACTGAAAAACCTAAAAAAATTGCAGAAACTGCCCCCTTTCTTGGACTGTCCAAGAAGCATGGCGGCGACATCTTGCAGAGGGCCGTGTGACCTCTACAGAGGGCCAAACGACGCCACAAAGGGTTCTCCGCGATGCTCTTGGTACAGGTAACGATTCCCATGTACCAAACAGGAAGTGCACATCCCATGTGCGACCCAAGAACGCAGCAAACTTGGCGTTTCATGCAGAACGCGAACCGACGAAAACACTTGAAATAACATTCATATGGTGCCGATTCCGACCGAGCCAGCAACCTGGCTCTGATACCACTGTAAGGAATCGTACAGAGCGCAGCGGAAATGCGATTCCCTCCATTAGATATCGTTGCCGGAGGTCGGAATCGAACAAAAACGGAGAACCTGCGGGTAGGAAGATCCGATCTTTACCTTTGCGGGGTTGCGAAACTCCCGAACCTGGGGAGGAGGTGGCGCTGGAGGCGCTGGTGCTTCAAGCCGTTCAGGTGTCCGGCCTCTAGACGTATCCACGTGAACTCCAGACGCAGACGGGATCTCCTCGGTCTCCACGTGTCTTCTGGATCTCAGCTCCACCATGTTCCAGGAGAGAGAAGAGGTGGGGGCGCCCTAGGAGAGAGAGGAGGAGGCGGCCAGAGAAAAGACCTAGAGCTTGAGCCAGGGTTTAACTCTCCAGGTGTATATATAGACTCTGCGGTTTTTCACAAAAACCCAGTTAATGTCTATATCAGTCATCCTGCCCAGTCTGCTCGAAACTCTATTGCGTGTGACCCTCTAGGCCCAAGTGCTAGTCCAGTTTTCAGCCTATTAAGCCCAATAACTCTTTATTGACTTACTGTAATTAATTAATATCTCATATTAATTAATTACACAATCAATTATCGTCTCACGATAATTGACCGGGCTTCCAATCAAGTTGGGTGCCAAGCAACACCACTTGATTCTGGAAAGCATTGGGGTTCAGCAACCCATTCAAGGAACCTTTTGTGTCAACAGATACCACGTGACTATAATCCTTCGCTCGTACAATGCTCCCGAGTGCACTTAGGATATGGTCAACTGTCAAACCCTTATATGTGTACTCACGCGGATTAGATGCCGTATAACAATATCAGAAAACTCCTTTTCTGATAAGTAGTCATGCCCTGGCCAGGGACTATCAGGCATCTTTCCCTAGAGCATTCACTCTCTTATTACCGAGAGCGAGCAATCCCATGTTGACCACACAATCACCTTTGAAGGTATTCCGCTAGATCCGAACACTTAACTGATTAAGACCCCATGGCTAGAGATCTATAAGTTAAGGTCAAAATCTAGAAGTCCACCGACAAGGTGTCCTTGGTGTTTCAGGTCTAAGGACCAATCACGCCACTGTGACAATGAATCTAGCTGGTTGACAGTTAGGTAATATTACCATCCAGCGATTCATAACGGATCAGTTCAGTGAACTCATTCTCCAATGAGCACCTACAGATTCACCTTAGTGTCTCCACACAAGTGACTATGAGACCAGTCACCCTCATCATATGAGCATGTGCAACCTGTACTAGTCTAACTGGATATTCGATGTCCTTCTCGAATATCCTCTGACTAGGAACAATTAAGAATATACGATTAAAGGATATTAATCCCATTGTTATGATCTCATCATAATTATTATCCATTGCGCATATTCATGGACTTCATAATGAAACGATAAATGAATTACACATAATGAATATAAAAACCTATTATTATTATTAAGGAACAAGATTGTACAAGTTATGATTGGCTTGAGGACACCCATAACTAACACTCGGCAACTACACTAGCACAAAAATATAGAATGATAAAAATAAAATATAATAGATATTAATATAGGATTTATGAAAAAATCAAAATATGAAAAATAACTTGACAAATCTAATCCACTATAACAAAATAATTTAATACATCAGCTTTGTGGTGGCCATTTCCAGCCACCTAGGCTCATCACGGCCCGTCAAGGCCCTCCGGACAAATGTGGCCCTTCCGCAGGGTGCCACGTTTGCTCAAAGACCTCGTAAAGGACTCCAGAAAATGACCGCAATGTCTGAGCACTACCGAGCTCCCTGTGGCATGTCTCCGGATGTCTCTCGTCTTGTTCGGATCAAGCGTCGCCAACCGTACGAGGGTTGCCTCTGGGCACCCCGTAGCCTATTTGGTCCAGGCCTCTGCCCACCGAACAGGCCCCTACTCTTAGCATGCCTCATTCCCATAGGCTTGATTATCGCCCGGGTAACGTGCACAGAACAGCCAAACATGGTTACCGAACAGTGGGTCCAGCCTTCCAAACAGGTTACCTGCTCGGTACCTTCAGCCAAGGATTTCCGAGCAGCCTCCTCACATCCTTGTGACGGTTATAACGGCTGCAAACCACGCGCCCCACGTTTAAGAAGAGCAATAACTGCCAAGCACCCCAATGGGCACCCGAACGTGTGACTCTCCGCAAAGGGAGCTAACCGTCGCGTCCTTTCAGGCACGACCAAGGGACGTTCCGTCCCCCTTTCTTACCATCTGTGCCTATAAAAGGTACAGGTGCAGCACCATGCAAAGGTAACGCAGTCTTGAATGCTCACACTACCCTCGCGCGGAGTCACACACGGGCCCCTTAGGCCCTACGCCTCTACAAGTCCTCTACTGACTTAGGCATCGAAGGGTTCTCCCTGGTCTTTCAACCGGGCACCCTTGATCCAGTTCTGGTCTTGCAGGTATTCGTCCACCACCGGCGACCGTCTCCCGTCTCCCTCAAAGTGTAGGCCTGTTTGGCTCCGGCCCAAGCAGGGAATTACCTCCACACTTTTGGTGCCGTCTGTGGGAACTGACAACAGCCATGGCTCATGGACGTTCCTCGCACCAGTCGCAGGCGAACTCCCGTCATCGCGCCCCCCTCGTTGACATTGCCATTGCCCCCACCTGTGCGACAGGTGATGTCCCTACCGCCGTCATGCCTGAAACTGCCCTGGAGATGGCTGAACTCTGGGGTCAGATGCAGCGGTTGACGGGAATTTGCCTGGGCCTCCAGGCCCAGTTGGCTAGGCAGCCGGCTCCGGTGGCCTCTGTTCCACAGGAGCATCAGGCAGAGTCGTCTCACCGGCGACCTCGCGCCCCTCCTGCACCTCAGGAGCAGTAGGGGGACTCACCACGGCGGTTCCACCGTGTCCCATCCGAGGAATAGACACTCGAATGCCACGGCCGTTCACCTCACCGCTCCATGGCGGCCCCGTGCCCGCCGCACTCTGTTGTAGGAGCCAATTCCCACGGGGCCGGCCGAGGAGACTCCTCTCATTCCAAGTAGGAGTTGGCCAGGTGCCTACGTCGTGTCATCGACCTAGAGTGCCGTGTGGATGCGATGGTCCAATGGGCGGAGGGCAAGGCTCCGGCTGAAGATGATCTGGACTTCCGCTCTCCCTTTAGCGAGGAGATCCTAGAAGCTCGGGTCTCTCCCAAGCTCCCCCTACCCATCATCGCGCCGTACGATGCTACCACCGACCTGGCGGATCACATCCACGAGTTCGAGTCGCACATGGTGTTCCACAGAGCATCCAACGCGGCCAAATGCCGGGCCTTCCCGGCCACCCTCAAGGAGACCGCCAGGGCGTGGTTCGAGGCCTTGCCTGCCGGCTCCATTTCCTCCTTCCGTCAATTGAAGAAGTCCTTTCGGGACAACTTCCTTGGTGGGAGGTCGCAGCCACGCACGGTGGCCTCTCTCCTGGTGGTTCGCTAGAAGAAGGGCGAAGCACTCTGGGACTTCTTCAAGAGGTTCCAGACCGAAGCACTCCGCATTTCACGTCTTGACGTCCCTCTGGCCACCAGTGCCCTCATCCAGGCACTTGCGATGGCTTTCTACAGAGGACCCTCGGCGTGCAGCAGCCCGCCACTCTAGCCGAGCTACTCTCCATCACCCAACGCCATGCGGCTTGCGAGGAAAGTTTGGAAACCAGCCGAGCAGAGCAAGGTGAACAGTCAGACAAGAAGAGGCCATCCGATCACAGTCCCGACCGAGATCGGAAGAAGGGCCGGCGCAACGGTGACTCACCGTGCCGACCACGCCCCTTCACCAAATACACTCCCCTCACCGTGTCACCCGAATAAATCCTGGCAGAGATCAGAGACGAACCTTATGTCCGGTGGCCACAGAGGATGCGCTCTGACCCTCGGAGGCGCAATCAGGACAAGTACTGTCGCTTCCACCGTGACCACAGCCATGACACCTCCGAATGCCACCAGCCTTTTTTTTTTTTAATTGATATGACAAAGGAGTAGACCTCCAATGTCAATATCGGGTAGGTAGATTTTATATATAGCTGAAAGCATAAAGTAAAGGAGTACAAAGACCACATGGGCATAAGTTAAAGACTCCCTACGCAGAGGGGTCAAAGCATGACACAGTAGCCTAAAGAAAACACCCTACGAATAGGGGTCAAAAGTACAAAGTGCATTAGTCCGAGAAGTCCTCGTATTCCCCGTCGAAGTCCATGTTTAGAACTGTAATGCTACGGGTTCGAGACTGAATCGGTGTTGGCATTGGGGTCATTGCAAGTGGGAAAACCGGGGGAGAAGGTTTGTTTTTCATCATGCATATGTCTCCTCTTTTGGTTTTTTTCCGGAGTGCTTCGGCGAAGGACATTCGAGGGGCTGTTAATGTCGGCGGTGTGTCTTCAGCTGGAATGCTCTTCAAGTAGTGGGCAATCTGGACTGGGTCATCAAGCAACGTATCTTCATGATCTTGCTTGAATGACACCAGCTTAAGGATGAGATTGAGTCCCTTATCAAGCGCGACTATCTCGGACGATTCATGCGCTGGAATGAAGACTGCCCCAGATGCTGAGAGAAGACTCCCGAGCAGCCGATCAACAATGAGCCCAATAGGCAAGAAATCAATGTGATCGCGGGAGGATTCGGCACAGGCGGAGAGAGCACTCAGAGCCGACGCGATTACGCAAGGCGAGTACACGTCGTGGACAGGCCTCTGGCGCCTAGGCCAGCCCCTTATCCCGCCAATCCCGCACGCGCACAGCCCGAGGAGGTCATAACCTTCTCGGACGAAGATCTTGTAGGGGTTACTACCCCACACACTGATGCATTGTTCATTTCGGAAACCATCAATCATTGCCATGTGCGTCAGATTCTGGTAGATAATCGAAGTGCCCCCGACGTGTTGGCTTACGATTGTTATCTCCTTATGGGCCATAAAACTGACCAGCTTACCCCAGTAGAGTTGCCTCTGTTCGGCTTCTCAGGGGTTTCGGTTCATCCTATGGGTAGAGTTCGTCTCCCAATCACCCTCGGGACGGCTCCGAAGAACGTGACCAAGGTGGTGGATTTCTTGGTCATCAAGGACATGCTCGGCTACAATGACATCCTTGGAAGAGGTCTGATCGGACGAATCAGGGTGGTGCCTTCGTCCCTCCATCAGAAGAAGAAGTTCCCCACCCCGTGTGGGGTCGGCGAGGTGCTCGAATGCTAGCGTGAGTCCCGACGTTGTTATGTCCTTTCTCTAAGGGACAAGCAACCACTCGCGGCTCCAACGCCTGTTCCTCCGCCTGTTGACCAACCTTCCACCAGCAATGGAACTTCTGCCGAGGACCTGCTCCCGGTTCAAGTAGACGACGACCCCGAGCACGTCCTATACATTGGCACTTTACTAGCGGAAGCCGAGTAGCAACGGTACAGAACCTTCCTGCTAGCCAATTCGAACGTGTTCGCATGGTCTGACGACGAGCTGCCGGGAATCCCCCCAGAAGTGATGGTGCATCGCCTCTGCTTGGACCCACGGGTCCCTCCAGTTCAACAAAGGAGGCGACCCGTCAACCGAGAACGGCATACCGTGATCTAGGATCACGTTGTTAAAAGCCAAGCCATTGGGCTCCTTCGGGAAGCCCAGTACCCGAGGTGGATCTCCAAGGTAGTCCTCGTACGCAAAGCCACTGGTAAATGGCGTGTATGTGTCGACTACAAGGACCTCAACAAAGCGACGCATAAGGATAACTTCCCGCTACCGCGCATCGATCAGCTGGTAGACGCTACGTCTGGGTATGAGCTCCTCAGCTTCTTGGATGCCTACTCTGGTTATCACCAGATCAGTATGCATCCCCGGACCAAGATGCCACCACGTTCATCACAGACTTGGGTTATACTGCTTCACCAGAATGCCCTTTGGTCTGAAGAATGCTGGCGCGACATACCAACAGCTGGTCAATAATATGTTCGAGCAGCAGATCGAGCAGAACATGGAGGTCTACGTCGACGACATGGTGGTCAAAACGCTTCCGAGCACCGACCACATTTTCGACCTCAAAGAGACTTTTGCAACCCTACAGAAGTTTAACATGAAGCTCAACCCAACTAAGTGTGCGTTTGGTGTGCGCTCGGGTAAGTTCCTCGGCTTCCTCGTTTTGAATAGAGGAATAGAGGCCAACCTGGAGAAGATCCAAGCCATACTTGAGATGGGCAGTCCCAAGACAGTGCACGACATCTAGCGCCTCACCGGACGTCTTGATGCACTCAACCGGTTCATCTCCCGAGCAGCGGAAAGAAGCTTCAGCTTCTTCGAGTTGCTGCGAGGCCCCAAAGGCTCCTCACAGCAAAGGGGCAGGTACGGTGGACGGAGGAATGTGAAGCCACCTTCCTCGAGCTGAAGGGGTACCTGGCTGCCCCACCTATTCTCTCAAAGCCCATACTCAGAGAACCACTGTTCGTGTACCTCTTGGTTACCAAACATTCCATTAGTGCGGTTTTGATTAGAGAAGAGGCAGCGGCGTAGCATCCTGTTTACTACGTTAGTAGGATCCTTCAAGAAGCAGAAAGGAGGTACCCTCGAGCTGAGAATCTCACCCTTGCTCTGGTCACGGCTGCTCGGAAGCTCAGGCCCTATTTTCAAGCCCACTCAATCACGGTTCTCACCGACCAGCCGCTGAAGTCTATCCTTCAGCGACCAGAAGCTTCCAGCCGGCTCATTAAATGGGCCATTGAGCTAGGCAAATTTGACATCAGCTGCCGTTCAAGGACGGCCATCAAAGCGCAAGCATTGGCAGACTTCATTGCAGAATGCACTCTTCCTACCGAGCAGGATCCTCTGGTGTCCGACGAGCCCCCATGGGAGCTCTACGTCGATGGATCCTCGTGTGTCACGGGGAGTGGAGCTGGCTTGATCCTCACCTCTCCGGAGGGTTTAGAGTTCCAATACACCCTCTGATTCCGCTTTGCTGCCTCCAACAACATTGCCGAATACGAAGCGTTGCTGTCCGGAATCGAATGGCTAGGCCAGCCAGGTGATGGACTTCGAAGCAAGGGAGGCATGGCCCGTACCTTCAACAGGTAAAGAGCCGAGCAGATGGCCTCCTCTACTTCGAAGTTATACACCTTCCACAGGAGCAGAATGTGCGAGCCGATGCACTTGCCAAGTTGGCATCTTCAGATGACATTGCCCCTTCTCGCTCCGTATTCATCGAAGAGCTCGCTTCACCAAGCACCAAAGTAGATGTGGTAGCCGTTAAGTCCGGTCCCCCGATTCCAAACTGGATGGACCCACTCCTGGCGTATCTGTTTCGGGGCGAGCTTCCCCCCGAGCAGAGCGAAGCTCGAAAGATCAAACTGCGTTCTCAGCACTTCACCCTCATGGAAGGCAAGTTTTACTGGAGGTCCCTTTCAAGACCCCTCTTACGGTGCCTCAGTCCTAAAGAGGCCCTTTTGGCTACCGAAGAGGTTTACGAGGGATTGTGCGGAAGCCACTTGGGGGGTAGAACGCTGGCATGCAGCATTATTCGAGCAGGGTTCTGGTGGCCCTCTCTGCAAAAGGATTGTATGTCTTTTTTCAGAAGGTGCCCGAATGTCAGAAGTTTAGGCAGCTCATTAAGCAACCTGCCGAACGACTTCATAACCTATTCGAGCCTCGCCCTTTCGCCAGGTGGGGTATTAATATCCTGGGTCCCTTCCCGGAGGCCCAAGGTCGGAAGAAGTTCTTGTTCGTGGCCATCGATTACTTCACCAAGTGGGTCGAAGCATAACCCGTTGCCACAATCAGCGAGCAAGCTGCGTGGAAGTTTGTATGGAAGAACATCCTCTGCAGGTTTAGTGTCCCAAGAGTGATTACCTCCGACAACGGGAATAGTTCGAAGCACCTTCTTCAAGCCGAAGTGCGTTGAGCTCGGCATCTACAACAACTTCACCTCCGTGGCACATCCCCAGGCAAACGTTTGGTCGAAAAAGCCAACCGAACACTGTTGCACGGGATTCACACGAGAGTTGAAGCTGCAGGAGGTTCGTGGATCGAAGAGCTCCCCAACGTGCTTTGGTGCCACCGAACAACAACACGAGTGGCGACAGGAGAAACACCTTTCCACTTGGCCTACGGCTCAGAAGCCATTATACCTTCGGAAGTCACACTCCCCACTCTCCGAACAACCCATTTCGACGAAGCCGCCAACAACGGTGCTCTTCGGGAAAACCTTGACATGCTCGGTGAACGCCAGCATTCGTCTAGTCTCCTACCAGCAATGACTCGCGCAATACTACAATGCTCGAGTTCGGGAAAGGCGCTTCTGCGAGGGTGATTTAGTCATGCGGCGCTGCTCGGCATCGGACCCCCGAAGAGCGGTTGGCAAACTTGCCCCCTGGTTGGGAAGGACCTTATCAGGTCACCCAGGTCTTCGGGAAAGGCTCCTATAAGCTTGCTACTCCTAGCGGCGAAGCCATACCCAGGACTTGACATGTATCTAACCTTAAGGCTTACTATTTATAAAAGCCTTCTCAGTGTCCTACTTCTCTCCAACCCGTTCTTTTGGTTGGCCTGAGATGAAGTCCGAAACATCCTTATTTCGAGCTTTTCAGCTCACAAGGATATAACGACATCCTTTGGTAAGAAGTCGTTCCGCACACACCCCTGGTCGAAACTTCTTCAGTTCTCAACGACCTGCGCGGTAACTGCGAACCCTTCTAAACAACCAACGAATTCCTATTCGCACAGAACGCATGCAAGGGAAGGAGATAGAAAAAGCGAAGCCATCGATAAAGGAATATTCATCTAGAAGAGATCTCTTCTTTTTACAGGGAGCTCGACAAGGCAGGCCAGAGCAACAAAAAGGAGGACCAAAGCAGGAAAAGCTAAGGAGCTTGCTCGGAAGGACCCCCACCGTCGTCTGCAAGGGGCATTCGCCCTGATTGGAATTGTGCGAACAACACCCCATCAAGACGTGCATCCTGGGTTCGACGCCGGCACTCCCGCATAGCAGCCTCAAAAGCTTCTTGGGTGTCTCGGTCACCGCCAACCTCTCCCCGTACTCCCTTCCAGCATCAAGGCCGACCTTGTAGCAGCGTTCTCCATACTGCTCCAAGTCTTCCTTGAAATTCGGCCCAGCCTTGTACGCAACAATGGCACAGACCTCGGCACCGGCCAGTACTTTGGCGACAGCCTCTTTCTTAGCCCGAGCAAGGGCCAAGTTCAGCTCGGAAACTTGGAGGGCCTCCTTGAGGTTTTTAACCTCACCCTCTAGATCTGCTTCACGAGCCTTGTGCTGCACGGTCAGGCCCTCACAGAAAGCAGTCTGTGCTTCCCACAGGTGCTTTTGGTTTTGGGCCCGTGCAGCCAAAGCCCTCAACACCTCCAAAGATTTGGTGACTCCGTCCATAAGAGCCCCCAGGTCAACATCAACGGCCACTCCATCCTCTGGACGGCTTTCTGGATGATAGCCCCCGCTGGACACCCCCGAGGTCTGCCCGGGAGAAAGCTCTTGACACCTCGCCAACCGCTCGAGGTACGAGGCAGAAGGGCTCGGAGGAAGTGCCCTCGGTGCGCTATCCTTGACACGAATCAGCGTGGCCTCTAGTGCCGCTGCTGAGGGGACCTCGGGAAGCTTCCTCCGCAGCACTTCACCAAGCGGCCTTCGGTCATCACCGGAGTATTCGGCACACACCTTGGCAGCGTTGCTGGTCTGCCCTACTAGAATGCCTGCCTCTTTCACGGCTTCGGCAACGCCTGCTCCAGTTGCTATCCCTTGAACAGTGCCAACACTCGCCAACTCCCGGCTTAATGGCGTTATCGCTTCAGTAACCACTTCGGTGGGGGGCGTGGGGGGCAAGGCAGCTCTCGTGGCTGGAGCCACCTCCACGCTCTGGGCAGCACCTCTATTCCCAGCAGTCACCTCCTCAGCCCTGGAAGCCATCGCCTTCTCAGGGACACTCTTCTCCGGCACCTCGATGTGCGAAGAAGTCTCCTCCCCCCTGACCGGGGTCTTTTCAACCTCTTCGCTCCTTCGAGTAGAGGTTCCTACATCGCCGCTAGTAGCGTCTGGCTTAGTGCCGCAAGAGTTTGAAGCGACCGAAGGTGCCATCTCTTCGGAGCGGCCCTCGATGGGGCCCTGGAGCTCAGACATTTTCGCCTACTCCTTGACATAACCCTCTGATCCATCGCTTAGCATGATGACCCTGAGCTCGGTCACCATTTTTCGAGCAACCTCGGGCCGGGCTATGGAGGGCACCCGCGGTGTTTCCTGTTCGGCCGTTTCAACGGTCGTGCGCTTCTTGCTCAACAGCAACGGCTCGCCGTCATCTTCCTCGGTCTCCTCCTCGCTCGGTTGCGGGGAAACACAAACTAGCTTCCTCTTCTTTCGAGCTCGGAACTGATCCTCGGCCTCTGTGTCCTCTCCCACAGCCAGCCGCGGATCGAGCAGCACCGGCCTTTTCTTCGCCATAGCAAGAGGCTGGCTCGCCCCCGCGCTCTCCTCGATCGAAGGCCGGGATGCTACTTTTGAAACCACCTCTATGGTGGCTTTCTTCTTCAAACGTATTTTCTCGGGCCCCTTCGCAGTGACCCGAGCAGTCTCCGAGCGTCCCTTGATGGGTGAAGCCGCCACCAGTGAGGTCATTACCGTAGTACCAACCCTCACAGCAAAAGGGATCCGGACAACAGCTGCAACGTCGTCTCCCTCATGTACCATATGAGCTGTGACGGGGATCTATTCGGAGAAATTCTCATTCGCCTCCTGGTCTCTCCCAGCCTCTAACTCCGCAGTAGCTGCAAAAAAAGAGAGAAGTGGTTAGAGCACAGCCACGGAACAGACGTGCAACGAGACAAGCTTGAGCACTTACTCCACGGTTTGCTCAGACCATGCCGAACAAGTGAGAACTCTGTCATGTAGCCCTCACCATTCCTCACGCCGGCTCAGAGCAGACTATCTGAGGCCTTCGCCTCATCCTGGATCAGCTTGGGAAAGCTGTCCTTCTGCGCCGATTGGATGACAGTGGGGAACCCCCACTCCGCACCGTCCCGACGCCGGATGAAGCATAGCCTGTCCATCCAACCTTTGTTGTTGGAATACTTACTGGACAACTGGATGTGCATCCTGTCTGTTCAGTGCTTCGCATAGTAGACGTTCATCCACGACGACTGTGAAGCCGAAAGCTTGAAGTGTGCTCGGAACACATCCTCCGAACCTCGGGTCTTCTTGATCTTGCAGATGACTCCGAAGATATAGATATATCGCCAAGAATTTGGCATCAGTTGGATCGGCGAAACTCCCCATCGATTCAGCAATGCCTTTGCCACCTCTGACAGCGGCAACCGGAGTCTGGCCTCCATGTGATCCACTGAAAGGGTGAGACAACCTGGCTTGCTCACTAAGTATGATTCCCCTCCTTTGCGTCGACGATCTCGTACTCATCGCTAATGCAGAAGCGTTCCCGGAGTCTGTGGTAGTGGCAGTGTCGTGGCCCTCGAGCCATGGCTACAGTGACTCTGCTTGCCCCGGTGACTGTAACCGCTTTCCCCTTGCCCGCCATCGCCGGAAGTTGCAGAATGGAGCAAGGAACAAGAGAAAACGTGAGGAAGAAGGCGACTGAGTGCTTGGGGGGGGGGGGGGGGGCACGAAGGTTCTGAAAGAAGGAACTCCGAAAGATTTCGAAGGCGTGGCTCCCGCCTTCGCCCCTCTCCTCCCTTATAAGGAAGGAGGGGCATGAAATTCGAAGCGGGCAAGAAACGACGTTTCCCCCCGCTCCAAGTCACTCCTCGGGTGCACCGCTGGTGACTGTTCGAATGGAGCGTGCGGCGTCCGTGGCTCGACACGACCCCCGCACTCCTCATGAAAGCCCCGTGTTCGAGGGAAATCCCCAAATGATGTCACCATGTAGCCGTTCGGATCTCCAAGGATGATACTGCATTTAATATGGAGGTGACGTCCGACTAGGTCGCCGCTCTCAATCGCTCCGGTTCCCGAACCAGTTGTGAGCATGGGGGGCAAGTGTGGTGGCCATTTCCAGCAACCTAAGCTCATCATGGCCCATCACGGCCCGTCAAGGCCCACCGGACAAACATGGCCCTTCCGCAGGGTGCCACATTTTCTCAAAGACTGTGTAAAGGACTCTAGCAAACGATCGCAATGTCCGAGCACCACCGAGCTCCCTGGGCACGCCTCCAGATGTCTCCCGTCTTGTTCGGATCAAGCGTCGCCAACCGTATGAGGGTTTCCTCCGGGCACCCCGTAGCCTGTTCGGTCCAGGCCTCTGCCCACCGAGTAGGTCCCCTGCTCTTAGCGTGCCTCATTCCCGCAGGCTTGATTATCGCCCGGGTAACGCTCACCGAACAGCCAAACACGGTTACCGAACAATGGGTCCAGCCTTCCAAATAGGTTGCCTGCTCGGTAACTTCGGCCAAGGATGTCCGAGCAGCCTCCTCACATCCTCGTGACGGTTATAACGGCTGCAAACCACGCGCCCCACGTTTAAGAAGAGCAATAACTACCAAGCACCCCAACGGGCGCCCTAATGCGTGGCTCTCCGCCAAGGGAGCTAACCGTCGCGTCCTTTCAGGCACGACCAAGGGACGTTCCATCCCCCTTTCTTACCATCTCTGCCTATAAAAGGTACAGGTGCGGCACCATGCAAAGGTAACACAATCTTGAACGCTCACACCACCCTCGCGTGAAGTCACGCATGGACCCTTAGGCCCTACGCCTCTAAAAGTGCTCTACTGATTTAGGCATCGGAGGTTTCTCCCCGGTCTGATCCAGTTCTGGTCTTGCAGGTATCCGTCCACCACCGACGACCATCTCCCGTCTCCCTCAAAGTGTAGGCATGTTTGGCTCCGGCCCAAGCAGGGAATTACCTCCACAAGCTTGACTCATAAACTACAAAATTGAGAATTACAATCTCCACAAAATTATGAAGACCACACACCTAATATCCCAATGACAACCTTTGAGATTACCCAAGATGAGTACTCTGAGAAAAGAGATACCTAAAGAAGTCCAGAGATACTGCCACCCTTCTCTCTTCTTCTTTCCCCTCTTCTCCTCTCTCTTCTCTCTCTTATCGCTGTGTATAATAGAACTCTTATTCTCTCTCTCATTTTGCTGATTACCTTTGCATGTATGAGTTCCTCTCTTTTATAGGGAGAATGGTTAAATATTAACCGCACACCCTATATGCAATGTGTGTGGGTGGGAGTTGGTTGTGGAAACCACTCGTTCTCCTCCTCATATGTGGCCTCTAATTAGGTTAGAAATGGTCAACAATCTCCCCCTCCAGCCCTATGAGAGGGAATCTTTCTTGTTATAGTAACATGCTTAAATAGCAGCCATTCCCACCAAACTCTTACACTTGGTGTGTTTTTCTCTTGGTGGGACCTTTGTCATCATGTCTGACGAATTCTTATTTGTGTGAATCTTCTCCAACTGTAACAATTTTTTCTCGAAAACATCTTGAATCCAATGATATCGAACATCAACATGTTTTGTTATAGAGTGATAAGTTGCATTCTTTTCTAAATGTATAACACTCTGGCTATCACAATGCAACACATAAGCCTTCTGACTAAGGCCTATATCTTGGAGAAAAAATTTCATCCACAACATTTCTTTGCGTGCCTCTATTGCTGCAATGTACTCTACTTCTGTAGTTGATAGAGAAACACACTTCCGCAACCTGGACTGCCATGAGACAACTCCCCTTGCAAAAGTAAACACATAACCAGATATAGACTTTCTAGAGTCTAAATCCCCTGCCATGTCTGCATCTACAAATCCTTCTATTTCTGGCTTAGAACCACCAAAACATAAACAATGGTTCGATATGCCCATGAGATACCTCATAATCCACTTCACTGCTTCCTAACGTTCTTTACTTGGATTAGACAAGTATCTACTCACAACACCAACTGCAGAAGCCAAGTCTGGACGTGTACATACCATGGCATACATAAAACTTCCCACTACTGATGCATATGGTACCTTCTCCATGTTCTTCTGCTCATCTTCAGAAGATGGATATTGCTCACTACTTAACTTGAAGTGACGTGCAAGTGGAGTGCTAACTGGCTTGTTATTTTTCATGTTGAATTTATCAAGCACTTTTTCAACATATTTTTCTTGTGACAGCCACAATTTTCTGGCCTTCCTTTCACGAGTGATCTTCATGCCCAGTATATGTTGTACTGGTCCCAAGTCCTTCATATCAAAGAACTTACCCATGTTCTTTTCCAACCTGCCAATCATGTGAATGTCTTGCTGAATAAATCAACATATCATCTACATATAGCAGAGGAATAATAAAGTTACCTCAAGAAAATTTTCTGATATAAACACAATGTTCTGTTGCTGATCTTTGGTACCCTTGACCAACCATAAATGAATCAAATTTTTTGTACCATTGTCTAGGAGCTTGCTTCAATCCATACAAGCTCTTATTCAGTCTGCAAACCATGTGTTCTTTACCAGCAACTTTGAATCCTTTTGGTTGTGCCATGTAGATTTCTTCCTCCAAGTCACCATGAAGGAATGCAGTCTTGACATTTAGTTGTTCTAGCTCCAAGTCTAAACATGCTACCAAGCCCAATATCACCCTTATAGATAACATTTTTACTATAGGGGAAAGGATTTCATCAAAATCAATACCTTTCTTCTGTTAAGCAACTCTTTTTTTCTATCTCTTTGTTTACTAAAATATCAATCACAATATTTTTATTATGACAAAACCTTTTCATATTTTTCGCCTTTACTATTTATGGAAATAAAAAAGTATTATATATACAAACATACCTTCTGACAAAGACTATGCCGACACAGAACCTAAGCATCATCACAGTGAAATTTTTCTATGTCCACAGCATATACTGTATATCACACTGACTCCGACTCCTGACTCTGACTCTCGAAGTAATGCTTCAATTGATGAACAATCTAATACACTCCGACTTCTGGAAAGTCGAAGTCTAGCAACACTCTGACTTCTGAAAAGTCGAAGTATGGCAGCACTCCGACTCCTGGAAAGTTGAAATCTTTGTATCATTTGATTATCTATTAAGCCTTACTCCGACTCTTGGAAAGTCGAAGTTTGAGGAAACTCCGACTCCTTAAAAGTTGAAGTTGGGCATACTCCGATTTCATATAAATCGAATTACACTATCTATTTGTTGGCACTCCGACTTCTCAAAGAAGTCGAAGTCATTGCTTTCTCACTCCGACTTCAATAAATTCGAAGTAGTAGCATTCCTCCTGAAGTCGAAGTTTATTGTCTCTATGACTATCTTACTCCGACTTCTTAAAAGTCAAAGTATCTCTTGTCAATTGTTTATCTATACTTAGCTATGAATTCAAACCTCTATTAGTAAGTACTAGTTAACATACATCATTACATAAACTCTGCATTGAAATATCTTTCACTTTGAGACAGTTTCTGTTGCTGCTTGAGCGAGTGGATCCAGTCGAGGCTGGATTGAAGAGTACCCAAGGGACGAATGGTGATGCACCGACGTCCAACCTACGAGCGCCGACCTACAATAACCACCGATTGTCCTCGGTGGGTAGACACTCTGACGATCAAGTTAGACCAGGAACATCAAATTAGAGGATTTATGTGTATCAAAAGTAACTTACCCCCTTGTGTGGGCTGCTTCTACCTTTTATAGGGGATCCCTAGTGACGGGTCTAGAGAGGTCACTTATGGACATGCCCACGATTTCTCCCATAAATCTAGTGATTCGGAGTTGTGTGCGGTAAGTGTCCACGATTTCGGATCTTACCGCTAATGAGCATTCTCTCTATAGGCACGCGCTGTCATTGGCGCATACATAGCCGAGAATCTCGGGCCTCCGCGCCCACGATGATTCATATGGCAAGTCTAGCCAAGCCTTTCCCGTATATGAGGGTGCGGTTAGGCTTGCCTTGATCTTTTTCTAGACTGCTAGAACCTCCCTAGAGATGAAGGGTTTGTCACGAGGAGGGATGAACATCACGAACCGAGGAGTTGGGACATCGTCGGGTCGTCGGGTGTTCTGGCCACCGATGAGATGACTGGTCGGTCATTGGACTTTAAGTGGAAATCGTACAGCGGTAGCCGTCAGGTCGGCTGGTGATGACCAACATCATTGGGAACGACTTGGATGACCCCATTGGTGGAATTCCTTAAAAATGGCACGCTACCAGAAGATGAGGAAGAGGGAGACAAGATGAGGAAATGAGCGGCAAGGTTCATCCTTATCAGCGACGACCTGTATCGGCAGGGATTTAGTTATCCTTACCTCCGATGCGTGAGCCCTGTGCAAGCCGAGGAGATAATCAGTGAGGTGCATGAGGGAGCATGTGCCTGCCATGCGGGTCCTCATTCCCTCGTTCGAAGAATAATCCGACAGGGTTACTGGTGGCCGACTATGTTGAAGGACGCCGAGAAGTATGTGAGGAGTTGCCATCAGTGCCAGCTCTTCAGTGGGACAAATCGGATGCCACTATCTGAGATCACGACCATAACTTCACCGTGGCCATTCGCTCAGTGGGGAATGGACATCCTCGGGCCTTTTCCCCCATTGTTAGGACAACGGAAGTTCGTCATCGTCGGAGTTGACTACTTCACCAAGTGGGTAGAAGCCGAGCCGTTAGCAAAAATTACAGACGCTAACGCCTCAGGTTTTGTTTGGAAAAACATTATATGCAGGTTCGGTCTCCCCCGAGCAATTGTCACCGACAACGGCAAGCAATTCGACAACGCCAACTTTCGGCGCAACTGTGCAATGCTTGGAATAGACCACCGATTCTCCTCGGTCTCCCATCCTCTGTCTAATGGGCTCGCCGAGGTGACGAATCGAACAATCTTAAGCGGGCTTAAGAAGAGGCTGCAGAGTCACAGAGGGAGATGGGCCGACAAACTTCTACACGTACTGTGGGCATACCGGACAACGCCAAGGGAGGCAACAGGAGAATCACCTTTCGCGATGGCGTTTGGCATGGAGGCTGTTACACCCGTAGAAATGCTCTTTCCTTCCGGAAGGGTCCTCGGGTTTAACCCGGAGAGTAATGAACTTTCTCTTCGTGCCGAGCTAGATGTGATTGAGGAGAAACGAGGAAAGGCGTCAGCTAGAATGGAAGTTTACCAACGAAGGGTGAAAAGGAGTTTCGATAAAAACATCAAGCCAAGGAGCTTTACTTTGGGGAGCCTGGTTCTTAGGAAGCTCGTCGTCTCGAATCCGAGATCATATCAGGGAAAGCTGTTGGCTAGTTGGGAGGGCTTATACCGAATCGTGAAAGACCTCGGCCACGGTGCATACCATCTGGCCAACCTTAGTGGAGTGGCTATACCGAGGACGTGGAACGCCGAGCACCTCCAAGGATACTATCCATAAAACTTCCTGTTAACGAGGTTGCTTCGGCACTCTATTTGTGAATGAGGTCGCTTCGGCACTCTGCTAATGATGTCGCTTCAGTGCTCTATTTGTAAACGTGGGCGCTTCGGCACTCTGCTAATGAGGTCTCCTCGGCGCTCTATTTGTAGACGAGGTCACTTCAGCACTCTACTAATGAGGTCACTTCGGCACTCTGTTTGTAAACGAGGGCGCTTTGGCACTCTGCTAATGAAGTCTCCTCGGCGTTCTATTTGTAGATGAGGTCGCTTCGGCACTCTATTTGTAGACGAGGTCACTTCGGCACTCTGCTAATGAGGTCACCTCGACTCTCTATTTGTAAACGAGGTCGCTTTGGCACTCTGCTAATGAGGTCGCTTCGGCACTCTGCTGCTAAGGTCGCTTCGGAACTCTTCGTAATGAGGTCGCTTCAGCACTCTCACTGTTAACGAGGTCGCCTCGGCACTCTAATCATAAACTAGATCGCTTAGGCACTCTGTAAGCCTAGTCGTCTTTATAGTCTAATGAATAGCGAGGTCGCTCCGGCACTCCTTTTTCTTATAATGCCACCCGAAATGCGTCGTGGAGTCATTAGCATTTTTAACGCAGCTACCTTGGAGCACGATGGAGGAGAAGAGATGTGGACAAACAATGTAATGCAAACAAAGCTACTATATTAATGCATTACATTTCCTCGGCGATGAAAAAGGGAATCTATACAATAGGAGAAGAGGTGTCCTCGGCTAAGACGTTCTCGATGGCTTTTGCATAATGTTTTTCAGTAGCTATTCCGACCGCCTCATCAACGACAGCCTCCACTCCTGCCTCCCGATTCTCACCTCCGTCGTCGCCGTCAGAGGGGAGAGCTGCCCCCAACAGGTCGAGGCTGGGGTAAAGCTCCTTCACCTTGTCGAGGCCCGCGACATAGCCTTCGTGGAAAAGGCCCGTGACCTCTTCCCCGAGTTCGTCAGACTCGCGATACTCTATGACCGCCTTCTGATAATTATAAAATTTTTAGCGTTAAATTTCATACATATAGTTGAATTTAGACATTCATTGTCTGTAAATATTGTCCAATTTAATTTTAATTTTTATTTCATTCAGAAATAAGTTTTTGAACATATTAGTTAATAAAGGGTTAGAATGCACATGATAGATTTTCATTCAATAAGTCACTGTTTTTTCAGATTGACTAATCAGATGCATTTTTCTCTGCACAGATACACTTTGAAAAATAAAAGATAATTGTAAATAAATGTTGTACATAAATAATTTTTATTACAATAATATTTTTGTAAATATCTTTTAGTAGATAAATGTGAGTTTTTAAACAAATAAAAAATGTTAACACCCGAACCAATACCATCATACCTCCCCTCATAAGTCCATTGTGCCAATACCATTTCTCTCATTTAAACATTTTTATTCCCACCAGGTCAAGGGCGGAAGCAGTTGGAAGCGGCTGGAAGCAATCCAGGGCGTGTGGAGCTGTTGGGAGGCGGTGCTACAACGATTTGGGGCCAAAGCACATAACGATTTGCTGGGCGGCCAAGCAGATAACGATTTGGAGGCAGAGGTCAGCATAACGATTTGTGTGATGGCGATGGGGTTTAGGCGTTTTGGGCGGCATAACGATTTGGGGCAGACGCCAGCTGTCCAACACTGAAGGCGGCCGGCTCTGGCGCGATGGAGCTCTGCTAGGTGGAGCTCGTGCGGATCTACTGTGGGTGTGCAGAGGCCGGTGTTGGCACATTGCTGCGGAGGTGGTAAGCGGATGGTGATGGCGCGATGGAGGTCGTTGGGCGGGCCGTTGCAGAGAGGGGGTGTGCGATCTGTGGTGAGCTAGAGGAGCTCCTGTGAGCAGCCAGCTGGGCGATCTTGGTGCGGTGTGTGCGGCGCAGTGGAGCTGTGGTGCACGAAGCACCCTGGCGATGGAGGTGGGTGCGCAGCAAGAAGCAGCTAGAGATGGAGGCGGACAGATGGTTCTGGGACGCGACAGTCCAGAGCTTTGTGCGTGCAGATCTAGCAGAGGAGAGGCTGAGGAGAGCCCAGGCATATGAGCTGGCAGAGGTCGTGCGAGCTTGGGGTGAAGCTGATGCAGAAGCCATGCGATTTGGGGCTGCTGCTGTGCATCTGAAGTTGGCGGGTGTGCAGGGCTGCTTGCCCCCAAGGTCCTCTGAGGCAAGGGTTCAGATTTGTTTTTAGCATTTATAGGCTATTGTGAGCTGGGCTGGGAGAGATGGATTCAGAGAAATTTTTTCTTTCTTATATCTTCTGTGCAAGATTTCTTAAATCGATTTCTTCTGTGCAATTTTCTGAGTTCAACTGTTCTTTCTTTCTTCTGTGCATTGGGGGGAACTGTTAGAAGAGAACGATCCAGGGAGCTTCTTCCATTTCTTATGTGCTTTCTTCAATCTGTCTACTGTGTGAAAGACCGAGAATTGGGAGAGATCGATCCAGAGGGCTTCTACAATTTTATTTGAGCTTCGTCTTTTCTTCTGCTGTTGTTTGCTGCTGGGAAGAGATTTGGGCATTCCGAAAGAGCATTTGGAGATTCAGCTGCGGAGGATTGGGAAATTAATTCGACTTCATGTCTTCTTCCATTCTTCTGTGATGGAGAGTTCGATCCAGTGGAGGTTTTTATTTTCTTCTTTCTTCTGTGTAATGAGGACTGTTGTGAGGAGGATCCAGTAGCTTTTCCATTTCTTTGTGTTCCAGAGTTCGATCTAGTGCATTTGTTAATTTCTAGTTCTTCTTTTCTTCTTGAGAGATTGTTCAGCATCTGAGGTTTTCGATTGCTGAGGATTGATTCGAGTTAGTTTGGTTAGGTTGTGCGTTTCTTTCTACTGCTCTTTTGCTGAAAGATTGGTACTGTCCAGCGTTTGGAAGCTGGACCATCTAAGGTCTGTGCATTGTGGAGAATTACTATTGTAGATTGTTCATCCCCTGAGCTATAGGGGTACATTAGTTTGGTAATTTCCCATTGAGATATTGTTCTGCTATTCGCTTTTGAGATTCAGATTGTTTGGAATGAGAGTTTGCATCTGTGCATAATTTTCTGTTTTGGATGAGCATTCGGAGAGGTGTGAAAGGTTTGCGGAATCCCAATATGGTAATCTAGAAGGAGGGGTTGAATAGATTACTACTAATTAAAAGTTTGAAAACAACCCTTTTTCAATCACAATAAAGTCTTTTGAATTTTCTGTAGAAACAACATGAGACTTAGATGTGTTGACGATGTGTAGATGAGTTAGCAATCTATCTAGTGTGTGAATGCAACATGCCTATCAAGCATCTAACGTGAAAAATGTTCAAACCACAGGACACGAAGATTTACATGGTTCGGAGTACACAAATCGTGTATCCTACGTCCACGGCACACACACACACACATATAAAACTGCTTATAAGTGAGTTCGGTGACTACAACTCACACACATGTGTTTTCTGATGTGCACCCACGATCAGAACAACACACACACATGATCTCAAGCACAAGGGTCGCTTGAATCACCACAACACACACACGGATGGTAGAAATATGAAAACAGAGAGAGTTCTGAGTGAGAGAATAAATCCTGGTGAAGAACTCTTCTGAGAACGCCTAGAGGAACTTCAATCTTCGACTTGAATGCTTTGAGTCGATGGAGAAGGTTGAATCCTCGACGTTCTTCTTTCAGGAGCTGTTGTATCGACGGATTTTTAGGGCTCTGTGCAGCAGTCTGAAGCAGGGCAGCAGCAACTCTTGTGAAACTTGGAGTAGCTCTAGGGTTTTTAGTTGTGGCTGCTTCTCTATGAAATTTCCTTCAAAGAGGTGTTTAAATATAGGAGTTCTCACATGGAGAAACGTGAGAGTTGGAAACACCTCCTAGGATAACTTAGAAACTTTCCGTAGTTTGAATTGTACTCCGTCTGTCGACAGGTATTGGCCATCTATCGACAGGCGATAGTAAAACAGAAGTATGGATCTTCAGCTCTGTGAGATCTGTCGAAAGTCGAAGACCATCTGTCGACAGATGTGCTCTTTTGTGTAAACGACAGAAGTCTGGATGTTCTGGACTGTGAGATCTGTCGACAGCCGATCTGTCATCTGTCGACATATGAAGACTTTCTGAACTATGGGTCTTCTGGCAGACCACACCTGTGAGATCTGTCGACAGGTGACCTTGTTTTTTGCTTTTTGTGATCTTTTTCACTTGCTTGGAGAGAGCTTGACTTTGTGCATTTGTACCTACATGATGAAATATGTAAAATTAAGTATTTTGAATACACAAACAATCAAGTATTGCATTAGTTTCTTTTTCATGTGTTACATGTATCAAACCTCAATTGAAGTTATTCATCATAAAAAATATGTTGTTATAAATGTTAGAATGAAAACCCAACATTCTCCCCATTTTTGATGATGACAAAATTTATCAATTAATGCACATTGAGGTTTCTCCCCCTTTTGACAACATCTAAAAGCATTCATCAGACAGACATATAGACAAACATGGAACATGGCACTGTGAAATCATTGATGTGAAGGAGGCATACACAGTACAAAAAGTTGTTTGACTAAGAGTAAACATGAAAGGGAAAGAAAATACATGACCACAAAGTGAAATAAAAAGACCATAAGACTCAGACAAGACAGGACATAAACACTACGTGAAGACCCATTCCTAGACATAAAGCCTATCTAGGCAGCATCATCTGCAGGCGGAGCTGGAGCCTAATGAGTGTTATGCATCTATGTCTGAAGCCTTGTCATATGGAGCTGGAGCTGGACTTGAGTGTCCGCAAGTGATTCCAGACTCGAATCCACTGTGTCCAATCTTGTATCCAGCTTCTCAAATCCAGTGGACATCTGTAGCTGTAACTGTGCAAGCAAATCTCTAATGGATGGTTGAGCTCGAGCATCACTAGCAATCTCAACGCCCGGCATACCATGTGATTCAGACTGGGAGTCTTCATCCTCGTCATCTTCAGCATCATCAGCAAGATTCTCATCTTCGTCTTCAACATTCTCCTCTACGGCATCAGCAGGTGCCTTACCCTTATGCTCCCGGGTAACAACTCCATCAACAAGCTTGTATCCCATGCAATGTGCTGCAGTGAGATCAAAGCTGTTGCGAGAATTTAGCTCTATGCACTCGCTGTCTGGAATGTCAATGCTGATGAACCTCATCAGGGAGGTAAGTGGACAGGCAAAGGGCATCATCGACCTCCGGGGTTGGTAGAATGTTTTTTGGATAAGACTAAGCATCAGAAGTGAGAGATTAATGGGTTCACATCTGAGGAAGAAGGTGAAGAGAGATTTATGAACATCGGTGACCAACTCCCGATTGCCATGTTTAGGCGCAATCATGGTAGTGAAGATGTGGTGGAACATCCTGATCAATGGAGGAAATGAGTTTGCATTGAGTTTAGAGATTTTCTTGGTGCCATCATAATCCTCAAGTGTGAGGAGAGGGTAGTAGACAGAGGCATCCGGTTTGTGGCTTAGGATATCAACTCTAGAATTGGGGATTTGAAGGGCTGTGCAAAGAAGATTTTCAGTGAGTTGAAAAGTTGTGCCCTTGACGGTGGTAAAGAAATGATTATCTGGAGTGTAGCCAAGGTGGTTGTAGAAGTCACGAACGGCGGAAGGAGAATACCGCTTGTGATGGTAGAGAAATGGAGTCCAGCCCTGATTGCCGAATAGGGGTTGGAGATTAGGAAACATGTCGGCCAAGGACTCAAACTCTACATACCGTTGCTGGACAAACTTGGTATGCGTCCCCATGGAGTGGGTGAGGTGAAGACGGGGAGGCACCACAAGCTCGGGAAGACGATTGTCCCGATGCTTTGTCCTGCGCTCAGCCTCAGCCCCGTCGGCCCGAGAAGAGGAGGGACGACGGCGAGAAGCCAGTTTCTTCGATGGCCTGGAAGACATGAGGAAGGCTAGAAGAAGAAGGATGAGCGTGAGAGAGAGACGGGGGTGAGGGCTCGGATGAGAGGAAGGAAGACCGGAGGAAGGTAGGGTTTTCCCGTCCAGACAGGGGATGGAGATTTGGAGGAGAGGTGGAGAGGGGATTTGGTGGTAGGAGGGGAAGGGGTCCTGTGGATGCCTTTTTATAGAAAGAGGAGGGGATTTTAAAAGGCAAGCCCCACCAAAAAAGCCCCAAACGGCGTGCCCGTTGGACTTCCCAAACCGGGTCTGCCGCCGGCTGTCGACAGATGACAGGGGATCTGTCGAAAGATCCTGCAGAGTTTCTGCCAGTGATTTTTGATGTGGATTTTGAAGAAAGAAATGGGAGCATTGGTTACATGAGGCATATTTGTAAGGTGTAAGATGGGTAAACACATATTGTAACATATCATTTACGTACCACTATCGTACATGAGAAAACACATCAGAAAATTCCATAAAAATTATAAACCAACCCCAAATATTATCCCTAAGTATTCCACGAAGGAATTCGTGCAACAAAAAATCTGATTGGTCGAGTGTACGTCACACGTGAACAAGTTAACCGAATTAGGAAACTAAGTCGGAAAATTGTTAACACGGAAAAATGACCCAACCATAAATTAAATAAATATATTGGAGAGACTTCCAATATCATGTATTAATAACCCATTAACAAGATTGGGCTAATGGAGCACACTTGGCCCAAGGATAGAACTGGGGACAAGAAAATACCCAGAAATTCGTGTATGTAATTATGCAATAATTAAGGAGGGAAATTTAGGGTTAAAATTAGGGTGATTAGTCATGTAAGGTAAGCCAAAACTGGACCCAACCCTAAGAGGAGGTTTCCTAAACCTTTGCTACCTCCTTTGGGTGAGAGAATCCCAGATTTCTTGGAAAGTAGGAAACAGAATTCGTAGCCCCTTTCCTAGTTCCGTTAGGACTTGTAAATACACCCTAAATCTATAAGAACTTGTCCTTAAACTTTTGGGGAAGGTTTAGAAACAAGTTGGGGTCGTGAGCAGCAAGTTTGGAGCGCTGGAGGACTGGAGAACGGATGGGGAAAACGTGGTCTTCCTCAACCTCGCTCTGCATCAACCCAGAAATCTGCAGAGAGTTATTAGCATTCAAAGGTAGGTGTTCTCGGGCCAAGATTAAAGAAAACCAACACCATCATGTAGTTCTTCGAGTCGAGGTTCATTTGCACTTGGTTTGACTAATTTTCATGGAGTATACATTGTGTATTCGTCGTTGTCCCTAAGTCTCGCACAGTTAGGGCTTTTCCCGTTCTTCTCATTATGCACGTGATTTGACACCAAATTAGACTAAACTTCCTTCATGAAAGTTCTTCTACTTGTAGTCACGATCATCTTTTATGTTGGACGTTTTGTCTAAAAGTCTTTGTTAGAGAGTTATAGGTGTGGTAAGAGAGTCACTGCATGATACTGCAATTTCGGGCTACACTTAGCTTTATGTTATTCATATATTTCTCGGGATTAAAGACCGAATTAGATCAAACCCCCAACATCAAAGTTCTTCTACTAGTTGTCCTCGTCATATTTTGTGTTGAATGTTTTGTCTAAATGTCATTCATTAGAGAGTTATAAGAGGGGTAAGTAAATCGCTGCATGAGATGTGTTTTCGAGTTACCCATGACCTATATGTTTTTTTATGGGAGGGCCTCTAGTGTCGACACTACCTGATCTAGTGTCGACACACTGCCCCAAATTAGCCCAAAAGATGTTCTTGGAAGGCCTCTAGTGTCGACACTACTTGATCTAGTGTTGACACACTATCCCAATTTGGCCAGAAGGTTTTTTGGGAGCTGTCTCTAGTGTCGACACTACTTGATCTAGTGTCGACACTACTTGGCCAGTTCTGCATTATTTTGCCTTGTGTTTGAAGCATTGTGTCGACACCAGTAAGGGGTGTGTCGACACTACCCTTGCAAAAAAATTGCATATATTGGGTCTGATCATTACATGATGTCTACTAGCATGTGCATGATGTTATATAGTATGCATGGACCTAAAAGAAATGAACCCATTGAAAAATGGTAATGATACGAATATGATTCTAATGTGTAATTGTGATTGTCCTTATGTTCATTGGATTATCTTGTGATCTTTCCTATTGTCAATTGAAATGATAAGAATTTGTTGTGAATATGGGGATGAATACATGTTAGTATGGACTTGTTAGTGAAGTTAATATCATGATTTGCATATGAGTTTCAATAGTTACATGTTTCCGATGTTCCATTAATTTTTTGTGCATATGCATACATGCTAGGAAAGATCCGTGACTCGTCATTTACACATTTGCATGAGTAGGCACACCCTTCTTGGGGAATTGGGAGCTCTCTGCCGGTTATTCTGAATTGGTAGACTAGAGACCTTTTCCTTAAGACCTCCGTAAGTCTCCACTCTCTATGGATTTCCACATAGATGCCGAGCTGGCTGCACCATGAAGTACCCTGGAGATAGAAAGCACATGTCCTACATACGATCCGTCTTTAGAAACATCCTCATGTCAAGACATTAATGGATTATAAAACATGATACATCGTTATACTGCTTTTTGTTCTCTTGAGCTATTTGTCATACCTTGACTCTATGAATGATCATGTTCCTTTTACTATGAGCTTGTCATTGAAACTCTGTGGCCATAATATGAATATGTTTGTTCGGCACAATTTGGACTTCGGTCCATTTGACCAATGCCTGTGCAATAGGGGCCCTGTCTGGTCCTGGGGAGGAGCGCCTCAACGTACTTATTGTTAGTTATGGGTGTCCTCAAGCCAATCATAACTTGTACAATCCTATTCTTTAATAATAATAATAAGGCTTTTATATTCATTATGTGTAATTCGTTTATCGTTTCATTATGAAGTCCATGAATATGCGCAATGGATACTAATTATGATGAGATCATAACAATGGGATTAATGTCCTTTAAACGCATATTCATAATTGTTCCTAGTCGGAGGATATTCGAGAAGGACATCAGATATCCGGTTAGACTAGTATAGATTGCACCTGCTCATATGATGAGGGTGACTGGTCTCATAGTCACTTGTGTGGAGACACTAAGGTGAATCTGTAGGTGCTCATTGGAGATATTAATTAATTACAGTAAGTCAATAAAGAGTTATTGGGCTTAATGAGCTGAAAATTGGACTAGCACTTGGGCCTAGAGGGTCACACGCAATAGAGTTCCGAGCAGACTGGGCAGGATGATCGTTATAGACAATAACTGGGTTTTTGTGAAAAACTGCAGTGTCTATAAATATACGTGGAGAGTTAAACCCAAGCTATAGGCTCTCTCCCTGGCCGCCACCTCCTCTCTCTCTCGTTGGGCGCCCCCTTCTCTCTCTCCTCTCTCTGGCACATGGTAGAGTTGAGATCCTGGAGATGCGTGGAGACCGAGGAGATCCCGTCTGCGTCCGGAGCTCCCGTGGATACGTCTAGAGGCTGGACACCTGAACGGCTTGAAGCACCAGCGCCTCCAGCGCTACCTCCTCCCCGGATTCAGGAGTTTCGCAACTGCGCAAAGGTAAAGATCGGATCTTCCTACATGCAGGTTCTCTGTTTTTTGTTCGATTCCGACCACCGGCAATGATATCTACCTGAGGGAATCACGCTTTCCGCTGCGCTCTAATCGATTCCTTACAGTGGTATCAGAGCCAGGTTGCTGGCTCGGTCGAAATCGGCGTCATATGAATGTCATTTTATGCGTTTTCGTCGATTCACGTTCTACATGAATCCCTAATTTTTACCTCGTTCTTGGGTCGCACATGGGATGTGCACTTCCTATTTGGTACATGGAAGTTGTTCCTGGTACCAAGGGCTTCGCGAAGAACCCTTTGTGGCGTCGTTTGGCCCTCTATAGAGGCCACACGACCCCCTGCAAGATGCCGCCGCCATGCTTCTTAGAAAGTCCAAAAAGGGGGCATTTCCTGCAAATCTGGGGTTTTTCGGGAGTTTTCTGAGCGCTAATGGGAGATGGGAGGCGTTTTTCGGCACCGCCGGCACCGTCCGCGGCCGCCGGAGGCGGCGCGGAAGGCGGCAGGGCCGCTCGGCTTCGGTGCGGCGCCATGGAGGGGGGGCGGCCAGGGTTTCACCCTGGCTGCGGCCCCTGTCGGGCACGAGGGGCGACCCTCGCGGGTCGCCCCGCGGGCCCGCCACGTCCGGGTCGACTTACCCGGACGCGAGCGGGGCCCGGGGCACCCGCGCGGGTGCCCGCGCCGGTCCGTCTCTGGGCGGACCGGCTACCGGATCCGGCCCGCCTGGATCCGATCCGGCCCCTCCCGTTTTCCCCCATTTTTAAAGTATTTTAAATTGTTTTTAAACCAGAAAAATATTTTAAAAATTCCAAAAATTTTCTGAAATTAGTTTTAAGAGCTTTTAAAATTGTTTTAGCTCTCTGTAAATTAATTTTCAGATGTTTGACCCAATGTTTAATTAGTTTAAGGGAATTCTAAAATTGTTTTAGTTATTTCCTACCATCTAATTAATGCATGTTAATTAATTTAAGAATGTGATTCTTATTAAATTAATTAACAGTAAATTTTGGCGGATTCATGCAGCAACAATGAATGGCATTTATCTAATGTTGATTAGATGTTTTCCATATTAGCTAAATTGTTTAGTTAAATGGTTTTCAAAATATAATTATTATATTTTTGAAATAAAAGTTATTTAGAAGTAAATATGTGATAATTGCTTATTGATGCATGTGATGTGTTGATGTGTGGATGGATGATCATGGACCTAGATATCATGTGATGATTTTTATGGTTTATTGCATGTGATGTAATTTATGAGGACTGCGTGCCTCCCTCTCTCCCTCTATTAAATCCGGGCTGTACTTTCTATCTCCCTCCTGTTATGTACTCCCCTTGACTCGTTCAAGGTTTCTTATTATTATCTGATGTATATTTATGGGCCTGCGAGCCCAATTTAATGTTACTTGTAATTTTAAGAAGCGGATTGGAGGAGATGGAGGAAAGTACCATACAAGACCTTCATGGAGATAGAGTTACATCAAGCAAGAGCATACGATGCGGGGCTGCCATATGTTTGCCATGTTTGTGGATTACCAACTGGCTCTGGTAATGCCACTCTAGGTTAAAGTCCATGATCATCCATTATTTTTCTTCATATATATGATATATGTGGAATGTGCTATGATATATATAATTAAATATATGATATTCCCAATTCTATATATCAATAGAACGCAGATATAGAGACCAAGATAAAATATGTTAAAATCCCTCCTCGTTTAAATTTTAAGCCGTAGCGTAATCATTAAGAATGAATTACGTGGCCCTCCAACATTATAGTTTTAGGATTGCCATTAGATTAGGCAAGTTTGTTGTGCTATCCACAAGGCTTGCTAAATCTGATGACAGACTAAAACTATGGCATGGTGATGCCTTAAACGGGGTAGAGGAATGGTGTAGCTTTGTTGTGCTATCCACAAGGTCATTAAAATTCAGGGGCCGAAATAAGATCGGATATTGCAAGAGTTGCAAGTGTCAAGAGTTGATTGCTTTCAGATCATAGTATGATTTGTTGTGCTATCCACAAGATCATGCTATGAGTCTGTAAGATTCCGATCCCCACTAGGAGACCGTCGGAGTCTCCCATTCTGTATATCTGAGGGTTATACAGTCTGTCGAAAAATAGTGGGAGCTAATCTTGATTAAAGTCCTAATCTAGATTTAATTATTATTATGAACATCTGCTAGTTGTGTTTACATTTCCTTTATAGGCAAAAATGTGGTCGGGTAACCCACTCCATGGCATACTGGATGCCAACAAATTGACAGGCCCGAACTACTCGGATTGGCTCAGGAACCTGAAGATTGTCCTCAGGTCTGAGCGCAATGCCTATGTCTTGGAAGGTGAGTTTAGCTGAGATGCTGAACATGCTGAAGATTGCTAAGGGCAACCTTAATAAGGAAAAGCCTACTGTTCTCATGATTGGAAAGTCCAACAAGAAGAGGAGAGCAGTGCAAGCCTTTAAGAAAGGCAATGCAAAGAAGTAGTCCATGCAAAAACAAAAGAAGGACATAAGCAAAGGAGCAGAAAAGGGCGAGTGCTTCCACTGCAAGAAGAAGGGGCACTAGAAAAGAAATTGCAAGGCCTACCTTGCATTGAAGGCTCAGGAGAAGCAGAAGCTTGGCGAAGCTTCAGGAATCTATATGATAGATCTTCACTTGTCTATTAGAGATTCCACATCTTGGGTTTTAGACACTGGATGTGCTTCTTGTTGGGTTGAGTGTGTTTTGGAACTTCCTAAAGTTGTAATGTAATGATATCTAATGAACATCACTCATACCTTGATTTTGATGATGACATACTGTGATATTGATGATGATATATTGTGATTTTAATGATGAGATATTGTGACATGTTGTGATTTTGATGATGATATATTGAACATGTTATACATTTTATACATATCACAATAATGCTTAAACAACATGTTTTTGATGTTTAATATCTCATATTTTAATGATAATATCTTGTATTAATAGTTTATGTGTTAAATTTTCAGGTTCACACATTTTTGTCGTGGTAGTGTCGACACTAGATAACGGAAGGTCGACACTAGTCCCAGATTCCAGAAGACCTAGTTGCCAGAAAAGGGAAAGCAGGTCGACACTAGCTCAGGGAAGGTCGACACTAGCTCAGGGCAGGTCGACACTAGCTCAGGGCAGGTCGACACTAGACCCAGTTTCCAGCAGACCAGTTTGCCTAACTGGGAGAGCAGGTCGACACTAGATCAGGGCAGGTTGACACACTCCGGCTGAAACTAAAAAACGTGAATTTCTTTGTACACGTGGCTACTTGGGATATAGGGGATTTGACCTAGGGTTTTGTGCCCATGCACCCCAAGGCACTTTATGGACATATGGGGCTATAAATACCCATGTTCCTTGTTCCCTAAAGGCAAGAGAGCCCATACACTTCCTGAAGAACCTTTTTGGCGGCTGAAAGGGGCTTTCCAGATCTGTCTCCATCTCCAGAAGCTTCAAGCCATCCTTTCAAGAGGAAGGACAAGGGAATCAAGGGGAATCCCTGGAGAGAAGATTGCTGTGCAAGGCAAGGGAGCAGATCCAACTGAAGAAGCGGAGGAGAAGAAGGATTTCTGGCATTTCAGATGCCATCAAAGCAGAGCATCGCCAATTGAGGAGAATCTCCATCGAATTCCATCAAGCCTCCTCAATTGAAGCATCTGCAAGACCTCTTCATCGAAGAACACTCTTTCTACATCTATTTGCCTTATTTCTGAGTTTGTTCTTCCTTATTTCGTCTGTGATATTTGTGCATGAAGTTCTGCATAAATTTCTATGTACGAATCTATCTTGAATCAGATCATTGCTAGAGGATCTGATCTCCTTTGTGTTTGATCTAGCTTTTGTACTCTGAGCCGTCGAGCTCTGGTTTGTGAGTCGTCGTACTCACTGTGTGTTTGAGCCGTCGTGCTCAATTTGGAGTCGTCGTACTCCGATTGTTGTTTGAGCAGTCGTGCTTAGTTTGGAGTCGTTGTGCTCCAGGTGTTTCTTGAGTCGTCGTGCTCAAGGGTGTTTGGAGTCGTCGTACTCCTGTGTGAGTTGTACTCAAGGTTTTTGAGTAGTGTGGCCTCACTGTGTGAGGGGTCGTCGTACTCCTGTGTGAGTTGTACCACCTAAAAATCCTCTGTGCATTGGTTTGAATTGTGGTTTGCCTTTGTATCTCGCTAGATGCATGCATAGGGATTTCGTTCACACTACTAATTGATTTGCTCACACACACTAATCACACTTCAGATCAGTAAATTGTTTGGGTGATTTGATCTCTGATTCGAAGTAATTTTAAATTGCTTAAGCTTCCGCGTTAATTGGTATTAGATCTATTCAACCCCCCCTTCTATATCTGATCCTTCCACCCATCCAATCCCTAACAATTGGTATCAGAGAAGGTTAATGTCTATCTCTGATCTGATTTGATTGCTTCTGTTTGATCTCTGTGTTAATTGCTTGAATTGGTTGCTTGCTCTTTCACCATCTCATTCTAATTGATGGATTCTCGAGGATTTGTAGCCGAAGGCCATTCCATTAATAGACCACCATACTTTGATGAGTCTGAGTTTAATGAAGATGAACTTGACATCATGACTAGACAATTCAGAAAATTTTTAAAATCAAGAAGAAGAAGATTCAATGAAAAGAAACAATATTCTTCTAATAAAAGGAATGCCTCTTCTTCAAATTGTAATGATAGTAGAAATCAAAAAACTGATGAACATATTGATTGTTACAGGTACAACAAGAAAGGACACATGAAAGGTGAGTGTCCTGAGATCAAAAAGGACAAATATGAGAAGAACAACCAATTGAAGAAGCTAAAAGCCATGATTGCAACTTGGTCGGATGAAGACCAAAGTGAGGATGATGAAGAGAACTCTTCAAGTTCAGCAAATGAGGAGATATGCTTCATGGCTAACAGAAGTGATGGAAAGAACTCACAAAGAAAAGGAGCAAAAAGAACTCAGAAAACTATGGCTCTCACAGCAAAGTCTAAGAGTTCAGAACACTCTTCATCCTCTTCAGAACACGAGTTCAAATGGGTCTAAAAGGTCAGGTAAATCAACTCCAGATCCATTTGTGTATTTCAATTCTGATTCTGATGAAGATGAGGGCTTGTCTTATGCTGAATTGATTAAATTCTGTGAAAAGATACAAAGTCTTAATGTACAACTAAACACTAAAAATAAAGACTTGAAAAAGACTTTAAAACATTGCCATAAAGAAAGTGAAAACTTGAAAAATACACTTGAATTGCTACAGAAAAATGACAAAGATCCTTCAGAAGAAATTGAGAATTTGAAAAATGAAATTGAAAATTTAAATTCTGAAAAAGAGAATTTGGAAGATGAAGTCTAAATCTGTGAAACTAAATTGAATGGATTGAAAGAAAACCATGAGCTATTGAAATCAAAAGTCATTGATCTGGAAAACAAAAAAGAAGAATTGATTGATCTCAATAACAATTTCAAATTTGATAATGATCAATTAAACAAACAAATCTCTAATATGGCTCATGATCATCAAATAAATGAGAGATGCAAACAACTTGTTGAAGAAAATTGTCACTTAAAAAGGAAGATTGAAGGCTTGTTCTATGACAAACCATTGGAGAATGAATGTAGCAATTTGAGTAATAAAATTTCTGACTTGGAAAAACAAATTGCTCAATTGGAAAATGAAAAGAACAAGATGAAAAATGGTTTGGATGTCATGCTAAACAAGCATCAAACTTCAGAAAAAGAAGTTGTTGCATTAAAAGCTGAAAAACAGAAGATTCAAAATGAATTGAAGAACACAAGTCTTGCTTCTGTTAGAACTAAGAAAGATGAAAAGAAAAGCACAATAACATTTGTGAAATCTGCTATGAACAAGAACCCTGATATCTCTAATGGAAAACTAGTGAAAGTTCTTGTTCAGAAACAGAAAGAGAAAAAGGAGAATGCCACTGTCAAGAAGATTCATCTACCTTCTCCATCAGTTCAAAAAGCTCCAAGGCAAGTTCAAAATTCACATCATGTCAAGAGCCACCAAAAGGTACCTCCTTCTCCTCATGGTAAGCCTCCTCACATGAAAAGGAGATTTCAGCAAATGCATACATGCCAGGGTAAGTACTAGGTAAAAAATGCTCTCATTTGCTTTAATTGTAATAAACATGGTCATCTTGCCAAACATTGCTGGAATATAAATCAAAATTTCAATAAACATGCCAAATCAGTCCAATGCTTTCATTGTCATAAAATTGGTCATATTTCTAGGGACTGTTGGTACAGAAATGATTTTGTTGTGCATGCTCAGAAATTCCAGTCTAACGCACATGCTCATACACATAGGAATAAACATCATGTTCATACTAAAAATGTTCAGAAATTCCATGTGTATAGGCATAGAAATGTTGCACAAAATCATTTTGTTTCTGCTCATATTAAAAATCCAAAAAATAGAAAACTTCATGAAAACATAGATGCATCGATCAAGGCAAAATGAAAATCTGGAACTAATTCTGCTCATAGTTCTATCAATGAAAGAAATGCATCTATAAAAAAATTAAAAGTATTTTGGATTTAGAAATCTTTGTTGCAATCTAACATTGATTTCATTGCAGGACCCAAACAAGTGTGGGTCCCAAAACCAGCTTGATCAGCAAGCTGAGAAGTCTTGCAGCCATACACTGTAAATGGATTCAAGATATTGACTGTGCAAGGCTAGAAATGATTGAAGAACACAGGTAAAATCTTTGAAAAAGAAATGAAGACCATTCAGGTAAAACTTCTTTATTATTTCAATTTTGAATTGCCTGAATTGAAATGAATGTTTAATTTCTATTTGAAAAATGAGAAATGTGTTTCAATGCTACTCCCATCAATGAACTTTGTGTCATAACAATTGGAACCATGTTTGTGTTATCATGCATGCTTCACTGTTCCCATGACTCTGTGTGCATACTAACTGCTTTGACTTCTTGGTATATCAAATGATGACATGTGGAAAAACAAGTTATGCTTGTTTGGAAATTATCATTATGCGTGAGTAAAATACTCCGCCAAGTACCAAAAGTCATGTTATGCTTAAAGCTAATTGTGCTCATAATTATGTGTGAATTGCTTACTAACTTTTTCATTCCATGCACATATTAAGGGGGAGTAAATTTGAAAAAGTACAAAAATGTTTTTCAGTAAATGCAATGAATTTCATGCTAAAAATAAAGTGTAACTGACCCTTTTTGCAGTAACTATGTGGTATATCAAATGGTGAAATGTGAAAGGACAAGTTAGGCTTGTCTGGAAACTATCATCATGCGTGAGAAAAATTCTCCGCCAAGTATCAATAGTCTTTTCTGCATAAAGGTCATCAAGCAAAATGAAAATCTCAAAACTTTATTTTGAGTCTTTGCAAAATTCTTCTCCTTCAATAAATTTCCTGTTGATATATGCTTGATCATGTTCATACTCTTTCTGTGCAAATTGCTTGAAATGAACATATCTGAATTGCTTAAATGATCATTTCATATCATGCATATCTTATGGGGGAGTGAATTCGAAAGAATCTTTGAGTGAAATGCTGGAGAAATTTGCTGGAAAAATATTCTGTCATATCTGATTCATCATCAACTCCCATTCAATTGTTGACAAATGTTCTTGCAACTAAATTCCTCACTCTCACATTGCATTGGCATTCTTGGTATATCAAATGGTGATTTGAAGAAAGACAAGTCAGACTTGTCTGAACACTTTCACTATGTGTGAGTATATGTCTTCACCAAGTATCAAGTGCCTTGTATGCAATTGTTGAGAGGGAGTCATTGTCTTTCAATAAAAACATTCATGTTCATTCTGCCTTCATGTCATTCCATTTCTATTCCTCCTATAATCCTCATGTTCACCTTGTGAGGGGGAGTTACATAAAAAGGGGAAGTCATTGTTACATTTCTTGACTTTACTTGTCTATTTTGAACCCCAAAATCATCAGAATTTTTGAGTCCTTGTGCTATTTTCTTATGAGAGAACTAAAACATTGAAACTAAACTCATTGTACATTTAGTTTAATTTCAAAGATTCAGTATCATTTCAAGGTTAAGCAATCATAATACTGAATGTTTTTAAAATGATTTGCAAAACACTATTATAGGCACATGAGTGGCTTTAATATTTCACATGTGTATGTTTAAGCTTTATTTTTACCACATGTTAACAATAATTTTTCTAAATTCATAATCATGACTTTTCTGGTCAAAGCAAAAATATTCCTGTAAAATGTCAAAAGAAAAATGATAAATCTGGAAAGATACAAACAGAGCAATGCAAATGCTTGAACCACTGAGTAACTGGGCCATTTCATCTAACAAGTGATTTGTTTCGCGTCAAAAAGTGGAAATCAAAATTTTCAACTCTGTATAAGATAATGAAAGTTAAACCACTGAGTAATCAGAAGGTCTTGCATCTGATCAATGTGATTTCTTGCACTGAAAAGTGAGATTTAACTAATTTATTCTTGTATTCTTTCCTAGTAAAAATTGAAGGAAAATCAAAAAGACAGGATAGAAAAGCTTAAGACCTTAATTAAGTTCATGCTTACTGTGTTTTAGACCTATTATTTTACATTGTGTTAAACTTAAAGCTCCTAACATCCTTGTTAAATACTTCTGCTCACTCATTTAGGTCACTTTATTTCACATTTGCATCATTATTTTAACCACATTCAGCTCAGTATAATTTGCTATTCTTTGTGTTGAGTGTGTCTTTGTGATTAAACTTTGTTGCACAATAACAAAACCACAATAATTTCTCTCAACTGATAATATCACTTTGCCTCACTTATTTTGAATGCCTCTGACCATTTATTTCCTACATTTCATCTCTTGGTCTCCAACCATCTTTGTCTCTCTCTCTTGTCTATCCTTTTGATGCTGTCAAAGAGGGGGAGAAAAGGCACATCTCAAAAAGGACATCTCAAAAAGGGCACATCAAAAAGGGGGAGAAATTGGCACTTCCAAAAAGGGGGAGAAAAGGCCTTCAAAGGGGGAGAAAGTACTTTAAAGGAGAAAGGAGAAAGGAGAAAGTGTGTATATGTCAAAAGGGGGAATTATTGCAGTCAAGGGAGTCAAGATATTGGGAGATTGTGCATATGTTTTGTCATCATCAAAAGGGGGAGATTGTTGGGTTGAGTGTGTTTTGGAACTTCCTAAAGTTGTAATTTAATGATATCCAATGAACATCACTCATACCTTGATTTTGATGATGACATACTATGATATTGATGATGATATATTGTGATTTTAATGATGAGATATTGTGACATGTTGTGATTTTGATGATGATATGTTGAACATGTTATACATTTTATACATATCACAATAATGCTTAAACAACATGTTTTTGATGTTTAATATCTCATATTTTAATGATAATATCTTGTACTAATAGTTTATATGTTAAATTTTCAGGTTCACACATTTTTGTCTTGGTAGTGTCGACACTAGATAAGGGCAGGTCGACACTAGTCCCAGATTCCAGAAGACCCAGTTGCCAGAAAAGGGAAAGCAGGTCGACACTAGCTCAGGGCAGGTCGACACTAGACCCAGTTTCCAGCAGACCAGTTTGCCTAACTGGGAGAGCAGGTCGACACTAGATCAGGGCAGGTCGACACACTCCGGCTGAAACTAAAAAACGTGAATTTCTTTGTACGCGTGGCTACTTGGGATTTAGGGGATTTGACCTAGGGTTTTGTGCCCATGCACCCCAAGGCACTTTATGGACATATGGGGCTATAAATACCCATGTTCCTTGTTCCCCAAAGGCAAGAGAGCCCATACACTTCCTGAAGAACCTTTTTGGCGGCTGAAAGGGGCTTTCCAGATCTGTCTCCATCTCCAGAAGCTTCAAGCCATTCTTTCAAGAGGAAGGACAAGGGAATCAAGGGGAATCCCTGGAGAGAAGGTTGTTGTGCAAGGCAAGGGAGCAGATCCAACTGAAGAGGCGGAGGAGAAGAAGGATTTCTGGCATTTCAGATGCCATCAAAGTAGAGCATCGCCAATTGAGGAGAATCTCCATCGAATTCCATCAAGCCTCCTTAATTGAAGCGTCTGCAAGACCTCTTCATCGAAGAACACTCTTTCTACATCTATTTGCCTTATTTCTGAGTTTGTTCTTCCTTAATTCGTCTGTGATATTTGTGCATGAAGTTCTGCACAAATTTCTGTGTACGAATCTATCTTGAATCAAATCATTGCTAGAGGATCTGATCTCCTTTGTGTTTGATCTAGCTTTTGTACTCTGAGCCGTTGAGCTTTGGTTTGTGAGTCTTCGTACTCACTGTGTGTTTGAGCCGTCGTGGTCAATTTGGAGTCGTCGTACTCCGGTTGTTGTTTGAGCCATCGTGCTCAGTTTGGAGTCGTCGTGCTCCAGGTGTTTCTTGAGTCGTCGTGCTCAAGGGTGTTTGGAGTCGTCGTACTCCTGTGTGAGTTGTACTCAAGGTTTTTGAGTAGTGTGGCCTCACTGTGTGAGGGGTGGACGTAGGAGTCACTGGAGGTGATTTCCGAACCACCTAAAAATCCTCTGTGCATTGGTTTGAATTGTGGTTTGCCTTTGTATCTCGCTAGATGCATGCATAGGGATTTCGTTCACACTACTAATTGATTTGCTCACACACACTAATCACACTTCAGATCAGTAAATTGTTTGGGTGATTTGATCTCTGATTCGAAGTAATTTTAAATTGCTTAAGCTTCCGCATTATTTGGTATTAGATCTATTCAACCCCCCCTTCTAGATTTGATCCTTCCACCCATCCGATCCCTAACACTTCTCATGCCTGCAATGATATGCAGGTGTTGACAAGTAGAAGGAAGCTGAGCAAGGGCGAGGTGAACTTGAGGCTTGGAAACGACGCAAGTGTTGCTACACATACTGTGGGGATAGTGAAGCTCAAGTTACCCTCAGGAGATTTACTTTCATTAGATGATTGCTACTTTGTGCCTAGCATTATTAAGAACATTATTTCTATTTCTTGTTTAGACAGAATTGGATACAAGTTTACCATTGAGAACAATAGTTATTCAGTTTATTTGAGAAATAAACTAGTTGCTTTAGCAAATTTGGTGAATGGTTTGTATCTACTTGATGTTTCTTATGCAAATATCCATGTTGATGTTTCTCCTAAGAGAAGTAAGAATAGTGTGAACACTGCCTACTTGTGGCATTGTAGGCTTGGTCACATTGGCGAGAATAGGCTTCAAAAGTTGCAAAAAAATGGATACTTGGATCCATTTGATTATGTATCATATGCAACTTGCGAATCCTGCTTAATGGGTAAGTTGACCAAATCTCCATTTAGTGGACATGGAGATAGGGCCAAGGACATATTGGAACTAATACACTCAGGTGTATGTGGTCCAATGTCTACCCAAGCCAAGGGTGGCTACTCATACTTCATTACATTCACGGATGACTACTCAAGGTTCGGATTTGTTTACTTAATGAAGTACAAGTTTGAAGCATTTGAGAAGTTCCAAGAATTTAAGAATGAAGTTGAGAAGGAAGCTGGAAAAAGCATTAAAATCCTACGGTCAGACCGAGGAGGTGAATACTTGAGTACAGAGTTCACACAATTCTTAAAGGATAATGGTATCCTTTCTCAATGGACTCCTCCCTATACACCACAGATGAATGGTGTATCGGAAAGGAGGATTCGTACCTTGTTGGACATGGTATGATCCATGATGAGCCATTCGCAGTTACCAATTTCCCTATGGGGATATGCGCTAGAGTCAGCGGCATATCTACTGAACAGGGTTCCCAGTAAATCTATGTCTTCTACTCCATATGAGATATGGAAGGGTAGAGAGCCTGATTTTAAACATGTTAAAATCTGGGGCTGTCCTGTGCACGTGAAGAGACACGACCCAGATAAACTGGAATCCAGAACCGATAAGTGCAGGTTTGTTGGATACCCAAAAGAAACGTTTGGGTACTACTTTTACCATCCTGGTGAACAAAGAGTGTTTGTTGCCAGGAGAGCTGTCTTCTTGGAAGAGGAGTACCTTACCCAAGAGGACAGTGGGAGTAAGGTAGATCTAGTAGAGGTTCTAGATCCACAAACTGTGTAAAGTCCACCAGTTGAAACATCAGTTCCGGAACCTGTTCAGAAATATACACACATTAAGCGTAGGTCTGGTAGAGTACCTAGACAGCCTGAAGGATATGTTGGACATACCAGTGAAGGCATGTCTTATAATGAGGATGATGATCCAAAGACCTACCAAGAGGCTGTTGATAGTCCTCAGTCAGGGAAATGGCGAGATGCCATGAATTCTGAGATGCAGTTCATGTACACCAACCAAGTTTGGAACTTGGAAGACTTGCCTGAAGGTATTGTACCTATTGGGTGCAAGTGGATCTTTAAGAGAAAGATCGGTGCAGATGGACAGATCGACACTTATAAGGCAAGGTTGGTGGCAAAAGGGTATCGTCAAAGGCAAGGAATTGACTATGATGAAACTTTCTAACTAGTTTCCATGATAAAGTCGATCATAATTCTTCTCGCCATTGCTGCACACTTTGATTACGAGATCTGGCAGATGGATGTAAAAACTACTTTCCTCAATGGAAACATTGAGGAATAAGTGTATATAATACAGCCTGAGGGTTTTACATCCAAAGAGTGTCTAGATAAAGTATGCAAGCTTCAAAGATCCATCTATGGATTGAAGCAAGCTTCTCGTAGTTGGAACGTATGGTTTGATGAGGCTATCAAATCTTATGACTTTATTAAGAATGAAGATGAACCATGTGTGTATAAGAAAATCAGTGGGAGTGCAATCACTTTTCTCATACTTTACGTTGATGACATCTTGCTCATTGGGAATGATGTAGGGATGTTATCATCAGTAAAGGTTTAATTGTCAAAGAACTTCTCCATGAAGGATTTGGGAGAAGCATCCTACGTATTGGAAATACGTATCTATAGTGATAGATCTAAGAGGATGCTTGGCTTGACCCAATCCATGTACATAGATACTATTGTCAAAAGGTTTGGCATGGAAAATTCCAAGAGAGGTCTCATACCAATGAGACATGGGATTAATCTCTCTAAGGAGCAGTCTCCTAAGACTCCTGAAGAGAGGGCAGTCATGGATAGAGTCCCCTATGCTTCGGCTATAGGGTCTATCATGTATGCCATGCTATGAACAAGGCCTGATGTAGCATTTGCTCTAAGTGTTACGAGCAGATATCAGGCAAATCCAGGTGAAACACACTGGATGGCAATGAAATGTATCCTTAAGTACTTGAGAAGGACTAAGGATATATTTCTGGTTTATGGAGGAGGGGACTTGAAACTTCGGGCATATACTGACTCGAGTTTCCAGTCAGATACAGATGATAGCAAGTCTACATCTGGGTTTGTGTTCACCTTAAACAGAGGTGCAGTGAGCTGGAAGAGTTCCAAGCAAGAAACCACTGCAGACTCGACGACAGAAGCTGAGTACATTGCTGCAGCTGAAGCTGCCAAGGAGGCAATGTGGATGAAGAAGTTCATCACCGACCTTGGTGTGGTGCCAGGTGACTCTGATCCGATCCCATTGTTGTGTGACAACAATGGGGCCATTGCACAAGCGAAAGAGCCGCGGTCTCATCAGAAGTCGAAGCACATTCTGAGGCGATTTTACCTGATCAGGGAGATTATCACTAGAGGAGATGTACTAGTGGAAAGAGTTCCTTCAGTCGACAATATTGCAGATCCACTGACGAAGCCTTTGACTCAAATTGTGTTTGAGCACCACCTGAAGTCTATTGGTTTAAGACATAAAGGTGATTGGCTTTAGTCCAAGTGGGAGATTGTTAGTTATGGGTGTCCTCAAGCCAATCATAACTTGTACAATATTGTTCTTTAATAATAATAATAAGGTTTTTATATTCATTATGTGTAATTCATTTATCATTTCATTATGTAGTCCATGAATATGCGCAATGGATACTAATTATGATGAGATCATAACAATGGATTAATGTCCTTTAAACACATATTCTTAATTGTTCCTAGTCGGAGGATATTCGAGAAGGACATCAGATATCCGGTTAGACTAGTATAGGTTGCACCTGCTCATATGATGAGGGTGACTGGTCTCATAGTCACTTGTGTGGAGACACTAAGGTGAATCTATAGGTGCTCATTGGAGAATGAGTTCACTGAACTGATCCGTTATGAATCGCTGGATGGTAATGTTACCTAACTGTCAACCAGCTAGATTCATTGTCACAGTGGCATGATTGGTCCTTAGACCTGAGACACCAAGGACACCTTGTTGGTGGACTTCTAGATTTTGACTTTAACTTATAGATCTCTAGCCATGGGGTCTTAATCAGTTAAGTGTTCGGATCTAGCGGAATACCTTCGAAGGTGATTGTGTGGTCAACATGGGATTGCTCGCTCTCGGTAATAAGAGAGTGAATGCTCTAGGGAATGATGCCTAATAGTCCCTGGCCAGGGCATGACTACTTATCAGAAAAGGAGTTTTCTGATATTATTATGTGGAATCTAATCCAAGTGAGTGCGCGTATTAGGGTTTGACAGTTGACCATACCCTAAGTGCACTCCGGAGCATTGTACGAGTGAAGGATTATAGTCACGTGGTATCTGTTGACACAAAAGGTTCCTTGAATGGGTTCCTAATCCCCAATGCTTTCCAGGATCAAGTTGTGTTGCTTGGCACCCAACTTGATTGGAAGCTCGGTCAATTATCATGTGACGATAATTGATTGTGTAATTAATTAATATGAGATATTAATTAATTACAGTAAGTCAATAAAGAGTTATTGGGCTTAATGGGCTGAAAACTGGACTAGCACTTGGGCCTAGAGGGTCACACGCAATAGAGTTCCGAGAAGAGTGGGCAGGATGGTCGTTATAGACAATAACTGGGTTTTTGTGAAAAATGCAGTGTCTATAAATATACGTGGAGGTTAAACCCTGACCCAAGCTACAGGCTCTCTCCCTGGCCGCCACCTCCTCTCTCTCTCCCTGGGTGCCCCCTTCTCTCTCTCCTCTCTCTGGCACATGGTGGAGTTGAGATCCGGGAGACGCGTGTAGACTGAGGAGATCTCGTCTGCGCCCAAAGCTCGCGTGGATACGTCTAGAGGCCGGACACCTGAACGACTTGAAGCACCAGCACCTCCAGTGCTACCTCCTCCCCGGATTCGGGAGTTTCGCAACTGCGCAAAGGTAAAGATCAGATCTTCCTACGTGCGGGTTCTCCATTTTTTATTCGATTTCGACCGCCAACAACGATATCTACCTGAGGGAATCGCGCTTTCCGCTGCGCTCTGATCGATTCTTACACTTATTAACCGCGGGAGTATGGACTTGTGGTGCGTGGCATGGCACTGATCCTATCTGCAAGAGTTGTGAAAATTGTGCCTTTGTTTGATATGATAAGTTTGATCTGATATGATATTATAAGATTTGATATGATACGTCTGATCATGTGAACGCATGATATTTTTTTGAATATGGCCAATCTCTTTTGATACGATTCTACTCTTGAAATATCTATCCATTGTATATGCAACTCGACATTTGACCTGAAATGGTATCTGTTCTACTCTGCTATTCAATCTGTTAGTATTCCATGCATTGTCATCATATACATGTTCATATCTTGCCTAATTAAAATTTTAATCACGTATATTAGTGCCCGCACAACATTGAGATGTAAATCCTACTGAGCTAGTTCGCTCACCCTCTCATCCTGCCCTTTTCAGGTAGTGATGAATTACCAGTGGAGTCTGATGGGGTCGGGCAAGAGTGATGAGCACCCGTTATATGAGGAGTTGTCAGTTTAGAAATAGACATTTGAGTAGTCGATGTATTAGAGAAACATTGTTATTTGAATAATGAACCTTTTTCTGTGAATTCTTTCTATGTAAGGTCGGAATTAGTTGGATGAAATGGAATAAAGAGTACCTTTGATGACGTTATTAAGGTCTCAAATGTGTGGTTATATGTAATTGTTACTCTGCGTTACTCAACTTTGATACGTCTATTTGTATCGTTCACGCCTCCCGATATTTATTCCGCTGCTAAATATCGGGGCGTGATAGTTGGTATCAGAGCCCTAAACTTTAGGGTCCAAGGGAATATGAACATAGGATGAAACTAGATCACACGAGTCAAAATCTGTCGCACCTAATGTGAGCTTGGGTAGAAACATGGGAATAGAAAGTCACATGTGATATATTTATATGACTGACTTATATTAATATCTTGAAGGTACTTAATACCTTAACGGCTACTGAACGAGCCGAGCTTCCCCTAAGTCCTAGGCAATTAGGAATGATAGGATAAGTGTCATTATAACCCTCAGTTTGTGTCAAGAACTTTGTACCTACCTGGTGAGATTGGGTAGAAACTTTGGCTTAGTCCAAAATTTTATTAATAACTAAATAATGTAAGTTACAAGGCATCAACGAGGAGTAAAGAAGACTGACCGTGTGATAGTTTATTTTGAAGGAACTTAAATAAACAGCAATGGAGGATATACCTACACCATCTATGGACGGACAAAGAGCGGTCTAAAGATTAACCAAAGCACTACGATAAGCTGCTCAACTGTTAGAGGATGCCCTAATAATGGCTAAGGGAGATACAGATGAAAAGGAAAGGTCTATGGATGACAAAGGAGTTGGCGAAACTAATAAGAATGAACAAATTACAACCACAGGAAACTCCAAACCTATAGCCAGAGAGAAACGGCCCAACAACAGTAACAGATCGCACAAGATAAAGAAGTGCAAGAAGAAACTAGTTCCCGCTCCTGTAGAAAGGTGCCAGCATTGCAACAAAATAAATCATCGGTCCGAGAAGTGCTGGAAATTTCAGGAAAAGTGTTTCTGTTGTGGCAGCCAAGACCACAAGGTTAAGGATTGCCCTAATGAGAAATCAAGTTCAGGGAACAAATGGCAGCACAACCCAAATAGGAGGTAAAGGAGAGGTATCATTTCTAACTCGTTTTTATTTGACCCTGAAGTGACATCATCAATCAATCATTATGTCGTGAGTAAATTCACAATTTGATTCCCTGTAAGTCCAGCCCGTAAACACGTGAATTTGGGGACCAAATTATTTTAAGTAGGGGAGGATGTAACACCCCGAAAATTCGGTAATTGGAAAATTAGAAATAAATCAAAAACGATAATAATCAATATCTGTGAAATAGCAAAAAATGCACGTGTCATTATCATACATACAAAAACCCATTAAAACAATTTCATAAAAATCATAGTTCAACTCTAAATAATACTCCCTAAACCCACAGAGAAATTCGTGCAAAGAAAAATCGGATGGTCCAAGTTTAAGACGTTTTACGACTGAGTGTCGTAATCAGGGAATAAGTCAGGAAATCATTATCACAAATACTTAGATGAGTCAGAAAATTTAAATAAAAATCATAGATGGACTTCAAATAATATCCTCTAATGATCCATCATGAATTATGGGTCAATAAAAGTCATTTGGGATATATTTAAGAGTTAGTCTGACTTCTTATCGTACTTAGGAAATAAGTGAGACAACCCATTATCATGTGTATAAAAATGAGATCATAAACTAAATGAGAAATTTATGGTGGACTCCAAACAATATGAGGGGATAGTCCATAAAAGGAATCGGATCAATGGACAACTTATGTCACATGAACAAACTCATGTATGAAAATAGTAAATAAATAACTTTCGTATTATCGAAATGATAGAACTTACGTACCACTATCGTACATGAGAAAACACATCGGAAAATTCCGTAAAAATTATAAACCAACCCCAAATATTATCCCTCAGTATTCCACGAAGGAATTCGTGCAACGAAAAATCTGATTGGTCGAGTGTACGTCACACGTGACCAAGTTAACCGAATTAGGAAACTAAGTCGAAAATTGTTAACACGGAGAAATGACCCAACCATAAATTAAATAAACATATTGGAGAGACTTCCAATATCATGTATTAATAACCCATTAACAAGATTGGGCTAATGGAGCACACTTGGCCCAATGATAGAACTTGGGACAAGAAAATACCCAGAAATTCGTGTATGTAATTATGCAATAATTAGGGAGGGCAATTTAGGGTTAAAATTAGGGTGATTAGTCATGTAAGGTAAGCCAAAATTGGACCCAACCCTAAGAGGAGGTTTCCTAAACCTTTGCTACCTCCTTTGGGTGAGAGAATCACAGATTTTCTGGAAAGTAGGAAACAGAATTCACAGCCCTTTTCCTAGTCCCGTTAGGACTTGTAAATACACTCTAAATCTATAAGAACTCATCCTTAAACTCTTGGGAAGGTTTAGAAACAATTTGGGGTCATGAGCAGCAAGTTTGGAGTGCTGGAGGACTGGAGAACGGCTGGGGAAAACGTGGTCTTCCTCAACCTCGCTCTGCATCAACCCAGAAATCTACAGAGAGTTATTAACATTCAAAGGTAGGTGTTCTCAGGCCAAGATTAAAGAAAACCAACACCATCATGTAGTTCTTCGAGTCTAGGTTCATTTGCACTTGGTTTGACTAATTTTCATGGAGTATACATTGTGTATTCGTAGTTGTCCCTAAGTCTCGCACAGTTAGGGCTTTTCCCGTTCTTCTCATTATGCACGTGATTTGACATCAAATTAGACTAAACTTCCTTTATGAAAGTTCTTCTACTTGTAGTCACAATCATCTTTTATGTTCGACGTTTTGTCCAAAAGTCTTTGTTAGAGAGTTATAGGCATGGTAAGAGAGTCGTTGCATGATACTGCGATTTCGGGCTGCACTTAGCTTTATGTTCTTCATATATTTTTCAGGATTCGAGACCGAATTAGATCAAACCCCCAACATCAAAGTTCTTCTACTAGTTGTCCTCGTCATATTTTGTGTTGAACATTTTGTCTAAATGTCATTCCTTAGAGAGTTATAAGAGGGGTAAGTAAATCGCTGCATGAGATGTGTTTTCGGGTTACCCCTGACCTATATGTTTTTTTATGGGAGGGCCTGTAGTGTCGATACTACCTGATCTAGTGCCGACACATTGTCCCAAATTAGCCCAAAAGGTGTTCTGGGAAGGCCTCTAGTGTCGACACTACTTGATCTAGTGTCGACACACTGTCCCAATTTGGCTAGAAGGTTTTCTGGGAGCTGTCTCTAGTGTCGACACTACTTGACCAGTTCTGCATTATTTTGCCTTGTGTTTGAAGCATTGTGTCGACACCAGTAAGGGGTGTGTCGACACTACACTTGAAAAAAAATTGCATATCTTGGGTCTGATCATTACATGATGTCTACTAGCATGTGCATGATGTTATATAGTATGCATGGACCTAAAAGAAATGAACCCATTGAAAAATGGTAATGATACGAAAATGATTCTAATGTGTAATTGTGATTGTCCTTATGTTCATTGGATTATCTTGTGATCTTTCCTATTGTTAATTGAAATGCTAAGAATTTGTTGTGAATATGGGGATGAATACATGTTAGTATGGACTTGTTAGTGAAGTTAATATCATGATTTGCATATGAGTTTCAATAGTTACTTGCTTTCCGGTGTTCCATTAATTTTTTGTCCATATGCATACATGCTAGGAAAGATCCGTGACTCGTCACTTACACATTTGCACGAGTAGGCACTCCCTTCTTGGGGAATTGGGAGCTCTCTGCCGGTTATTCTGAATTGGTAGACTAGCGACATTTTCCTTAAGACCTCCGTAAGTCTCCGCTCTCTATGGATTTCCAAATAGATGCCGAGCTGGCTGTACCATGAAGTACCCTAGAGATAGAAAGCACATGTCCTACATACGATCTGTCTTTAGAAACATCCTCATGTCAAGACATTAATGGATTATGAAACATGATACGTCGTTATACTGCCTTTTGTTCTCTTGAGCTATTTGTCATACCTTGACTCTATGAATGATCATGTTCCTTTTACTATGAGCTTGTCATTGAAACTCTGTGGCCATAATATGAATATGTTTGTTCGGCACAATTTGGACTTCGGTCCATTTGACCAATGCCTGTGCAATAGGGGCCCTGTCTGGTCCTGGGGAGGAGCGCCCCAACGTACTTATTAACCGCGGGAGTATGGACTTATGATGTGTGGCATGGCACTGATCCTATCTGCAAGAGTTGTGAAAATTGTGCCTTTGTTTGATATGATAAGTTTGATCTGATATGATATGATAAGATTGATATGATACGTCTGATCATGTGAACGCATGATATTTGTTTGAATATGGCCAATCTCTTTTGATACGATTCTACTCTTGAAATATCTGTCCATTGTATATGCAACTCGACATTTGACCTGAAATGGTATCTGTTCTACTCTGCTATTCAATCTGTTAGTATTCCATGCATTGTCATCATATACATGTTCATATCTTGCCTAATTAAAATGTTAATCACGTATATTAGTGCACGCACAACATTGAGATGTAAATCCTACTGAGCTAGTTCGCTCACCCTCTCATACTGCCCTTTTCAGGTAGTGATGAGGAACCAGTGGAGTCCGATGGGGTCGGGCAAGAGTGATGAGCACCCTCTATATGAGGAGTTGACAGTTTAGAAATAGACATTTGAGTAGTCGATGTATTAGAGAAACATTTTTATTTGAATAATGAACCTTTTCAGTGAGTTCTTTCTATGTAAGGTCATAATTAGTTGGATGAAATGGAATAAAGAGTACCTTTGATGACGTTATTAAGGTCTCAAATGTGTGGTTATATGTAATTGTTACTCTGCGTTACTTAACTGTGATACGTCTATTTGTATCGTTCACGCCTCCCGGTATTTATTCCGCTGCTAAATATCGGGGCGTGACAATAGACTTCTCTTAAAGAAAAAGAGGAAGACATGGAAGATTCACCCGTAGAAGAACTTCAACAATAAGAAGAAGCACATGAAGGACTACCTAGAGAACTGAGGTATCACAAAGATCATCCAAGAGAAAATATCGTAGGTGATCCTCAAGACAGGGTAAGAACAAGAGGTATGAATGTTTCCAGTGACTACACCACATTTATTTCTCAGATTGAGCCCAGGACAATCAATGATGCATTGACAGATGAATCTTAGATCCTAGCTATGCAAGAGGAACTTAACTAGTTCGAACGTAGCCAGGTCTGGACTCTTGTGCCTAGACCTTCTGACCATCTAGTTATTGGGACTAGATGGGTCTTCAGAAACAAAATGGATGAATCAAGAGTGATCACCAAGAACAAGGCTAAATTGGTAGCACAAGGATATTCCCAAGAGGAAGACATTGATTTCGATGAAACACATGTGCTAGTTGCGAGATTAGATGCAATCAGAATTTTATTAGCATATGCATGTTCTCTTAATATCAATTTGTCTCAAATGGATGTTAAAAGTACTTTTCTGAATGGTTTCATAAAAGAAGAAGTTTATGTTGAGCAACTACCTAGTTTTGAAGATACTAAGTATCCAAATCATATTTTTCGTTTAAAGAAAGCACTATATGGTTTGAAATAAGCTCCAAGAGCTTGGTATGAAAGACTAGGTGCTTATCTTATATCACATAAATCTTCAAGAGGTAAAGTAGATAGCACTCTATTTATTAAGAAATTTTCAGAAGGGATCCTGATTGTACAAATATATGTTGATGATATTATCTTTGGTTCTACTAATGAATCACTCTGCAAATTCTTTGAAAACCTTATGCAAAGTGAATTTGAAATGAGTATGATGGGTGAGCTTGGTTACTTTCTTGGCTTATAGATTAAGCAGACCAAGGAAGGCACTCACATTTGTCAAACCAAGTACATTTTAGATTTACTTTCTAAATATGGTTTTGAAAAGTGTACAGCTTTAGGAACACCCATGAGCTTAGGAGTTAAGTTAGATAGTGATCCAATTGACAAGAAAGTAGATCAAAAGATTTATAGAGGCATGATTGGGTTATCACTCTATCTTACTGGTAGTAGACTAGATTTAATGTTCAGTGTATGTTTGTATACTAGATTTCAGGCTAATCCTAAAGAATCTCATGTTAATACTATTAAAAGACTTTTTAGATATCTTATGAATACAAGTAAATTGGGTTTATGGTATCCCAGATATTCTGAATTTAAATTGCTTGGATATAGTGATGCTGACTATGTTGGATACAAAATAGATAGAAAAAGTACTAGTGGTACTTGTCAATTTCTTGTAGCATGCCTAATTTCTTGGTCTTCCAGAAAATAAAATTCAGTAGCTTTATCCATAACAGAAGCAGAATATATTGTAGTTGAGAGTTGTTGCACTCAACTTCTGTGGATCAAACATCAACTAGAAGACTATGGTCATACACTACATGAAATTCCAATGCTATGTGATAATATAAGTGCAATCAATTTGACAAAAAATCCAATCCAACATTCAAGAACCAAGCACATTAAGGTCACACATCTTTTCTTCAGGGACCATTTAAGTAATGGTGACATTTTACATGAATTTGTTTCTACAGAAAATCAATTAGTTGATATATTTACTAAACCACTCCCTAAGGATAGATTTACTTCAATAAGAAGAGAAATAGGAATGTGCAATCCTGATTGAATACTTAAAATTCCTAAGTACATAATTTGATCTATCCAACATCTAACTTTTTCTACGTCCTGACTTTCGACTTCTCCAAAGTCGGAGTTTCGAGAGTCGACTCCTAAGAAGTCAGAGTCTGTGAAGTCAAAGTCAATGTTCATTAAAAAAAAGGGGGGGTTAATTTTTTTTAAAAGTTAAAATAATGGTTTATTCATTTAATCCCATGTTCATCTCCTCATCCATGGTCTGTTTCACTACCTCTTTCTTATAAGGACATTTCCGTCTCTCTTTCCAAATCACTCGATTTGAAACGTCTCCGACTCCTTCGTCTTCTTCCTGGTTCCCGTGACCATTCTTCACCCCGACTGAACCGTTCTCAAGCATCTGTCAATTTCTTCAATCTCTCTAAGGAAAGGTAGGATCTTTGACATCTCTAAACACATTTCACATCTCCTCCATCAATTCCCTCAGACCTTCTTTCTTGTTTTGGTCTAGATGGCCTCCTCTAGGGCTCTAGACGGAACCTTTTTCACCCAGGAGCAGTTCCAAAGGCTTATGTCTGCAAAAGCTTCCATTTGCCCCGAGAAAGTACTTGATTTCTCTTAGTTGATGAGGCGACTCAATTTTGTGGCAGAAACCCTATAAGCAATAGGTTGGACCAAGCTTTGTCAGATTAATGAGCCGACCTTTGAGGATGCAGTAAAGGCTTTTTATGTGACCCTCCAAGTCTCAGCAGATGGGTCTCTCTAAGACTTTGTTAAAGGTACTATAATTTCCATTTCTGAAGATTTACTAGTTGAACTCTTGGATTGCCCCAACTCCGAACACAAGATTAGTGAAGTAGTGTCTATGGAGAAATAGAAATTAGGGGTTATCTCGAAGAGAGAGCTTCTTATAAATGAGCTCACTGTAGAGAAGAGGCTCCTTCATGCCATCATCACCACCATTAGCACTCCAAGGGTAGGGACTCATTCTTCCATCACTGCCAGGGATGGCAATCTCTTATTTTGGGCTATTTAGGGGCATCGTGTCTGCCTCCCCTCTATCATTTTGGAGAGGATGGCAGAGTCTAAGTAATTATAAGAATCTCTCCCTTATGGAATCTTGCTCACTCTTATTTTTAGAAGATTTTCAGAAGATTTTTCTGATGAGATTTCAGTATCTGTTAAGGAGAAAATTGGGCTATCCACTCTACGAAGAAGTCCCTATGTTTTGAAAGAGAAAGCCTAGAATCTTTGGACAAAGGACTCTGTACCAAACCGCACTCATGATATATTTTCGGATGAGGTACAGAGCTCCTCCTCTATTCCCATAGTTCAACATATAGAAGTTAGAAGAGAAGAAGTTAGAGCAGAAGTAGTAGCTGAAGAGGCAGTACAAGAAGAAACTATAGGACCTTCCCTTGAGCATGATCTTCCAGATGAGACCATAAATCAAGTGCTCAGAGATCTGAAGTGTAAAGGAGTGGCTCATGAAGAAGATGTTCCAAGATTTAGATCAGTTGAGCCTCCTATGTATGAAGAGTACCATCATGTCTCTCCACCTCCAGTTGAGACCCGACCAAGGTCTCAGGGGGAGACTAGCAGGACCATAGATGATGTACTAAATGTGGTCCTTAAGCAACAAGAGATGCTTGGTGTACTTCAGATGCAAATACACCAAATAGATGTTAAGTTTGACTTTATGCTAGAGGAAGTTCAATAGATGAAGGATCTGCTTCTTCAATTGATTTGCCATCATGGTAAGGGAAGCTCTCCAGCTCCTCCTTCAGTTCCTCAAATAGAACAACAACAGCCTAACCAATCAGAACCACAACTAGAGCAGCATGAAAATCAGCCAGCTGTGGGGTCAGAACACTCTGTTAAGTAGTAGCAGCAACAACAACCTCAACAGAAGCAGCCTTCTAGGTAGATCAAGTAGAGATCAGAAGAGCAGCTAGATCCGTCCGTGGAGAAGTCTGATCAGTCAATGGAAGTGCAACCCAAAGTTAAGACTTTTAAGAGAAGGGTCAGGAGGAAGCTTATGAAGTCATGTTCTATTGTTTTTCCTTCCTCAGAATCCAATCCTATTACTTCACCTACTCCTGAACCAACGCCTCCAATTCCTTGTGAACCAATCCCTCCTGTTTCCACTGATCCCCCCCCCCTTCTACTTCTCAGCCAGAGGTACAACCTCCTTCTCCACCAATCACTTTAGTTACTTCATTTCCTATGGGGTATACATACAAGCCACATACTGTAAATACACCTACTCTTCACACCTTACCTCCTCTTTTTTACTCATCTCTCCCTACATCATCTACTCCTTCTTCGGCCCATCCTACTCATCCACTTGCACAAATAGTGCTCAGTGTGGCACTTCCTTCTCAAGTGGGGCCAAAGATAAAATTAAACCAAGCTCTTTACTTCCTCCTTTTTGGTATGCATTTATTTATCACTCTGAGCATAATATGGCTCTTTTCAAAGAATTTCTATCCATCAAAACTTTCCTTGAAGTTCATGGGTTGCCAGACTGTAAGTTTGAAGACTGGTCTCCCTACCTTGATCAAAATTCAAGACTAAAATGTTCTCTCTCTCTCTCTCCTTTATCCTTTCTATTAATGCCACAAAGGGGGAGAAAGAAAGAAAAGCAAAGATATATAGAACAGAACAAACTTTTTCATTCTACAAATTTGTTTACACTGTCTATATAAAAGATTGTTTTTATCATTAAAAAAAGGGGGAGAATTGTTCAACAACTATCCTGTAAAATTTTTTGTACAATTATCCTTTTCAAATGCTTGATATATATAGTCTATTTTGATCATGAAAATAAATCCTTTTTGTTAAACAAATTTAATCATTATAACACACTTTATTTTGTAAGAAAATTAATGTGTTTTAGGAAAGGCATACATGTATTATACTTTGTAACATTTAGTCAAATTTGTATATCAACACACATGACCTAAGTGTCAACACTGTCACACACTTGATAAGAAAATTTTTCTAAGTCCATAGCGTATATTGTATTCTATACTGACTCCGACTCTTGGAAAGTCGAAGTGGGCTATTGATTTTGTGAACTACTGGCTTCACTGTGACTTCTTGAAAAGTCGAAGTAATTTGGTTCATTCTGACTCCTTGAATGTCGAAGTGATCTGGGTTCACTCCGACTCCTCAAAAGTTGAAGTGATCTAGCTTCATTCCAACTCTTGGAAAGTCAAAGTAATATAACCTCACTCCAACTCCTAAAAAGTCAAAGTTTGATATCGATTGATGAACAAACTTGTTGGACTCCGACTCTCAAGAAGTCGAAGTCTATTACTAATCAATGTCTCACTCCGACTTTCTACAGTCGAAGTCTAGTATCGATTGTCTACATCTGTTTTTAGTTCGACTCTTTAAAAGTCAAAGTATAACATCAACTCCTGTATAACCATGCTTGGATGTATTTTTATTATTATTCCTTACAAAACCTTATGCTTTATTCATCTTCATAAATTCTCTTTACCCCTATGGGATCTTATAAATAATAATTGTCTCATATATGACTGACTACATGATGTCTTCCCTGCTGTCAAATTCAAATATTTTATAGGAGGGAAAATGTGCATTTAAAATGCTCATATTTGAAATCTCGTTTGAAATTCTAAAGATTTGTATAATGTGTTCTCTTACTCATTGTTAGAAATATAGTTATATCTTTGTTGGACAGATACTCACCTACCACATCTCCTTTCTGTTAGAACTCCCTAACTTTAAGGAAAAGTCCTACATTCCCCATACAACTGTCTGTCTGTCTTTAAATGCTCTGACAATCTGTCTAATTGAAGTCCTTTATACTTTATGTATTTCTATCTCACCTACCTCCGAAAGGATAGAGGTATTTGCATTTTTCTTGACCTTGCAGATATTTAGCTACCCACTGAAGCATGCTTGCTTTCAGTCATGGGTATGGAGCTTGCAGTCATTTATTGGTGCTATCCCATAGAGCCATGAAGCTATTTGTATAGCATGAAGCCGTTGAGATTCTAAGACCTGAGAAGCGTCAAGGTCTCAACTTTAATGCCCCAAAAATTTTATTTACTAGAAAAATATGACTAATGTGGTGATTAAACATAACTATTATCATGAGATGTAATTAATCTTAATTTAGGATTTATTGGTGATAATAAATGTTATTTAAAATGTCGTGCTTAAAGGAGCGTGCTCCGACAGGGCGACACCAAAATTCTGTAATGAAAATAAAATCCCTGAACACCACAATTTCTAGAAAAATGTATTGATATTAGAAATTCAAATATTCAGAATTGTTAATGTGCGGATTTTGAGATGAAGCCGACGCAACTATTTTTTCGGGTAATTTTTCTTGGGTGAAAAATAAATTCTAAAAATTAAACTAAAATTACCATAATTTGTAAAACATATCTATTAGATTATGGTTGAAATTTTAACATGAATAAACACTATTTGGACACACAAATGTAAGGTTAAGTGGGCCAACTGATTTATTGCCCATTTACGAAACTATTTTTGGAGATTTTTCCTTACTTACATAACATGGGCAACGTAAGCTCATATCATTGAGGGTTAAAAAACCTACATGTTTTTACCTACGTGTTAGCATTGGGAGGCTTGCATGGGCAATGTGTTGTAGTAAAAACCAAATGGTTTTTACTACGACACATAGATGGCCGACGTGCCATCGTGCATGGGTTAGTTGGAGAGTTTTAAAAACCCCCCAACACCCATCATGTGCACATTTCCAGCACTTTTTCTTGCACGCTTCTTGTTCTTGCTCTCTTCTGTTGCTACTGGAGCTATTGCGGCTACTTGTGTTGGTTCTACTGCTACTGCATCCGTGAGCTACTACAGCTTATTCTTTGGAGTTGCTACTTCTTCACTTGCACCACGGTACCTACTTCCATTTGCTATTGTGGACTTCTTCATTAGGGAGAAGAAGAACTACCATTTCTTTTCTAGTAAGGTAGGATTCCTTCTTACCACCCTCTTTCTTCTTGTTCTTGTCCTTCTTCCATGTTAAGAAGTCCATATATAAGCATTGGATCATGATTATACTTGCCACTGGTTCTGGAAATATCATTAGAATGGTGTTTCCATCCCATATCACCATGTTTTAATTAGTGTTCATGTGTGACGGCCCTCATTATACCGGTACGGTTATACCAACCCACGTCGGTATAGCAAGAGTCCTCACAGTGAGACATTTACCCAACGATACATACAGCTGAGATACACGCGAATATACAACAGAGTAGCGGAAGTAAAAGACAACTGTCTCCATTCATTCATCATCCACATTAACCATACATGCAATTCGCAATTAACATATAAGAACTAAAGGTCCACATAATTTAAATTGCTGAAATAGAATACAAATTGTCCACACTTATACATCCTTTTCATAATACTCTAATACAATGTTCAAATTTCATACTTATGAAATACACAATCTCAAAGAAACTCCAAAGCTAGTCTCCGCGCTCGGAGTCCGTCTCTACTGCCTCCTCCAAAGGTGCCACGTCACCAACTACACCTGTACGCCGAAGCAAGGAGTGAGTCCAAGGACTCAGCAAGCAACACCACTCATGATATACACGTACAAGTCCTAGTGATTTCTACATGCACATTTACAATTTGCAACACATGGCATGCTAGTCAATTCAAAGATTCAACCTATCATGAACGTTTTACAATTTTATACATGGATCATACTTTCAGATTTCTAAGAATAAAATTCACCTATCACATGCTCTCTATTCAATTTACTCATGAAACTTTAATCTTTAAAGAACTAAGACATGAGAGCTACCAACATGAACAATTTTACATACATGAAAGGGGAACACAACTAGCATGGATTTCACATGTCCTTAAGTGCATACATAACCTTTTCACATGCTTTAGGTTGCTGATTTCACATGGTTTAATGGCTGTAAACCTATATATGAAAGCTACAATATTGCATAAAACATATCATGTGTTCAAACAATCATGCTATCTTTTGCCCGTTTTCACCAATTATCCCTAACATGGATTCTAAACATCTTTGCACATAATAACATGATGATAATAACATAAATTCACTGATTTCACATGATTTCAGATTTGTCTCACATGGTTTTCAATAACACATTTTCACATCTTTAGTTTCACACTTTCTTTACACGAATTTCCTCTTTCACATGGTTCACATTACACATACACATTCACATTGTCACTTACACATTTACACATGGACACATACACATTACACATTTCACATTACACATTTTAGGTGCCGTGACACATAGTCCAAACCACCAAAAAAGGACATATACACATCACATTACACATAGACGCCATCTAGGCATTCCAATGGCGCCTCTTGGACTGCGCAGACCGGGAGAACAAGTCTCCACCCTAACCAGTGGTACTTGTCCACCTCCAGGATTTCCCCCTAATGCCCTTAGGGTCACTTACACATTGAACTTTCTCAGGGGGACTTTTCCCTGATACAGCTCCACTGCCCTCTACGGAAGCAGTGTCACATTGGCACAGTTACACATTTACACATTTACCGTTTTACACATGGTTTTACACTTCACACTTTTCATCACATTCACTTTCTCACTCACATGAATATCTCTGTTTTTCCTAACATGGTACTACAGAATTTCAAGAGCTTAGCACACAGTAATTTCACCGATCAAGTTGGTTTTAGACAATAACTAATCGCATTACGATAATACACGTAGATTATCACATTTCACATGATAATACATAACTTTCTATTTACTGATCCAAATGACCTGAAATTTTAACCACATGCTGTTTCCGGGTTCAAGATCATACACTCACATTTTCAGATTTTTCTGAGCTAAATAGAATTTACAGAAAATAAAACACCTAATTAGCATACTATTCACAACTTAAGCTAACATGGGGTTTAACACGTCTTGCAATTGCCACTTACTGTTTTAAACAGAGGCTACTAACATATGCATGATTTGAGAATACAAGATTACCCTAAATCATACCTCTATAGATTAATCATCACAATCTTTCTTGTATGCTTTTATTTTACCGAACCGGATTTATTAGCAAATTACACAAGCATGGATAATTTACCAAAATTGCAAACACATATACTGACCCACTAACCTTCATGATCAGACCAAAACCAAGGCATTAATACTAATCCTAATCATGAAACATAAATTTGACAAGATCATTAACAAGTCATGCTCACAATTCATAGGATACAATATTTCCTACATTCACCATCACACACCACAACCATCCACACACCACAATTGACTATATACATAGAGTATAGGATTACCATATATCCTCATCACGGAAACCATACCGAAATTAATGTAAAGGAAGGGCAGAACAGTTCACTGTTCTGTCCAGAGGAACTTGGCGGCGGTCTCTGGCCGCTGACTCGGGGTCAGCGGCATGGCCGATGGACGCCAAGCATGATATGGGCGTCCATGGACCTTGCCGTCGAATCAGGTCCGTGCAGAAACACAGACCCGACCTCTCAAACTTGGGTGAATGGGAGGGTCTAGGACTCGAGGAAAAATCCATAAAAATAGTAAAACCGACCTAGACTCATACGGGGACATCATGGATGGGTCACTTGCCTTTTAAAAATTCTTCCAAATGGTTTAGGGTGTTGGTGAAGCCCTCCTTGGGCTGTCCCAAGAAGTGCAGAACTCCCTCCAAATGATCTCTCCTCCGGGCTCCTGGATGATCTCCATGCCAAGGGGATGTTGGGGAAGCCTCCTCCTTTGATCCAGCTACCTTCTTGAAGTAGTGGAACGCCGGATCAAGCTCCAGGGGGTCGGATTTGTGGGTGCTAAGAGGGGGTTTTCTCACAGTTTTCTCTCTAGGGTTTTTCTTCTCTTTTTCTCCTCTTGCAAGGTGAAGGGAGGAGTGGGGAGAGGCCATTTCGGGTTCAGACATAAGGAGAGTCTCTCTCCCACTCACCATGCTGATTTGACAGCCTTCAGAGCCGTTGGGGACATCCCCCAATGGTTGGCTTACCTTGTTTCAGAAGCTTGCAGCTCTGCTGCGCATGCAGGCCAGAGAGATTGGCGTCCATATCGCTGGACGCCAGGGTTAGTGTTGGCGTCCATGTCTGGACACTGACACCACCTAAACGTCCTGGGATTGACGCCAAGGTGGCCTTCGGCCAGAACTCTAAAATATGCAGAAAACATGCATACCATGCATATATACATGCAATATGTATATGGTATTATATCCATACTATCACCATGCAATACGTACATTATTTATATTTAATATAAACACATGCACACGTACTCGTACTAATTAATACGTACGTAAATATGTACATACATACACAAGCACAAACATACACACATAAATACAAATAGTGCGACGGAAATTCGAGGGCCTTACATCATGTCACCCCAAGTATATTGATTGATATCTCCTTATTAGTGGCATGAGAATGTGCTTTGGAAGAAGTTATTTTCCAGCTATCATCTTGTCATAAGTGTATATGCTTCCGTATGTCTGTATTGTTCTACTTGATTCCTTCATATAGAGTAGTGTGTGGAGATGTATTTAAGACCCTCTTTGATGTATTAATCATGTATAGATTCATAGGAACATATAGAAGAGTCTTTAGAGGTGTGTATCACCATTCCCATAAGCTAGACTTGCGGCTGTCAACAGATGGAATGTATCTGTCGACATGTCTCAAGCTTCCAGAACCCAGAGCTTTTGGAAAACCAGTAGCTGTCGATAGATGGCTCTCATCTGTCGATAGATGGGTGTGTCCTTTCGACAGCCAAACCAGGCCTGTCGACAGGTACTGTCCAGGCTCCAGAAATCTGGTTCTGGAAGCCTGCACTTGTCGATAGCCACATCCTGGCTGTCGACACATACTATTCTGTCCCATTTTCCAGTACCTTCCCTTGTTCAATCTCCTATTGATCCTTTATTCTATTAGCCTAATAAGTTGTGTCCCTCATTTTTTTGGGTTTCTACTATTATGTTACAAGAGAAGTCATCCAATTGTTATTCCTATATCCTTCTTTGGATTGTTTTTGAAGTTCCCAAGTATAAGTAGAATCTGGTTGGTTACATTTTCCTATGTTCAGTAACCTTAATCCATATTCCTTGATTACATGGGAGTTTGAGTACTTGAGTACCACAATTGTTTATGAATGACTTGTGATGATGATTATTAGGTCCCTGGACCCACGATATATATGCCTATGCAAATAGGGCTAGTCCAGTCCTGGGAGGAGCACCCGAATTCGTTTACAGGCCATACGGAACGATAAAGGATCCATGGATGTTTGGCATTGCATCAATACAAGATTGATTAGTCATCATGTTATCTTTTCGTGCGTGAATATGTACTTGAATCAGAACCCGAATGTTATCATGAATTCTGGATCATGTATTTGTAGTTCAGTACTTCTGTTCTATATTTATTGTCTAGTTGTCACACTTGTTCAATCATCCTTGACATTTAGTGTTAACAACATGTATGTTCCTTACCTTGGCCTTTGGACATCTTGATTCTTTGAATTATAAGAATTGAATCCTACTGGGCTAGTTAGCTCAGATATCCTACCATTTAGGTGACCAAGATGGGGGTGATGCTTAAGGGGCAAGTGTGTGCTGAGTGGACCATCCAACTTCAGAAGTCTGATCATCTTATCTTTCTTTAGTATTGTGAATATTACATTTATATAAAGATTTCCTCTTTCCTACCCTTCATGTAGACTGCATGTGGAATGTTATGTAAAATGCTTTCGCTATGTTATTACTGAATGAATAAAACACGTCTTGTTTCTTGTGCTCGATTTATGTCATTTCCAATAAATATACCTTTATTAGGACATGACAGATAATTTGGTATCATAGCCTTAGGTTCTATAAACCTAGGGACTTTCCAGTGAGTTGGGGTAGAAACTTGGGATTAGTTATAAAGGTAATAGTGATTTTGTAACTATGTAGTTACTTAACTTGTTGTTTGCTACAACATGGACATGAATGCTAAGGAACAGTTGGTGACAGCAATGGAGATGCTCCGCCAAGATATAGAATTATATGCTCAGGCCCAAAGGGAGGCCCATTGCAGATCAAGGAACAGGTACTGAACCTGACTGCGGGCGCATTCCTGGCAGGAAATCCCTATGCCTCTTTAGAGACCATGGCCCAGATCATGAATAATCTAGATAGTCTGAAGCTTGGATAGGACATGCTGCTCCACCAAGTTGAAGGTTATTGGGAAGTGCTTTCTGAAGTAGCAAGGGAGTTGTACCATGGGCCAAGGGGAGATCACAACCGGCTATGGAGTCCGTTGTTCAGAATTAAAGTTAGCTTGAAAATGGGGAACTCACTTTTTGTAACCTTTCCTTTGGTGAAGTTGGGGTGTATATATAACCCACATGTATATGTGAGGAGAAAGGTTAAAGGGTGTGGATGTGTTGTAATTATTCTAGCTTATCAGGAATATTGTAAATAGTATGCAGCTTATGAATAGGAATGTAATGTAATGTAAATATTTTGACTACTTAATGAAAAGTGGTGTGTTATGTGAAACTTGAAGTTTGTATGAGATGAGTGTAAGCGTGGTTTGATTATGATATTAATGTATGCATTGTTGGATGTGTCAGATACTTGTTCAAATTAATCATGGATGCAAGTGATGCGAATTTGAAAAAGATGGAGAGCTCGATGCATGATTTGACATGGATAATGAGGACTGTGGCCAAGAATAATAGCCACAATGGAACAAGTCTGTTTAACGATTTCCGTAGTTTGGATCCTCCGAGATTTTGCATGTAGTACGGATCCAGATGAGGCTAAGAATTGGTTGAAGGACATTGAGAGAATCTTTAAAGTGATTCGATGTACAGAGGAAGAAGAGATTCGCCTAGCAACATTTCAATTAGATCATGATGCTCTAGCTTGGTGGGAAACAGTGGAGTCTACTCTGGAGGACCAGAACAAAGTTGGTTGGGAGGATTTTGTGTAATTATTTAATGATCAATATTTCTCCGAGGTAGTTCAAAAAAAGAAAGCTAATGAGTTTGCTGAATTAAAGCAACTCAGAATGTCAGTGTCGGAGTATGAGGCACAGTTTGCCCGATTATCCAAGTATGCTCCTCATTTAATAGCCATAGAGAAACTGAAAGCAAAGAGATTTATGAATGGTCTGCGTCCGAATTTTATTACACAGTTAACACCTCATTTGATTACCACCTATTCTGAGATGGTTAAAAGGGCATTAGCGTTGGAAGCAGCCAACGATACTGTTGAGAGAATTAGAGGAAGGTCTGGTGAAGGTTCTTCGGATCGTAAAAGAAAGTTTGAGTCGGGGAATGCCCCTAAGGTTCAGCAATCCACTAAGAAAGCAGGGAAAGCTCTAGTTGGGAACAAGGATGTGTGTAAGCATTGCCACCTCAGTGGACATAAGACTGAGAACTGTTGGCGTAGGTTGGGTGCCTATCTCCGATGTGGAAGTACTCAACATCGAATTCTGGACTATCCGATGATCAAGAATACACCAGCAAATCGGAATCCCCGAGCTAAGCAAGAACGGTTCCAAGCCATTCAGAAAGTGGAACCTGAATCTCCGCAAGAGGGTGGACTTATAGAAGGTACACTACTAGTGAACTCAAAACCCGCATATGTACTGTTTGATTCAGGAGCTATGCATTCTTTCATTAGTTATGAGTTTGCTAGATCCTTGGAAGTACAATCAGTTGCACTACCTACACAGTTAAAAGTTGCAACTCCTTTGAGTGAGGGCAAGAAATTTAAAGAATATTACCCTGATAGTCAAATTTTAGTTAAAGGACATAATTTGCCAGTTGATTTGATATGTCTTGAGATGCGGGATTATGATGTAATCCTTGGGGTAGATTGGCAATCTAAACATCATGCAAATCTAGATTGCCAATTAAGACAAGTAACCTTTCTGGGTAAGGAAGCTTACTCCATGACTTTCGATAAACCCCGTACAAGAAGAATACCCATAATTTCAGCAGTTAAAGCATGTAAATTGGTACAAAAAGGATGTCAGGGGTATTTGGCTTCTGTGACTTTGATAAATCAGAACACCACTAGGTTGGAGGATATTCCAGTAGTAAGGGAATTTCTTGATGTTTTTCCCGAAGAGCTACCTAGTTTACCACCTAGTAGAGAGGTAAACTTTTCAATTGAACTAGTTCCAGGAGCCACACCAGTCTCAAGAACACCTTATAGAATGTCAATGGAAGAGTTGAAAGAGTTAAAATGGCAATTGATGGAATTGATAGAGAAAGGATACATTAGACCCAGTACATCTCCCTGGGGTGCTCCAGTGTTATTTGTTAAGAAGAAAGAAGGGACTATGCAGTTATGCATAGATTATAGACGATTGAATCAGTTAACGATTAAGAACAAATACCCACTCCCTATAATTGATGATTTATTTGATCAATTGTCTGGAGCTCAGTGTTTTTCAAAGATTGATCTTAGATCTGGCTATCAACAATTAAGAATTAAATAAGAGGATATTCATAAGACAACATTTCGAACTAGATATGGGCACTACGAATTTGTGGTAATGTCGTTTGGGTTGACAAACACACTTGCTGCATTTATGCGTTTGATGAATGATGTGTTCAGATCTTATTTGGATCAGTTTGTGGTTGTGTTTATTGATGATATACTGATCTACTCTAAGAGTGTAGAAGAACATGAAGCACATTTACGAATTACTTTGCAACTGTTACGAGATGATAAATAGTATGCGAAGTTTAGTAAATGTGAGTTCTGGTTGAAACAAGTGATGTTCTTAGGGCATATTATTTCCAGAGAGGGATTATCAGTAGATTCCTCAAAGATTGAAGCTATACAGAAATGGGAACAACCTAAGAACCTCACTGACATCAGAAGTTTTTTGGGTATGGCTAGTTATTACCGACGGTTTGTTAAAGATTTTTCCAGGAATGCTTCGCCTCTCACACAACTAACTCGTAAAGGAACTGCATTTGAATGGAGTGAGAGTTGTGAGCAAGCATTTCAATTGTTGAAAGAATGTTTATCATCTGCACTAGTTTTAGCCTTGCCGGTCTAACATGTCAAAAGGTCAAGGCCGAGCACCAGAAACCTGTAGGGAAATTAAAACCTCTTGAGGTACCAAAATGGAAATGGGATAGTATTGGTATGGATTTTATCGTGGGATTACCTAGAACACGTAGTGGATACGATGCAATATGGGTAATAGTAGATCGACTTACAAAGTTAGCTCACTTCTTAGTTATTAAAACAAGATGGTCTGTCAGTGTTTTAGCAGCTCTGTACATGAAGGAAATTGTTCGGTTACATGGAATTCCAAAAGATATTGTTTCTGATAGAGATGCAAGGTTCACTTCACATTTCTGGAGGGAACTACAAGATGCACTAGGAACCAAGCTGAAATTTAGTACTACGTTTCATCCTCAAACCGATGGATAGACAAAACAGGTAAATCAGATTATTGAGGATATGTGTCGTGCTTATGTTCTGGAATTTGGAAATGACTGGAGTAATCAATTAGAAATTATGGAATTTGCTTATAACAATAGTTACCAGTCTACTATTCAAATGGCACCATTTGAAGCGTTATATGGCCGACAGTGTAGATCACCACTATGTTGGGTGGAATTGAAAGAATCACATATTCTAGGACTCGAAATGATCAAAGAAACGACATAAATTATTAAGTTAGTACAAGATCGAATGAAAGCTGCCCAAGACCGATAGAAAAGTTATGCTGACCGACGAAGAAGAGAGCTGGAATTTCAACAAGGTGGTCATTTGTTTCTTAAAGTATCTCCTTGAAGAGGAATTAAGAGATCTAGATTCAACGGAAAATTGAGTCCAAGATATATTGGAGCGTTTGAGATATTGAAGAGAGTTGGAGAGATGACATACCAACTGACACTTCCACCTCAGTTATCCAACATACATGACATCTTTCATGTGTCAATGTTGAGAAAGTATGTTTACGAGCCAGAGCACATTATTGAATATCAAGATCTCGAGGTACAAGAAAACTTGTCATATGAAGAAAGGGTTGTACAAATCCTCGACCGAAAGATCAAGCAACTCCGAAACAAGGAAGTTCCATTATTGAAAATCTAGTGGAATAAGCGAGGACAATAAGAAGCAATGTGGGAACTGGAAGATACCATCAAAACCAATTATCCAGAGTTATCTACAGGTTAGTAGTTACACCCTTATCTTGTTAAATTTAGAATACCAAATTTCTTTTAGTGGGGGAGAGTTATAACGCCCCGAAAATTTTATTTACTAGAAAAATATGAATAATGTGGTGATTAAACATAACTATTATCATGAGATGTAATTAATATTAATTTAGGATTTATTGGTGATAATAAATGTTATTTTAAATGTTGTGCTCAGAGGTGCGCGCTCTGACAGAGCGACACCGGAATTCTGTTACGAAAATAAAATCTGTGAACACCATAATTTCTAGAAAAATGTACTGATATCAGAAATGCAAATATCCAGAATTGTTGATGTGCGGATTTCGAGATTGAGCTGATGCAACTATTTTTTGGGCAATTTTTGCTGGGTGGAAAATAAATTCTAAAAATTAAACTAAAATTACCATAATTTGTAAAACTTATCTATTAGATCATGGTTGAAATTTTAACATGAATAGACACCATTTGGACACACAAACTTAAGGTTAAGTGGGCCAACTGATTTATTGCCCATTTACGTAACTATTTTTGGAGATTTTTCCTTGCTTACGTAACATGGGCAACGTAAGCTCATGTCATTGAGGGTTAAAAAAACCTACATGTTTTTACCTACGTGTTAGCATTGGGAGGCTTGCATGGGCAACGTGTTGTAGTAAAAACCAAATGGCTTTTACTGCGACACATAGATGGCCGACGTGCTATCGTGCCATCAGACCACCAACTATAGGCAGTTGCCTAGCATCTGTTCGAAGAATCGAACTACAGCTCTTCTGGTTATTAAGGATAATACACGGTGGATTCAGGGGAATGGCTGTAAGATTAATTTTCTTTCTGATGTCTGGATCGGGGAGAGGCCATTGCAGGATCTTCTTAGTTCGAGTTATGATGGTGGGCAGGTCTCTCTTCAGAAAGTTATTGATAATAGTCTACATCCTATAAGAACCTTTCTTCCCAATGGAATTTTGCAGGGGGTAACTTTGACTGATGAAGAGGATACATGCATGTGGAAGGCTTCCAAGGATGGGAATTTTTCTTCTAAATCGGCCTATAATTTGGTTAGAAATCCTGGGGTCAAACGTCTTGCCCTAAAGAAGATTTGACACCCTTCTTTTAATCAAAGAGCTTCTTTGTTCTGCTGGAAACTAATCAATAGAGATGTTGTTGTTGATCAATGAATTGCTGAGTGTGGTATACATCTCGCTTCTTGTTGTTCTTGTTGCAGAAGCCCTCATTATGAGGATCTCAACCACCTTTTTCTTCATGGCGATTAGGTGGTCTCCTTATGGAACTAGTTTTTACCTCTCATCCCTCCTAACTTTCATCTCCATAGCAGCATAACGACCAGAGTCTGGCATTTCCTGTCAGTTTCCAATATTTCATCTCCTCTTGGCTATGTATCCCTTTACTGTTTAATTCTTATGCTTTGGAAAATATGGAAGGGGAGATGTCTAGCCAGGTATGAGAACAAGAGGATTGCGGCTAGAGTTGTGATAAGCAACATCAAATTTAGAATTGTCCATTCTCTATCAAAAATGCAATTTTTGGTGGATGCTATTCCTGCTGAGTTTAAGGTTCTTCACCAGATGGGTTTCTTTCCTCAATGTAGAGTAAAACAGTGTAAGTTTATTCGCTGGATCCCTCCAATATATGATTTTTCCCTCAATGTGGATGGAGCTAGCAAAGGTAATCCTAGGGATTGTGGTGGTGGAGGCTGCATTAGGGATATGCATGGTTCAGTTTGGTTAGCATTTGCTCATTATTATGGCTATGAAAGTAGCATGATCACTAAAGCTAGGGCGCTATGTGATGGACTTCGCGTGGCGGATCTGCTTGGGATTCGGCTGTTTATGGTTTGCTCAGATTCTCTGACGTTGGTTATGTCCATCGAGTCTAGCCGCTGTCCATCTTGGTGTGCTTATCGTTGGTAGCGGGATGTGTCACGCACCGACGCGGAATATCGAAACGCGAGGTAGTTGCAAGAAAAGGTATAGAACAAGTACTAGACATCAAACCATTGCACAATGAATAATACTAAAGCAAACCTTTCTCATTAATAATTTCCAATGTCTAGTTACAACCACTAATATCAGAGCCAATCTATAGAGCCTAATTACATTGAAATAAAGCAAAGACTAAACTCAAACTTAACTACTACAATGCTAAACAGAGTGATAGGACGCTAGGGTACTCATGACATCACTCCAGGTCATTCCCGTCCTCTTGAGTGTATGGTTCATCCTTGGTCTCACCTGAGAACAACAATGACAAATAACGTAGAATGAGCGATAACGCCCAGTAGGACTTAAATCTTAGGCTCAAGCAGGCTTTAAATAATTAATACATTAAAGGCAGAGTAACTAATGATAGAACGAGAAAGTCAAATATGGTAAAAGATGGCAGGATAGTGCATGATCAAAATAGCAAGACTTTCCAAATATAGACTTTCCAAAATAGCACAAGTGTCGGGAATAGCACAAAAATAGTAGGATGGCCATAGCACAATAGCACAAAGTATAGCAATAGAACAACGAGCATAGTATAGCACTTTATTGTCAATGGACATGAGAGAATATAGCACTTTTTATTGTCATTTAGGTAGTCGAGATAGATAGCACTCGAGTGTAATGTCAAACACTCTGATCATTAAACTCCCATGGGCAATAGCACTTTCGGGTGCACATCCCAGGACCAGATCGGGCCCTTTATATATTGCCAGACATTGGTTATATTGTTTATCTTTAGACAATCAGTCAATGGCCAATAAAGAGTACCAAGAAATAGATAAGAGCATTAGATGAATAGACGAGATAGCAGAGTGAACGTGAATAGATGAGAGAGTAGAGTATAGATGACAGCTAGTGGACATTGCACGTAACACGTCGAGTAAACAGGCAATAGTAATAGTTGCAAAACACGCGCACTAGGTGTTGGTAGTTAGGTGGAACTCACAACCCTACCGCTGGCCATGTTAAGCACAGGTCCAGAGGTCCGACGTGATTCAAGATGAGAGCGAACTTCTAATAGCCGTTTGGATCGTATTGATCCCTAAAGGGGTATCATAGGTGTTAGGGTACAACCGGCTCGTCGACCATGTGAGAATCCATGGACAGAGGAGACTTACGGAGGCCTTGAACAAAGACTCACTAGTCCGGCAGAAGGAGTATCCGACGGGGAGTTCGTCCAAGTCAGGAGAGTGTGTATAGAAACAAGTGCTCGACGTTCTAGAGGAGTTCTAGAATAGTGGAGCGTCGAGATCAGTGTTCCAAAACATCGCGAGAAAACGTACACATGTATTATTAAGCATGAGGCAATTTAATTACATAAATTACCAGATGTATTTAGTAACATGTTAATGCCAATTAAGCCATATTTGGATGGTTTCAAAGTGTGTGCATGTGACATGAAATCATTGATGGAAATTAGTCGTGTGTATGTATTTTAAATCACATATAATTGTTCGATTTATATTAAGTACAATTACTGCGATTATATCTTGGATTAAAGGGTATAAGCACAATAGGCAATTAGATCATTACTATTCAGGGATTTTCTGTAAAAGATCCAGATCGCGACGTACCCCCATGAGGGTAGCGACGGGGTCAGGGCAGATCGCGATAAAGGCTTGAACTGAACGCGACAGGTTGTTCAGAACAGGTGCTGAAATCGCGACGGGGACTTGCAAGAATCGCAACGACAGGCGCACGGATCGCGACGATAGTGCCCGTCATGTTCAGATCGTGACGGTTGATGTTGTCACGACAAGACCCCTGAACGCGGCCTATCGGGCCGTCGTGTTCATAGGGCCTGCACCTGAGTCCGACAGGGGGTCAGACATGTCTTGGATTGCGGTCCAAGAGTTGCCCTTCTTGACACAAGGGGATTCAGAAATATAGAACTAATTGTGCAAGCAACGAAAAATCATGAAACCAGTTGCAGGTTGATCTAAACATGCGTGAGAACGTGCAGTAAATAGGAATTTGGAAACGGATATGCTTTGGCCAGGTTTTAATCAATGAAACATGGGGTACAACAGACTGCAAACAGTTGAGATGCAAGAATTTATTCGCAAGATAAAGTAGATGAAAATTAGGGCTTTAGGGGAAAACAAACCCTAACTTCCATCAGTTCTTACAGTAAAAATCTCATGGCATGAGGATGAGTAAACATGAAGATATGAATTTAATAAGAGGGTTCGGGGTCATGAAGTTCACAGAACTTTGAAAATTGAGAACTAAAGATTTGTTCGATGGAAAAATATGAAACTAAAGGGCTTTTGTTTCTGATGGATGAGACATCCTACAAAAAAATTATCATGGCTTATGCTTGTGAGAATGCCTACCTTTGATTGTTTTCCTCTTCTAGGGCTAAGACTTGAAGAACTCGGGTTGAGGCCTTGAGAACTCCTTTCTCCCACAAAATCTCCACCTCCTTGGCTCTTTCCCTCGACCAAGAATCCCTTGGCACGAGCTAGGGCCAGCCTTGGGGATAATAAGAGAGTATTTAAGCTCTTTCCCTTTCAATTTCCTAGTAGGACTCAAATTCCTATTAATTTTGAGATTTCCTATTCTCTACCTTCCTTCTAAGCATTCCCCATCCTAATTGAGTTGGGAAGAGAGCCAAATTCGTGGCCAATCAAGTATGGTAGGTTTATGATTCCAAATCTAACTCTATTTGCTTATTTAATGTATTAAATACCCTCTTTTTATTTAAGTAATATTTTACTTACAAATTTAGGGTGATTTCCCATTATTCTCCTTTTAAAAATTCCTATTTTGGCCCACTAAATTCTATTGGGTCACTTTAATAAAGACCATCACTTGTTTTCATTTAATGGGTTTTAGTAAATTTTCTTTCCATTAATTTCCTATGTAATTTATTTTCTTTTATTTGATTTTCTAATAAATCAAAAATTTTAATATTATATAAACTTTTTATTTTGTTCAAAAGTTTAAGTTGCTACATCCTCACCCTCTTAAAAAGAATTTGGTCCCCAAATTCATATGATCATAAGGGAGGAAATGTCTTACCGAAAAGATCAGGGTAGTTACGTCTGATGATTCCTTCCTGCTCCCATGTGGCTTCTTCCACTCCGCGGTTATTCCATAAGACCTTAACCACGTGGATGGGACGGTTCTTGAGCTATTGTACCTTCTGTTCCAGTATCTTGACTGGCTTCTCTTCGTATGCCACATCCTTGTTCAGCACCAACTTCTCGTGGCGGATGATGTGTTTAGGGTCATAGACATATTTCCTGAGCATGGAGACATGGAACACATTGTGTACACATGGCAGATCTGGTGGCAATGCCAGTCGGTATGCAACCTCACCAATCCTTTCGAGTACTTCGAAGGGACTAATGAATCTAGGACTGAGCTTTCCTTTCACCCCAAATCGTTGGATGCCACGCGTAGGTGACACCTTTAGGAATACATGATCACCCACTTGAAATTCTAGGTCTTGCCTTCTTTTGTCGGCGTAGCTCTTCTGTCTGGATTGAGCAATCTTGAGCCAGTCTCTGATCACCTGAAAGTCTCTCGTGGTATTCTGCACCATCTCTGGGCCTAGCCATTGTTGTTCTCCGACCTCATTCCAGCATGCGGGTGATCTACAGTTCCTTCCGTAGAGTGCTTCGAACGGTGCCATCTTGATGCTTGCCTGATAACTGTTGTTATAGGCGAACTCAGTTAGAGGTAGGTGCTCGTTCCAATAACCTTGGAAATCTATAGTGTAGACTCTCAACATGTCTTCAACTATTTGGTTGGTTCTTTTAGTTTGCCCATCGGTTTGTGGATGGAACGTGGTACTAAAGTTGAGTTTAGTACCAAGTGCACCTTTGTAGTCCTTTCCAAAAATGAGATGTGAATCTTGGATCTCGATCCGAGACTATGGATGATGGAACTCCATGTAGTCTTACAATCTCCTTGACATATAAGGCAGCTAGTACTTCTACCGACCACTTACTATTTATAGCAAGGAAGTAAGCGGATTTGGTTAGCCGGTCAACAATGACCCATATGGCATCGAGTCCACCACGAGTCTTAGGTAAACCCATGATGAAGTCTATGCCAATGCTTTCCCACTTCCATTCTAGAATATCTAGCGGTCTGAGTACACCGGCAAGGCGCAGGTGTTCCGCTTTTACTTGTTGGCAAGTAAGGCAGTGAGCGGCATGTTCGACTGCCTCTCTTTTCATGTTCGCCCACTAAAACGTTCTCTTCATATCTTGATACATTTTGGTACCTCCAGGATGAATAGTGTACTTTGTCTTGTGGGCTTCATCCATTAGCTTCCTCTTCAGTTTTTCATTGTCAGGGACGCATGTCCTCCCTTGAAATACTAGACTTCCATCCTCAGTCATGGCAAAGTCCGGCCTTTAGGCTAGAGTTTCCTTGACACGAACTAAGAATGGATCATTATCTTGTTGAGCTTTAATCTCTTCCAGTAAGTCGGATTGAATCTTGATATTGGAAATCAAGACTCGGTCATCCCTACGTTCAATATTTAAGTCTAACCTTGTGAATTGTTCTAGTAGTTGCATCTCGTCAAGCACTAGACTTGAAACAGATGCCATCGGCTTTCTACTAAGAGCTCTAGCCACGACGTTACCTTTGCCAGGATGGTATTGAATGTTGAAGTCGAAATCCTTCAAATATTCTAGCCATCTTCTCTGTCTCATGTTGAGTTCCTTCTGGGAGAATAAGTACTTCAAACTTTTATGATCTGAGTAGACAGTGAATTTCTCACCATACAAATAGTGTCTCCAGATCTTCAAGGTGAAGACCACGGCCACCAACTCCAGATCATGCACGGGGTAGTTGACTTCATGAGTCTTAAGTTGTCGAGAAGAGTAGGCGATGACTTTCTCCTTTTGCATTAGCACACAACCTAGACTAATTCCCGAGGCATCAGTGTAGACAGATAAACCTTCTCCCTCTATTGGCAGAGCGAGAACAGGTGTTGTGGTAAGACAGTCTTTGAGAGTTTGGAAACTCTTCTCACACTCTTTACTCCAGGAGTAGGAATTCTTCTTTCGTGTCAGATGTGTGAGAGGAACGGCGATCTTGGAGATGTCCTTGATGAACCACCTGTAGTAGCCAGCCAGTCCCAAGAAGCTTTACCTCGGTGACATTAGTTAGTCTCTCCCAATTGAGTACAGCTTCGACTTTGGAAGGATCAACTGAGATGCCATCCTTTGAGATGACATGGCCCAAGAAGGACACTTCTTCAAGCTAGAATTCACACTTTCTAAGTTTTGCGTACAGTTTGTTGTCTCGCAAGACTTGCAGTGCAATCTTCAGGTGTTCTTCATGCTCTTCCTTGGTCTTGGAGTATATGAGGATATCCTCGATGAAGACGACCAAAAACTTGTCAAGGTATGGCCGATATATGGTGTTCATGAGTTGCATAAAGGCTGCAGGATCATTGGTTAGACCAAAAGGCATAACGACAAATTCATAATGTCTATACTTGCTCCTGAAAGCCATTTTGAAGATATCGTCATCCTTGATCCTCATTTGGTGATAGCCAGATCGAAGATCGATCTTGGAGAAATATTGAGCTCTAGATATTTGGTCGAACAGTTCATCGACTCTGGGCAAAGGGTTCTTGTTCTTGATGGTGAGTTGATTGAGTTGTCGATAGTCGATGCAGAGCCCCATCGATCCATCCTTCTTCTTGACGAATAGCACAGGCGCTCCCCATAGGGAAGTACTTGGACTGATGAACCCCTTTTCTAGTAGCTCCATCAGTTGTGCCTTCAATTCCTTTAGCTCGACAGGTGACATCCAGTACAGTTGACGTCATACCGGTGCGGCTCTAGGAATCAGCTCAATGGCAAAGTTGACATCTTGTTCAGGGGGAATCCCGGGCAGGTCTTCGGGGAATACATCGGGGAAATCCTAGACTATGTGGATGTCTTCTATCTTAGAACTCTTCTTTTCCACAACTACGGCCGTAAGGAAAGCAATGCAGCCTTTCCTTATCATGTTATGAGCTCTTATGACGGAGATTAGAGACATCCGTCTCTTATGTCTAATCCCAGAGAATGCCAATTTAGGAAAGTCACTAAAGGTAACCTTCCCTTTCTTACAGTCGACACTTGCCCCATAAGCAGACAACCAGTCGGCTCCTAAGATTACATCATAGCCTTCCATGGGCATACATACCAGGTCGGCCTTTATGTTTTGTTCTCCGATCATTACATCGGCAGATGGAAAGTATTTCTTTAGTTTTTCCTTCTCTCCTTGTGGCGGAACACCTTGTTCAAGTCCGTTAAACCGATAACGTACTTGATCTGAGTCCGCCTCCCGCGAACGGGCCGATGCCTCGCAAGGCAAACCAAACCACAGTCCGTGTAAACACATAGGAACACACCATTTCACATATATATTTCACAAGTTTACATAGCCATATTTCCACAAAACTGAAAGAAAGCACAAGAGCCTGGGGCATACCCCAAGGTACAACTGAAGAAAGTAAACAACTAACTACACTACTACTGCTACACTGCTGCTACTACACTACACCATTGAGGGTACACTGCTGGAGGTACAGACCCTGCACCGCTACGACGCGGCTCTGAACTGGACGACGGTCGAGAAACGTCCTCCTCGCTCTCACCTGTGGGGGTAGGGGTGAGCCTCGCTAGTCCCTGGCTCAATAGGAAACTCCCCCAACACCGAGCAAAACCAAAAACACAGGTACAAAAGCAGTAAACAGTACCAACAATTTATAGAACAACTAAGCATGATATGAAAGCTGTAAAAGTACTCACCGTCTACCGACTACGAAAAACAATTGTAATAATTAAACAGCAAACCAGTACAAGTGTACGAGCTAAAGTAGAGACTGCCAAACACGAGCCACGTGAACTGGTTCGCGACACCAGAGATTGACTCGGACAAGCTAACACAGGTCTACCTCTCAGTCTCGCAGCCACGGACGAAAGGTCCAGCTGCCGCTCCACGTGAAAAAGTCAAGCAACTGTGGAGACCAACTAAACACCACCACCTGTGGACCACACGGTCGCAGGCCCATGCCTAGCACCTCTAGAGACCCTGGCCTGGGCTAGCTAGAGTGAGGCACTGGAAAAGGACTAGCTGGGGACTAGTGTCGACTACTGGTGTCCGTACCCCCAACTATGAGCGCGCTACAAGTGACTAAAGACAACACAAGTGTCACTGTCCCACTGTCGTCTATCCCTCAGCCGAACGTACAACTCAAACACAGGAGTGAGGGTGTCCAGGTCAGACGACACAGACCTCGACGGTACAACACAAGTACCGGGACAAAGCCCGAACTAATAGCCTGGCTCACAGAGAACCTGGGGCACCCAACTGGAGAGGTAACCACGGTAGGCGTCGTACTACTTGCCACGTACACAAAACCACGTGCACGTCACACACAAACCACTTGAAGACTCACGTAAACTGCGTGCACTAGTAGTACACTACACGTGAACACCACACAAACACGCAAAGAAACAGCCAGCTGCGTACCTAGTACGCTAGTGTCAGAAACCACGAGCACTAGGTGCACCACAATTATCATTGCACTGCTCGATATCATTAAATATCTAATATAACAACATTTTCATAAAAACATGCTGGCGGCAATATCGACTGCCGTCAATGGGATGTAAACGGCAAGGTATGTGGCCGTTAAGCTCCCAGTTGAAGAACCTGGCATCAATCGATGTTGACGCTAAGATCTTCGGCCATCAACTTCACAGAAACCCTGGGCTGATACCTCAGGTATTCCCAACCCTAAAACGAATAGAAAAACATGAGGAATCACTTCCTCTAACATGCATGAATCCTAGTTAACTCGAAACAACATGTTTCCTTTATAAAATTGATCAAACCATCCATTAACCCCGCATGAAGTACCATTACTCAAAAACACAATTAACATGCAAATTCATGCGTTCCAAATGCATTATCACAACCTATAAAGACTAAAGGGATCATTCCCTACCTCAATACACGCTTAAACTTTCTAAATTCTTTTGCTTCACACCAAACCCTCCGCGAGCTCCTACGGCGATTACACCACGGTCCGGCGTTTCCTTGGCCGATTCGTCACCACCTCACGTTCCACGATCCTCCAACTAACCTTTTACAACTGTTGGAAGTAGTGGGGAAGCAAGGGGCATGAAAACAGGGCAAGGGAGAGGGAGAATGAGCTGAGGAAACTGTCCTCGGGTAGACCTATATTCTGCAGGTCGCACAAGTTGGCGTCAACCCTAATGCCGTTTAGGGAAACCGCCACCATAAACGTCCACATAGCCTGCCGTTAAGTTCATAGGGTTGGCGTCACCTTCAATGGACGTCAAACCAGTCAACGTCCATACCTGGCCGTCAACCCCTAGTCAACTGCAGTAGGTCCTATCTTATTTCAGGACCAAACCTGCTCCAAACCTGCACACACCACACGTCCAAACCACATTGGCCTCACAATAGCCATCACAACCATTACACACATGATCCATAAGGATCCGAAAAGCACGCGACGTTACATTACTATCATCTAAAAAGAAAATTTTGACCTCGAAATTCATAACACAACTCAAACTTAAAAGACTTAAATATACAAACTTTTACAAGTACTATCATCTAAAAATAAATACAAAACCTTATTCAAACAGATAGGGATACCCTTTAGCCATCTCCTCGGCTAACTCCCAGGTATCCTCACCACCTAACCTATTTTCCCATCTCACTTTAACCAATTCAATTTCTTTATTTCTCAACTTCTTTATCTTTCGATCAGTGATCTGTACCGGATACTCTAGTATGGTCATATCCGGCCTCAGCTCACCACCTTGATAACTGATTATTTGAGCTGGATCTTCAATACACTTTCTTAACATAGAAACATGAAATATATCATGAACATCCGCAAAATCTGCTGGCAAATCCAACCTATAAGCTGTTTCCCCAATTCTTTCAATTACTTAGAAAGGTCCCACATACCTTGGGCTCAACTTTCCAGTCTTACCAAATCTCATAATACCTTTACTCGGGGAAATTCTCAAGAAAACAAAATCTCCCACTTCAAATTGAAGTGGTCTCCTCCGATTATCTACATAACTCTTTTGTCTGCTTTGAGCTGCCTGCAATTTCTCTTTAATAAGCTTTACTACCTTTGTGGTTTGCTGAATCAATTCAGGACCCACTAACTGCCTTTCTCCCACTTCATGCCAGTTTAATGGGGTTCTACATGGCCTTCCATATAAAGCTTCATACGGTGCCATCCCAAGACTGCTATGATAACTATTATTATAGGCGAACTCAACTATTCCCAAATGATGCTCCCAGTTACCTCCCCAAATTAAACAACAAGCCTGCAACATATCTTCAATCGTCTGGATAGTCCTCTCTGTCTGACCATCTGTATGGGGATGATAAGCGGATCTATATCTCAGCTCAGTACCAATTACTTTCTGCAGACTTCTCCAAAAACCATAAGTAAATCTTGAATCTCTGTCAGACACAATAGTTTTCAGAATACCATGCAGTGGAACAATTCTTTCAATATAAACTTTTGCTAATCTATCCACTGTCCAAGACATACTTGCTGCTACTAATCTGCATACCTTAGTCAATCTATCAACAAATACCCATATTCCATTATGTCCGGAACCCGATCTTGGTAAACCTGCCACAAAGTCTATGGCAATATCATCCCATTTCCACTGTGGAATGGGCAACGGTTGCAATAGACCTCCAGGCTTCTGATGTTCTGCTTTAATCTGTTGACAGATAGCACATCTTGCAACAAACTCTGCTATTTCCTTTTTCATATGAGGCCACCAGAAATGCTTCCTCAAATCGTGGCACATTTTAGTACTACCCGGATGGATAGTGTACCTGGAATTATAGGCCTCCTCCAACACTCGCTGCTTTACCTCTCTTTCAGCTGGTACAAATAACCTGCCTCTGAGCCTAACCACACAATTATCATTAATGGTAACTCCTTCCATTTTCACAATCTCAACTAAACTTACATCTGCTCTCTGAGCCTCAACAATCTGCCAATACAAAGACTGTTCTACAGCACTAGCAGCTAGTACTGCCCGTCGCTGACTACTGGGCACATACAAGGAGTTCTCCACTATCTCTTCATACAACTTCCATTCTTTGATCATCATCAGATTTATATATGCCTTTCTGCTCATGGCATCTGCTACAACATTGGCCTTACCTAGATGGTAAGCCAAACTAAAATCCTAATCTTTCAAATATTCAATCCATCTACGCTGACGAAGATTTAAATCTTTCTGTGAGAAGATATACTTCAAGCTTTTATGATCTGTAAAGATCTCAAATCTCTCGCCATACAGATAATGCCTCCACATTTTCAAAGCGAATACAACTGCTGCCAATTCCAAGTCATGGGTGGGTAATTCTCTTCTGCCGACTTCAATTGCCTAGACGCATAAGCTATCACTTTGCCATGCTGCATAAGCACTGCGCCAAGACCTCTCCTTGAAGCATCTGTATATACAACAAAACCACCACTTCCTGCCGGTAATGTCAATATGGGTGCTGTTGTAAGTTTTTTCTTCAATTCCATAAAACTTTTCTGACATTCACCGGACCATACAAATGGCACACCTTTTCTGGTCAACTTGGTCATAGGTGCCGCAATCTTAGAAAAATCTTGTATAAAGCGCCTATAATAACTTGCCAATCCCAGAAAACTTCTAATCTCAGTAATTGTCTTAGGCACTTCCCATCTCATCACTGCTTCCACTTTACTTGGGTCCACTACTACTCCTTTAGCTGAGATGACATGACCCAGAAATTGAATTTCATTCAACCAAAATTCACACTTACTGAACTTGGCAAACAACTGGTTATCCCTTAACAACTGCAGGGTAAACCTCAAATGAGCTGCATGCTCCTCTTCAGATGCTGAATAAATCAGAATATCATCAATAAAGACCACAATGAATTGGTCTAAATATGGATGAAAAATTCTATTCATCAAATCCATAAAACCTGCAGGAGTATTGGTCAACCCAAATGGCATAACCACAAATTCATAGTGACCATAACTGGTTCTGAATGCTGTTTTATCTATATCCTCCTCTTTAATTCTCAACTGATGGTACCCAAACCTCAAATCAATTTTAGAAAATACTTTTTCCGATTGCAACTGATCAAACAGATCATCTATTGTAACGACCCTCTTTATATCGATATGGTTCTACCAACCCACGTCGATATAGAAAGCATCGCCACAGTGGGACATTTACCCAACACTAGTATGATAGGCTGAAACATACACAAATATATAACATATGACAGCGGAATTGAAAGAACTGAAAAGAAATTCTTATTCCATCATCCACATTCTATTCACAGTCCGTATATAAGAAAAGAGAACTAACTTTTCATAACTGAAAATAAAATAAATACATTGTCCACATGAGACTACGCAGAGTCTTTATTACATACTATGAAGTAAGGAAAAGTACAATGCTAAATCCACAACAAGATCTCCTACTCCCGCTCCGAGTCGCTCCTAACGATCTCCTCGGAAGAAGTAGAAACGTCTGCACCTGTACGCCGAAGCAAGAATGAGTTCAAAAGAACTCAACAAGTAACACCAAACACACTAAACATACATGCATCAAGTAATCTCCATATCCTTATGCTATACCATTAACACATAATGCATGGATTTGCCAATTTATTCAAATAGAGACTTATGCATAATTTCTACACATATTACACATGAAATTTATTTTGTACAACATAACTTAAGCCTATCACATGCTTTCTACATACTCTCAATATATTAAACTAATTTCATTCAACCATTCATATGCTAAATATTGATCATTTTAAACATAGATTTACACATTTCATAACGACTATTTTAGCATGAATTCTAAAATAAATTTCACATAGTTAACACATTTACATTCATGAAAAGCTCACTGTTTTGCTACTATCATGTCACATTCACAAGAAATTTATCCTTTTTGCATGTTATCATAAGAACTACATGAACACATATTCACTTACACAATTTCACAATTTACACATTTCTTTTCACTTAAACACATTTTCACAATTTCTTAATGCCGTGACACATAGCCCAAACCACTTTAGAAGGACACACACTAATCACATCACATATCTATCACCTAGGCATTTCAGTGATAAATCTTAGTTACTGCGCAGAACCGGGAGAAGCACTCTCCACCCTAACCAGCGATACTTGTTCGCCTCCAGGATTTAATCCCATTGCCCATGGGACATCACACACTTTGAATTTCCCGTGGGGACTTTACCACAGTACAGTTCCACAGCCCTCTAAGGTAGCAGTGTCACCCATTGGCACATTTATACATTTTCTCAAGTTTCAACACACTTCTAAATGCACAATTTTTACACATTCATCTCATGCTCGCACATTTACATTCTTCAATATTACCTAGCATGGTACTACTGTCTTCAGTATTAACCAAGTTTTAAAACAAGTCTAATCATGCTGAAATTTACAGAACTAAACACTAATCATATTAACATGCATTATTTGTTAATATCTAACATAAAACAAACATATATAGCTACTGTCATCAGTTCAGTACAGAAATTTAACCAAAAATCTATCACATTCTAACCATCATGCATACCAAGATCCACATTTTTCTGAATCACGCATAATTTCTAAAAATTCTAACAGTGATGTTATCAAATGTAAAAATAGTCAAACTGACATAATTTTTCATTGTTTGGACCCACAACTTATTATATACATGAATACTGACAGTACTAATTATATGTCAATTTATAGGAATTTAACTAATTTTGCACGAATTATTAACATTTCTACACTGAGTAGACATATTTACTATTTTTCGGTTCAGAAAATTTAATACACTATACAGATATTATAAATTTCCCAAATTTTTACATCATGCATTAGACCTCATAAACAGTGTACAAAAATTTCATGATAGTTAAATTCCATACATTTTTCACGAACGAGATTTTTTTCAAGATTAAAATTCTGTCGGTCGAACATTCAAAGAATTCTAATAATTAGGGCAGATTACAAAATTTCACAATAACTCACAGTACATCCCCAACATGTATAATTATGTATCATATAAAATTTATCGTATATCCTCATGCGGAAAATCTCAAACATTAGCTTATAGAAGGGCAGACCTACACACTGTTGCAGTCTGAAGAACTTGACGGCATGGGGTAGCTATCTATAAGTTAACGGCAATATATGATGCCGCCAACATATGATATTAGAGGCAAGGGATCCTGCCATTAATATCCTGTCTGCATAAACATCGACTGAACGCTAACAGATCACTTGAATGGGGGTTCCAGGACACGAGAAAAATCCGTAAAATTCCTGGGACATACTGGACACATGTAGGGTTGATGTGAATGGGGTACTTGCCTCTTGTAAAATCCTCAAACAACGGTTAAAGCCGGAGAAGCCCTCCTCGGCATGTGCCAAAGAGCCTTCAAATCTCTCCTTATTCGGGTTCTCTGTTGATCTTCATTGCACACCAGCGTGGGGAAGTCGTTCCCGGATGTTCAGAGTTGTCACCAGTCGATGTAGATCACCGGGTGAAGCCTCCCGAAGTCGGATCTCCCAGATTCGAGTTGGAGTTTCGCACAGAAAACTAGGTTTTTGATCCAAGAGTCAAAAAGGATAGATCTGGCCGAAAACTGGGCAATATAAAGGGTTGAGGGCCAGACATGCATAAGAGGTAAGTCATAGAGCCGTTGGGGACGGTTTCTAAAACAGATGGCAAAATTTCCGGAGGCATTTCCGGATCTGGAAACGTAACTGGTCTGGGATATTGACGTCCACATCACTGGTCGCCTATTCAGAGTGGGCGTCCATCGATATTGCCCCCATATTACTAGTCAACGTCAGCTGATGTTGACGCCGACTGGTCGACAAAACACACTTAAAATATGCAGAATCTATAAACACCACACACATATATATATATATATATATATATATATATATATACTTGTATACAATATGTACATTACAATAATACTAATTCATACAATTGTATAAATAATTACTATGCACAATAATCTATACATCAATAGTATACACTTATATGTATATACATATATACTTAAGCAAACAAGGTGAAAATGAAGGGCCTTACATCTATCCTCGGCAATGGGTATTTATTCTTAATGGTCACATCATTTAGCTTTCGATAATCAATACACATACGAAAACTTCCATCTTTCTTTTTCACAAACAACACCGGTGCTCCCCACGGGGAATGACTCGGTCTAATGAACCCTTTTTGCAATAGCTCTTCTAATTGCTTTTTCAATTCTTTAAGTTCTACTGGTGCCATCTGATATGGAGCTTTAGAAATCAGCATGGTACCCGACAGTAACTCAAAGGTAAAGTCCACCTCTCTATGTGGAGCTAAACCAGACAAATCTTCAGGAAAAACATCAACAAATTCCCTAACTACGGGAACTGCTTCCACTGACTGACTAGCTTCTACCAGACTCACCGAGGCTAAATAAGCCACACATCCAGCATTTATCAACTTTCTAGCTTTAATTGCAGAAATTAGGAACTTAGAGGTATAAAAAGGCATACCTTGATATTCAAATACTGCACCATTAGGATGACAAAACCTAATGCTCTTCTTTCTGCAATCTAGCATTGCTTCATAAGTCTCAAGTCAATCCATACCCAAAATAATATCATAATCTGTCAACTGCAGGGCATACAACCGACCCGGCATCTAGTTCCCTTCGATCACAATAGGAGCTTCATCTACATAGCTTAAAGTGAGCAAGAACTCACCCGAGGGAACCTCCACTACTAACTCACAAGACTTTTCCTCTAAAGGATGAGCCATGCAATCCAGAAACTCTTCGAAAATAAAAGAATGAGAGGCACCTGAATCAAATAAAACTCTTGCTGAATAATCATAAAGGGGTATAATACCTTCAATCATGTTCGATGCCTCCGCCTGGGCTCGGGTGATAGCCATAACACGGCCTCTTCCTCGCTGCTGCAGTACTCCTCTGCCACGACCTGCCTATGGCTACTGAAACTGCTGAGGCTGCTGCTGCTGCTGCACACCTCTTCCATACCCATACTCTCTTGGATAGGGGCAATTACGAATCAAATGCCCCGGCTGATTGCAATTATAACATCTATACCCTGGTGGAATAATGAGCTGCCTGGCAGTACTCTACTGCGACTCCTCCACCTCTGGTCTACCACGACCTTGCTGAAATTGTTGTCGACCTCCCCATCGTCTTCCTTTACCTTTAAATACTTGCTTCAATTTCTGGCCCCATTTACCGAAGCCTGATGAAGAAGGTCCTGCTGGTGCTTTACCCTTACTCGCACCCACTGACTGCTGCGGTAGCCGAACACTACCTGAGTCTAACTCGCCCACCTGACGAGTCCAAATAGACCTCTCCAACGTAGCTGCCCTTTGAGCTGCTTCTTCCACTGTCTTACACATGAGAGGTACTATTGCATCCTGCAACTCCACTCTCAAACCTCTAATGAAATACTCAACCATCATATTATTATCTGATACCACATAAGGTGCATATCGGCTAAGCACCATACACCTCATCTGGTACTCAAAAACTGAAGAGTTACCTTGCTAGAGTGTCCGAAACTGCTCTCTCTTCACTTGCTGTACTTGAATCAGAAAGAATGTATCATTATATACATCAAGAAATTCCGACCAAGTGATAGCCTCTTCTGTCCTGTCTGCAAAGGTGGTCTGCATCTTCAATCGCCATCATTCTAATGCAAAGCCTCTCAACTGATAGGCAGCTAGCACAACTTTATCTGTTGTCGGACATCTCATGGTCGCAAAGACTCTTTCAATCTCATGGACCTAGTGTTCCACTGTATCTGGATTCGGCCCTCCTGAGTAAGTAGGCGGCTGCAATCTCAAAATGTCTCAACTTGCATCACTGGTTCCTCTGCTAATAACACTGGTGGTGGTGGTGGCACAGGTGTTGCAAAAGACACCTCCACTCCTGGCAGGACTGGAGCAATAGGTACAGTCTCTCCATCCCCAAGTGGCACTGCAACCGGTAGTACCGGCGCCTACTGATCCATTCTCCTTTGGATATCAGTGAGGCTCTCCCAGATCCTCTCTATCATACGCTGAGTGCTCGCCTCTGGATCATCTCCTCCACCACCCTAATCTCTTCGATCAGCCATTTCAAATTTCTACATAAACAAAACACCAAACAAAATCAAAACAACAAATTATCAGAAACCAGGGCCCCTACCAGCAGTGTACAAAGACCGAAATAAGGCTATGTATCTTTCTAGTTCCCTTATATTAACACGGACCTTGCTCTGATACCAACTGTGGCGGAACGCCTCGTTCAAGTCCGTTAAACCGATAACGTACTTGATCTGAGTTCGCCTCCCGCAAACAGGCCGAAGACTCGCAAGGCAAACCAAACCACAGTCTGTGTAAACACAAAGGAACACACCATTTCACATATATATTTCACAAGTTTACATAGCCATATTTCCACAAAACTGAAAGAAAGCACAAGAGCCTGGGGCATACCCCAAGGTACAACTGAAGAAAGTAAACAACTAACTACACTACTACTGCTACATTACTGCTACTACACTACACCACTGAGGCTACACTGCTGGAGGTACAGACCCTATACCGCTACGACGCGGCTCTGAACTGGACGACGGTCGAGAAACGTCCTCCTCGCTCTCACCTGTGGGGGTAGGGGTGGGCCTCGCTAGTCACTGGCTCAGTAGGGAACTCTCCCAACACCGAGCAAAACCAAAAACACAGATACAAAAGTAGTAAACAGTACCAACAATTTATAGAACAGCTAAGCAGGATATGAAAGCTGTAAAAGTACTCACCTTCTGCCGACTACGAAAAACAACTGTAATAATTAAACGGCAAACCAGTTCAAGAGTACGAGCTAAAGTAGAGACCGTAAAACACGAGCCACGTGAACTGGTTCACAACACCAGAGACTGACTCAGACAAGCTAACACAGGTCTACCTCTCAGTCTCGCAACCATGGACGAAAGGTTCAGCTGCTCCACGTGAAAAAGTCAAGCAACTGTGGAGACCAACTAAACACCACCACCTGCGGACCACACGGTCGCAGGCCCATGACTAGCACCTCTAGAGACCCTGGCCTGGGCTCGCTAGAGTGAGGCATTGGAAAAGGACTAGCTGGGGACCAGTGTCGACTACTGGTGTCCGTACCCCCAACTACGAGCGTGCTACAAGTGACTAAAGACAACACAAGTGTCACTGTCCCACTGTCCTCTTTCCCTCAGCCGGACGTGCAACTCAAACACAGGAGTGAGGGTGTTCAGGTCAGACGACACAGACCTCGACGGTACAACACAAGTACCGGGACAAAGCCCCGAGCTAACAGCCTGGCTCACAGAGAACCTGGGGCACCCAACTGGAGAGGTAACCACGGTAGGCGTCGTACTACTTGCCACGTACACAAAACCACGTGCACGTCACACACAAACCACGTGAAGACTCACGTAAACTGCGTGCACTAGTAGTCCACTACACGTGAACACCACACAAACATGTAAACAAACAGCCAACTGCGTACCCAGTACGCTAGTCTCAGAAACCACGAGCACTAGGTGCACCACAATTATCATTGCACCGCTCGATATCATTAAATATCTAATATAACAACATTTTCATAAAAACATGTTGGCGGCAATATCGACTGCCGTCAATGGGATGTAAACGGCAAGGTATATGGCTGTTAAGCTCCCAGCTGAAGAACCTGGCGTCAATCGATGTTGACGCTAAGATCTTCGGCCATCAACTTCACAAAAACCCTGGGCTGATACCTCAGGTATTCCCAGCCCTAAAACCAATAGAAAAACACGAGGAATCACTTCCTGTAACATGCATGAATCCTAGTTAACTCGAAACAACATGTTTCCTTTGTAAAATTAATCAAACTACCCATTAACCCCGCATGAAGTACCATTACTCAAAAACACAATTAACATGCAAATTCATGCGTTCCAAATGCATTATCACAACCTATAGGGACTAAAGTGATCATTCCCTACCTCAATACATGCTTAAACTTTCTAAATTCTCCTGCTTCACACCAAACCCTCCGCGAGCTCCTACAGCGATTACACCACGGTCCGGCGTTTCCTTGGCCGATTCATCACCACCTCACGTTGCAGGATCCTGCAACTAACCTTTTACAACTGTTGGAAGTAGTGGGTAAGCAAGGGGCATGAAAACAGGGCAAGGGAGAGGGAGAATGAGCTGAGGAAACTGTCTTCGGGTAGACCTATATTCTGCAGGTCGCACAAGTTGGTGTCAACCCTAATGCCGTTTAGGGAAACCGCCACCATAAACGTCCACATAGCCTGCCGTTAAGTTCATAGGGTTGCCGTCACCTTCGATGGACGTCAAACTAGTCAACGTCCATACCTGGCTGTCAACCCCTAGTCAACTGCAGCAGATCCTATCTTATTTCAGGACCAAACCTGCTCCAAACCTGCACACACCACACGTCCAAACCACATTGGCCTCACAATGGCCATCACAACCATTACACACATGATCCATAAGGATCCGAAAAATATGCGACGTTACACTCCTAGTGGTGTAGTAACAGAGAATTCACATCCCATGGATGTAGGTTTGGTATTCAAGGTATCCGCAAAATTTTGGGATATAAATGAATGAGTTGCTCCAGTATCAAATAAGACAAATGCGGATAGAGAGAAAACTTGAAGGGTACCTTCTACCACACCTCCTTCCTCTGTGGTTTCTTCATTATGCAGGGCTTGCAGCTTTCCTTGTTTCTTAGGCGCATTAGGGCGCCTTTCATTCTCTTTCAGTAGCGGGCACTCGAGGATGCGGTGCTCGCGACTCCCACAGTGCAGACATGCGCCAACTTTCCTCCAGCATTCATCAGCAGTGTGACTTGGATTGTCACAATGCTTACAGTTGCCTTTGGCTGGAGTGTTGGGTACGAAAACCTTGGGTTTCCTTTCTTGGCCGGATCCCTCTGTGATGTTGAAGGGACGCTTCTTGCCATTAGTAGGCTTAGCAGATGACTGACCCGAGGTCACTTCCTTCTTGACGAACTTCCCTTTGATACGGTCGGTGAAGTCTGTAGCATCTTCCAGCAGTTGGGCTTTCTTTACCATCTCCGCATAGGTCTGGATGTCGAGAGGTGCCAGTTGAGTGATGTAGTGGGGCTTAAGGCTGTTGAGAAAGTGCTGAGCCTTCATCCTTTCAATGTTCACCAGATGTGCAGCATAGCGCGCCAATCTTGAAAACTAGGCTTCATATTCAGCCACAGTCAAACTCCACTGTTTAAGAGCAGCGAATTCCGCAGGCTTCCTTTCTTGGACACGCTCGGAGAAGTATTTGGAGTTGAAAGCTTCTTTAAACTCATTCCAGGTGAATTGCCCATTCTCCCTAGTAGCTTCCACTGACTCCCACCAAGCGCGGGCGTCCTTCTCTAGTTGGAACGTGGCAAGTAGCAGCTTGTCCCTCGCTGCACATTGCATGACACGGAAAATTCTTTCCATCTCTTGGAGCCAGTGCTCAGCTACATCTGGATCTGTGGATCTGCTGAACCTAGGTGGGTTCAAACTTCTGAAGTTGCGATGTAGGTCGCTTGCACCACGATTGCCACCTTCTTGGGTAGCATGCACGATAGCGCGCATCAATTCTTGGATGGTTTGTTGCATGCCCCTCATTTGAGCACGTTCAACAGTCATCTTGATTGCTTATTTCCTACAAAATAACTTATTGTCATGATATCGATATGGAATTTAATTCGTGCGTGTGTGAGTTCATTTTAGCTAGTTACCCTTGGCTCTAACCACAACTCACATAGGTAGGATAATTGACTATAGTCGAGGGAGGTTAACCTAGATCATCCTATACTTAAGAATAACCTAGGCTCTGATACCACAAAACTGTCATGCCCCGACGCGGAATATCGGAACGCGAGGCAGTTGTAAGAAAAGGTATAGAGCAAGTACTAGACATAAAACCATTACACAATGAATAATACTGAAGCAAACCTTTCTCATTAATAATTTCCAATGTCTAGTTACAACCACTAATATCAGAGCCAATCTATAGGGCCCAATTACATTGAAATAAAGCAAAGACCAAACTCAAACTTAACTACTACAACGCTAAACATAGTGATAGGACGCTAGGGTACTCATGACATCACCCCAGGTCGTTCCTGTCCTCTTGAGTGTATGGTTCATCCTCGGTCTCACCTAAGAACAACAATGACAAATAACGCAGGGTGAGCGATAACGCCCAGTAGGACTTAAATCTTAGGCTCAAGCAGACTTTAAATAATTAATACATTAAAGGCAGAGTAACTAATGATAGAATGAGAAAGTCAAATATGGTAAAAGATAGCAGGATAGCGCATGATCAAAATAGCAAGACTTTCCAAATATAGACTTTCCAAAATAGCACAAGTGTCAGGAATAGCACAAAAATAGCAGGATGACCATAGCACAATAGCACAAAGTATAGCAATAGCACAACGAGCATAGTATAGCACTTCATTGTCAATGGACAACGAGAGAATATAGCACTTTTTTATTGTCATTTAGGTAGTGAAGATAGATAGCACTCGAGTGTAATGCCAAACACTCTGATCATTTAACTCCCATGGGCACTAGCACTTTCGGACGCACATCCCAAGACCAGATCGGGCCCTTTATATATTGCCAGGCATTGGTTATATTGTTTATCATTAGACAATCAGTCAATGGCCAATAAAGAGTACCAAGAAATAGATAAGAGCACTAGATGAATAGACAAGATAGCAGAGTGAACGTGAATAGACGAGAGAGTAGAGTATAGATGGGAGCTAGTGGACATTGCACGTAACACGTCGAGTAGACAGGCGATAGTAATAGTTGCACAACATGCACACTTGGTGTTGGCAGTTAGGTGGAACTCACAACCCTACCGCTGGCCATGTTAAGCACAGTCGAGAGGTCCGGTGTGATTCAAGATGAGAGTGAACTTCTAATAGCCGTTTGGATCGTATTGATCTCTAAAGGGGTATCATAGGTGTTAGGGTTCAACCGGCTTGTCGACCATGTGGGAATCCATTGACAAAGGAGACTTACGGAGGCCTTGAACAAAGACTCACTAGTCCGGCAGAAGGAGTATCCGATGGGGAGTTCGTCCAATTCAAGAGAGTGTGTATAGAAACAAGTGCTCGACGTTCTAGAGGAGTTCTAGAACAGTGGAGCGTCGAGATCGCTGTTCCAAAACATCGCGAAAAAATGTACACATGTATAATTAAGCATGTGGCAATTTAATTACATAAATTACCAGATGTATTTAGTAACGTGTTAATGCCAATTAAGCCATATTTGGATGGTTTCAAAGTGTGTGCATGTCACATGAAATCATAGATAGAAATTAGTCGTGTGTATGTATTTTAAATCACATATAATTGTTCGATTTATATTAAGTGCAATTACTGCGATTATATCTGGGATTAAAGGGTATAAGCACAAAAGGCAATTAGATCATTACTATTCAGGGGTTTTTCTGTAAAAGACCCAGATCGCGACGTACCCCCATGAGGGTAGCGACGGGGTCAGGGAAGATTACGACAAGGGCTTGCATTGAACGCTACAAGTTGTTCAGAACAGGCACTGAAATAGCGACTGGGACTTGCAAGGATTGCGACGGTTCGGTCAGGACAGGCACACGGATCGCGAAGGCAGTGCCCGTCACGTTCAGATCGTGACGGTTGATGCTGTCGTGACAAAACCACTGAACACAGCCTATCAGGCCATCGCGTTCACAGGGCCTGCACCTGAGTCCGACAGGGGGTTAGACATGTCTTGGATTGCGGTCCAAGAGTTGCCCTTCTTGACACAGGGGGGTTTAAAAATATAGAACTAATTGTGCGAGCAACGAAAAATCATGAAACTAGTTGCAGGTTGATCTAAACATGCGTGAGAACCTGCAGTAAATAGGAATTTGGAAACGGATATGCTTTGGTCAAGTTTTAATCAATGAAACATGGGGTACAACAGACTGCCAACAGTGGAGATGCAAGAATTTATTCGCAAGATAGAGTAGATGAAAATTAGGGCTTTTAGGGGCAAACAAACACTAACATCCATCAGTTCTTACAGTAAAAATCTTATGGCATGAGGATGAGTAAACATGAAGATATGAATTTAATAAGAGGGTTCGGGGTCATGAAGTTCACAGAACTTTGAAAATTGAGAACTAAAGATTTGTTTGATGGAAAAATATGAAACCAAAGGACTTTTGTTCCTGATGGATGAGACATCCTACAGAAAAATTATCATGGTTTATGCTCGTGAGAATGCCTACCTTTGATCGTTTTCCTCTTCTAGGGTTAAGACTTGAAGAACTCGGGTTGAGGACTTGATAACTCCTTTCTCCCACAAGATCTCCACCTCCTTGGCTCTTTCCCTCAACCAGGAATTCCTTGGCACGAGCTAGGGCCGGCCTTGGGGCGAATAAGAGAGTATTTAAGCTCTTTCCCTTTCAATTTCCTAATAGGACTCAAATTCCTATTAATTTTGAGATTTCCTATTCTCTACCTTCCTTCTAAGCATTCCCCATCCTAATTAAGTTGGGAAGAGAGCCAAATTCGTGGCCAATCAAGTATGGTAGGTTTAGGATTCCAAATCTAACTCTATTTGCTTATTTAATGTATTAAATACCCTCTTTTTATTTAAGTAATATTTTAGTTACCAATTTAGGGTAATTTCCCATTATTCTCCTTTTAAAAATTTCTATTTTATCCCATTAAATTCTATTGGGTCACTTTAATATAGCCCATCGCTTGTTTTCATTTAATGGGTTTTAGTAAACTTTATTTCCATTAATTTCCTATGTAATTTATTTTCTTTTATTTGATTTTCTAATAAATCAAATTTTTTAATATTATATAAATTTTTATTTTGTTCAGAAATTCAGGTTGCTACTGGATGACTTTTCATTGCTCAAGCAAAAGTCTTACTTGTTAAGTCATGTTTATAGGGAGACTAACCAAGTTGCAGATGCTCTTGCCAATCATGGCTGTCATACCAAGGAAAACAAGGTCTTTTGGGGCTCTTAGGGCGTTTCACATGAGTGTAAAGAACCTATTAGGCTAGACAAAATGGGTCTATGCTATGTCCGAATGATGTAATTTAGGAGCTATTTTGTACATCTTTTTACTATATATTTTTCGGCCCAAGGGTCTCTCTGGTGGAGTGAGTCCATTCTCCCCCTCTGGGGGAGGGTGCACTCTCCTAGCTAGATTGAGTTCCTGAGGACTGCTTTCAATTAAAAAAAAAAAAGACGTGCCATCTTGCATGGGTTACTTGGAGAGTTTAAAAACCCCACAACACCCATCATGTGCACTTTTCCAGCACTTGTTCTTGCACGCTTCTTGGTCTTTCTCTCTTCTGTTGCTGTTGGAGCTATTGCGGCTACTTGTGTTGGTTCTGCTACTGCTGCATCTGTGAGTTGTTGCAGCTTCCTCTTTGGAGTTGCTACTTCACTTGCACCACGGTACCTGCTTCCATTTGCTGTTGGGGACTTCTTTGTCAGGGAGAAGAAGAACTACGATTTCTTTTCCAGTAAGGTAGGATTCCTTCTTATCACCTCTTTCTTCTTGTTCTTGTCCTTCTTCCATGTTAAGAAGTCCATGTATAAGCATTGGATCATGATTATACTTGCCACTGGTTCTGGAAATATCATTAGAATGGTGTTTCCATCCCTTTTCATCATGTTTTAATTAGTGTTCATGTCACCCCAAGTATATTGATGGATATCTCCTTATTAGTAGCATGAGAATGTGCTTTGGAAGAAGTTATTTTTCAGCTATCATCTTGTCATAAGTGTATATGCTTTTGTATGTCCCTATTGTTCTACTTGATTTCTTCATATATAGTGTGTGGAGATGTATTTAAGACCCTCTTTGATGTATTAATCATGTATAGATTCATAGGAACATATAGAAGAGTCTTTAGAGGTGTGTATCACCATTCCCAGAAGCTAGACTTGCAGCTGTCAACAGATGGAATGTATCTGTCGACATGTCTCAAGCTCCTAGAACTCGGAGCTTCTGGAAAACCAGTAGCTGTCAACAGATGGCTCTTATTCGTCGACAGATGGGTCTGTCCTGTCGACAACCAAACCAGGCATGTCGAAAGGTACTGTCCAGGCTCTAGAAATTTGGTTCTGGAAGCCTGCACCTGTCGACAACCACTTCCTGGCTGTCAACACATACTATTTTGTCCCATTTTCCAGTACCTTCCCTTGTTCAATCTCCTGTTGGTCCTTTATTCTATTAGTCTAATAAGTTGTGTCCCTCCTTTTCTTAGGTTTCTACTATTATGTTACTAGATCAGTCATCCAATTGTTATTTCTACATCCTTCTTTGGATTGTCCTTGAAGTTCCCAAGTATAAGTAGAATTTGGTTGGTTACATTTTCCTGTGTTCAGTAACCTTAATCCATATTCCTTGATTACATGAGAGTTTGAGTACTTAAGTACCACAATTGTTTATGAATGACTTGTGATGATGATTATTGGGTCCATGGACCCACTTGATATATATGCCTGTGCAAAAAGGGCTAGTTCAGTCATGGGAGGAGCACCCGAATTCGTTTACAGGCCGTACGGAACGATAAAGGATCCATGGATGTTTGGCATTGCATCAATACAAGCTTGATTAGTCATCATGTTATCTTTTCGTGCGTGAATATGTACTTGAATCAGAACCTGAATGTTATCATGAATTCTTGATCATGTATTTCTGGTTCAATACTTTTATTCTATATTTATTGTCTAGTTGTCACACTTGTTCAATCATCCTTGACATTTAGTGCTAACAACATGTATGTTCCTTACCTTCGTCTTTGGATATCTTGATTCTTTGAATTATAAGAATTGAATCCTACTGGGCTAGTTAGCTCACATATCCTACCATTTCAGGTGACCAAGATGGGCGTGATGCTTAAGGGGCAAGTGCGTGCTGAGTGGACCATCCAACTTCAGAAGTCTGATCATTTTATCTTTCTTTAGTATTGTGAATATGGCATGCATATAAAGATTTCCTCTTTCCTACCCTTCATGTACACTGCATGAGTAATGTTATGTAAAACGCTTCCTTTATGTTATTACTGAATGAATAAAACACAAGTCTTATTTTTTGTCCCCGATTTTTGTCATTTCCAATAAATATACTATTATTAGGACGTGACATCAACATCCAAGGATCAAACGACTATCTTTCAACGGCTATTTTCAAACGGTCAATTCCAAAAGGGAAGCTCAAATCCATGAGGCATATATATGAGCTGAAATTTGAACTGAACACAACAACACATGCTAGTGATATACATAATAACTACAACTCAAGCATACACAACCACCACAACAAGGAAAGTCGGGTTTTCCGACGGAATGATTCTGTTGGAAATCCGCTGAAAAAAAGACCTTCCGACAACTTTTCGGCAAACGACTGTCGGAATGAGTCCGTCGAAAAATAGCATCAGAAATTACCGACGGGACAAAAATCAGTCGGCAATCTGTGGGTACTTCCGATAGAAATATCCGTCGAAAATTTCGACGAACGTTACCGACAAAAAAATAGTCGATAAATTCTGATAGGAAATTCGGTCAGAAAATCCATCGAAATTTTCAACGGATTCACCGACGGAAATAAGCGTCGGTAGTAGGTAACTTCTGACAAAAATTGTTGTTGGTAAACTATCTAAAATTTCGACAATTTTTCCGATGGATACATTCCGTCGATAGTCTTGGGTGCGAACGTTGTTTCCAACGGATACTGTCCGTCGAAAAGTCCGTCAGAAATATACCACTTAAATTTAAAAAAAAAATTAAATTAATATTGATAAATTACAAAACCTGCTAAAAAAATTAGTACATTCCACAATAAACAACAATTATCATAAAATCATCAATCACAACAAATATAAATCACACACAATAATAAGAAATAAAAATCAAGAAAGGTATGTTGGATCGTCCGCTGTCCCCGCCTCATATCGTTAGGTGCTAGAGGATCCTATATTAAAGAAAACAAATATTAGAAACATAAATAAAAAATAATATAACATTATTTTTAAAATTTTAAATTTAAAACATATGAATATTCACTAAGTTTATAAGAAAATATTTATGATCCTTTACACTTGAATTTTATTTTAAATTAGTGGTTTGAGCGCCGAACCCAATCTGGAAATCCGAATAGAATTTCGTCAGTTCTTACACGTCACTCTAACCCACACGGTCTTATCTGAGTTATCGGATCCCTATTTCTAATTTTGGATCCTATGGTTGCGTGTTCTGATCCTTTACACTCAGGTTTTTTTTAGATTAGTGATTTGAGCACCGAACCAAAATCGGGAATCCGATTAAGATTTCGTCAGTTCCCACACGTCACTATCACCCACCCGGTCATGTCAGAGAGAACGGCACGCCGATTGGATCCCTATTTCTGATTTTGGACCCCCAGGTTGCATGTTCTGATCCCTTACACTTAGGTTTTTTTTTATAACAATGATTTGAGTGCCGAACCCTAACCTAGAATCCGATTAGGATTCTGTCAGTTCCCACACGTCACTGTCACCCACCCGGTCATGTCGGAGTGAACGACATGCCGATAGGATCCATATTTCTGATTTTAGACCCTCGGGTTGCGTGTTTTCATCCTTTACCCATGTCTTTTTAAGATTAGTGGTTTGAGCGCCGAACCCAATCTGAGAATCCGAATAGAATTCCGTCAATTCTCACACGTCACTCTCACCCACCAGTCGTGGTAGAGCGAACAACACGTCGATCGGATCCCTATTTCTGATTTTGGACCCCTAGGTTGCATGTTCTAATCCTTTACACTTAGGTTTTTTATAGATTAGTGATTTAAGCGCCGAAACCAAACCGGGAATCCGATCAGGATTCCATCAGTTCCCACACGTCACTGTCACCCACCCAGTCATGTCGGAGCAAATAGCACGCCAATCGAAACCCTATTTATGATTTTAGACCCCCAGGTTGCGTGTTCTGATCCTTTGGTTTTTTTTAGATTAGTGATTTAAGCGCCGAACCCAAACTGGGAATCCGATTAGGATATCGTCAATTCCCACACGTCATTGTCACCTACCCAATCGTGGTGGAGTGAACGACATGTTGATCGGATCCCTATTTCTGATTTTGGACCCCTGGGTTGCATGTTTCCATCCTTTACACATATTTTGTTAGGATTAGTGGTTTTACTGTCGAACCCAATCCAGGAATCTGAATAGAATTCCATCAACTCTCACACATCACTCTCACCCACCCGGTCGTGTCGGAGTGAATGGCACGCCGATCGGATCCGTATTTCTGATTTTGGACCCCTAGGTTGCGTATTTTGATCCTTTACACTTAGGTTTTTTTTAGATTAGTGATTTGAGCGCCGAACCCAAACCGGGAATCCAATTAGGATTCTATCAGTTCCCACACGTCACTGTCACCCGCCAGTCATGTCGGAGTAAACGACATGCCGATTGGATCCCTATTTCTAATTTTGGACCCCCAGGTTGCATGTTCTAATCCTTTACACTTAGGTTTTTTTTACATTAGTGATTTGAGCACCGAACCTAAACCTTGAATCCGATTAGGATTCCGTCAGTTCTCACACGTCACTGTCACCCAGCCGATCATGTTGGAGCAAACGACATGCCGATCGGATCCATGTTTCTGATTTTGCACCACCGGGTTGCATGTTGCGATCCTTTACACTTAGGTTTTTTTTAGATTAGTGATTTGAGCGCCGAACCCAAACCAGAAATCCGATTAGGATACCGTCAGTTCCCACACGTCATTGTCACCCACCTAGTCATGTCGGAGTGAATGGAATGCCGATTGGATCCCTATTTTTGATTTTGGACCCCCGGGTTGCGTGTTTTGATCCTTTATGCTTATGTTTTTTTAAGATTAGTGGTTTGTACGCCGAACCCAATCCGGGAATCCGAATGGAATTCCGTCAATTCTAACACGTCACTCTCACCCACCCGGTCGTGTCAGAGCGAATGACACTCCGATCGGATCCCTATTTCTGATTTTGGGCCCCCAGGTTGCGTGTTCTGATCCTTTACACTTCTATTTTTTTTAGATTAGCGATTTGAGTGCCGAACCCAAACGAAGAATCCGATTAGGATACTGTTAGTTCCCACACGTCACTATCACCTACTTGGTCATGTCGGAGTGAACGACACATCGATCGGATCCCTATTTCTGATTTTGGAGCCTTGAGTTGCATGTTTTGATCCTTTACACATGTTTTTTTAAGATTAGTGGTTTGGCGCCGAACCCAATCCGGGAATCCGAATAGAATTCTGTCAATTCCCACACATCACTCTCACCCATCCAGTTGTGTCGAATTGAACGGCACGTCGATCAGGTCCCTATTTCTGATTTTGGACGCCTAGGTTGTGTGTTCTGATCCTTTTCATTTAAATTTTTTTTAGATTAGTGATTTGAGCGTGGAACTCAAACTGGGAATCCGATTAGGATTCCGTCAGTTCACACACGTCATTGTCACCCACCCGGTCATGTCGGAGCGAGCGCCACGCCGATCGGATCCCTATTTTTGATTTTGGACTCGCGGGTTGCGTATTTTTATCCTTTTCATTTTGGTTTTTTTTCATAGATCTTTTTTTATATATACATATCAGGTGGCTTTTTTAACCTTCCATAAGTTGATTGTATAAAGGGACCTTCTTTTTAGACTTCTTAATTTGGATTTCTTTTTTCCCTTTTGAGCTCTTTGGACAATATCTCACCTACTTCTTAAACAAATAATAATAATATTTTTCACTCTACTTCTTAAACAATAATTGGGTTTTTTTTAAGATTAGTGGGTTGCGTGTTTTAACAGTTTCGATTACTGGTTTCATTTCGTTCAAACTATATGAAATTAATAGTAATACTGACCTCAGGGGCTTGCTGTGAGGGGCCTTCTCCTCGGATGGCAGCGACCACCTGCTTGACCATGGCGCCAAGGTGCAGTTGTAGCTCTTCCTGGATGAGGGTTCTAATGTCCGATCCACCATTGCCGGGCGTCGCAGCAGATGAACTCGCGTAGGCCGGAGGAGCGACCGAACTCGCATATGAGGACAACACTGGAGTAGTATCCAGGTTGTCCCCAAAGCCATACACTCTGGCCTTCCTTGTCCCTCCCGCTGCGTCGACCCAGGCCTCCGGATCCAAGTCTAGCTGGGGAGTGCCCTCTACATAGCGATCCGCCATCGTCCTGTCATAAGTCTCCTGTAGAACAAATTAAAAATATATTATTCAAATCATATTTTTTTAATAACTAAATTGAATTCAAAATTTATATTTTGACTTACGGAAATCATACGAGCTCTCTCGCTAACATAGTCATCCGTCCCCTTCCGCTTATGAGTCCGATCAAATAACTCGTGAAAAGTAGGGGCACGCTCGAGCTCGTGACTCTTACAATTCAACAAAAGTAGTTAGTTTCACAATAATAATTAATGTATTAAGCAATTGAACAATAATATGCTTACCAATTTCTGGTTGTGGGTCGCATAAGATACTAGCCCACTAGTATGCACATTCTTCTTCAGATGAGCTGTTCGATTGCGTTTAGCCGCATGTGACCTCTCCTGCCATGGTCGAGTAGCCCAATGATGACAAAGGGACTCCCAATAGTCCGTCCTCATACACACCAGGCCGTAATCCATCCAAGCCTTAGGATCCTCACTGCCTGTGGTCTTCGCTGCCTTGTCCCAAGCCTCCCACATCAACTTTCTGAAATTAGTCTGGGCAGTAGACTCCCAGACGACTCGTGCTTGAGGGAGATCCTCCAGTCTCGTGAACATGTACCTCCGCTGTTTAGAAATGAAATTACTCAACTTTGTGCACTAACAGAGAGAGTTAGAAATTAAAGAAATGACTTCAAATCAGTAAAAAAAAATAATACCATGAACATATCAAATAACAGATCCTAGACAGACGGGGGGAACTCTTTCCATGAGTCCACTAGTCCTGGAACGTGTGCGTGCAACAACGATGTAATATAGCGGGAAGCAGGTCCTGGATCTATCTTCCCCCTGCAATTGCACATTAATTTTCTACAAGAACTATATAACATAAATAACAAATACATTAAGTTTGAAGCGATCAAGTTTACCCAGAAATCCAGCATGGCTGGCGTCTAGCTGGCTGAGCCACCTCCTTACCGTTGGATGATGGCTCTCTACCTCTGATGGAAACATACATGTACCTGCTACTGAATGGGATGGGAAAGGTGACGCTATTGGGCGAGAGGTGGTCCCTGCAAAATTACATGCACATTATAAAATATAAAGTTAATATGAACAGTAATACATAGAGTTTTGTGTTTGGGTACTTATACATATATCTGTCGCTGGGATAACCGGCGTAGTCGGGAGGTGGTCCCTGCAAAATTATATGTACGTTAGAAAATATAAAGTTAATATGAACAGTAATATATAGAGTTTTGTGTTTGGGTACAAATATATATACCTGTAGCCGGGACAACCAGCATAGTCGGCCGAGAGGCGGACCCTGCAAAATTATATGCACGTTAGAAAATATAAAGTTAATATACACAGTATAATAAAAGAATTGAATTGAGTACATATATACCTATCGGCGTAGACCCCCGGCCTACAGAAGTAGAGGGTGCACCGGACGAGGTGGACCCTCTCCCACTGCATCCACCACATACCATATCCCTATTGAGAACATATAAAGATATAACATGTCATCAGCACTCAAATTTGAAGTAGCTATTTAATAACATATATTTAGCAACAACACTCAGTCCTTACAAAAATTTATAATATTATCTATATTCATCATCAGATGCTGAAGATATGTCTAATTCAGCGTCATCTTCGTCCTCATCATCGGTCCATTCTTCCTCCTCATCAAACTCCACCTCCCGCTCAACAACATGATCGTCAAGGGAGTTTGGGTTAACTTCTTCCTCTTCATTATCCTTTTATAAGCAAATTGGTTCATTTATATCATCTACACTGAACTGCGTAGAAGGAGAGAACTCTCATGCGTCACTCCGGTCTGATTGGAAACAATTGTCATTAACATCTTCGAGCTTTATATCAGCCAGGAGAAGCTCATACTCAGGGAATAGCCTTGTTTTCACTCTACAAGCAGCCCACCAATCTCTCAATTTCAGGGACGAATAGTTCGAATAATAAACTTGTTGGGCTTGTGCCGCTAGAATGAATGGCTCATACGTACTCAACTTGGACTTATGTTTGACATCGACGATCCCATATGTTGCGTCATTACGAATAGAGGTCGGATCGAACCAATGATACTTTAAGAGAAATACATTGTTGACTTGTCCCAAAAAATGCAGTTTAATGACTTCTTTGAGAATGCCATAATAGTCTACTTCATTTTCATTATAGGCACTTCCCTTCACACATACGCCGCCATAATCTCTCATGTGAAATCAGTATCTATTCACAATGTAGCCTCGATAGACACGTACAATCTTCGAGGGCCCATAACTAATCTCTTGTACTCTTGAATCAGTAATAAAGCCTTGTTCAACCTATTATTAAAAAAAGTGACAGACAATGACAAATTACAACAACTTATGCATAAGAACATAACACATGCATCAAAATATTTAGACACTTGCTCGATATCTTAACTAAGTAGCAAAAGACTTCTCCCATTCCCTTTCAACCTGCACGTTAGTCAGACGTGGATTCCACTGCAGTATGACTGGATCAAAATCTCTACAATGAAAATGCAACACAACCTCTAAGTTCTGCGATTTGCAAGCAAATGAGGTACATACATAAAGACATTAGTTTGAGGGCTTACTCAATGTAAGGGTCTAGTTCTATGCAATTCATGAAGATGTAGATCTATGCAGCTACCAACTCTCTATCTTTGAGTGCGCAAGCAGAAGAATATCCGAACGCTCGTCCGGGACACTTGAATATAGAGAGTCAGTCAGAAACATTAGAATCTCCACCATCATCATTACGTGGAGGTTGAGTGCGTCGAGTTCGTATTTCCGTGTCAAAGTACATCGAACAAAAGTTCGATATCTCTTCAATAAGGTATGCCTAGGTAATGGAGCCCTCAACTTGTGCTTTGTTGCGAACCTTCATCATAAGATCGTGCATGCACCTACGACAACAATTCAAATGAATACATATGAAATATAGAAGATCATCGTAATGTGAATAAATTAAGACATAGGAATATACCTCTCAAACAGATACATCCATCGAAATTGTACAAGTCCTCTGAATGTAGCCTCATATGGCAAATGGATGATCAGGTGTTCCATAGAATCAAAGAATGCTGGAGGCAATATCTTCTCTAATTTACAAACTGTTTGTACTATATTTTGCTCGATATTTTGCAAGTCATGAAGTCTGAGTTCTGATGCACATAAAATCCTGAAGAATTGACTCTGCTCGGCCATTGCTCCCCATATCTGCTTCGGCAAAAACCCATGAAAAGCAATTGGAATCAATCTTTGCATGAAAATATGGCAGTCATGACTCTTCATTCCGTATATTTTTCCCTCGTTGACATTTACACAACGGGCAATATTCGAGACATATCCATCTAGAAATCTCAATTGCTTCAACCATTGACACACTTCCTTAATCTTCTGGCCTCAAGCACATATGAAGTTTTAGGTAGAACTACTTTTCCTCTCACGTGCTGTAGTTCTAGTTCTGGACGTCTGCAAAGTACTTTCAAATCCATTCGTGCCTTGACGTTATCCTTCGTTTTGCCTTTGATGTCCATAACTGAGTTGAACACATTATCAAAAACATTCTTCTCTATATACATGACGTCTAGGCTATGCCGTATCAAAAGTGTTGACCAATAAGGCAATTCTCAAAAGATGCTTTGCTTCACCCAATTGTGATCCTTCCCAAACCCTGGGATTTGTCGGGTACTACCAGCCAGTTGTGATATAGTCGATAAGTTCTGGACCTGCTCGCCATGTTTCCACTAGACACCCGTTCCATATCTACCTCATCCATCACAATTGTATTTTTCATAAATGAATCCTTCTACTTTCGGAAAGGATGGTCACTCGGTAGAAATCGACGATGACAATCGAACCAACATGGTTTTCCCCCAGATTTCAACATGAATGATTTAGAATCTCCATACAATATGGACATGCCAACTTCCCATGTGTGCTCCAGCCAGATAACATGTCGTACGCTGGAAAGTCACTTATTGTCCACATTAATGCAGCCTTCAAATTGAAATTGTATTTTCTGGATGCATCATAAGAGAGAAGCCCATCTGACCATAACAATTTCAGCTTGTCAATCAACTATCTGAGATACATGTCTATATTTTTTTCCTGGACTTTTTGGACCAGGAATCAGCAATGAAAGGAAGAGATTCTCACGCTTCATGCACATGCCAGGCGGAAGGTTGTACGGTGTTAGAAATACTAGCCAACATGAGTAAGATGCCACCGTGCCTCCGAATGGATTGAAGCCGTCTGTGCGTAAACCCAGCCATACGTTACGTGGATCCCTTGAGAAGTAAGTATGAGTATGGCTAAAATGAGCCCAAGCTTCGCCATCGACAAGATGACTGATTTCACCATCATCACAACGGACTCTTTCCACATGCCAAGTCATATGTCCAACTGTCTTCAGGGACACGAACAACCGCTGCAATTTGGGTGTGATCGGAAAGTACCGCAGTGACTTATATGGAACATCCTTCTGCTTTGACTTGTCTCCTCTCATAGGCTTGAATCTATCATGCTTATAGATACAACATGTTGTCTTATCTGCATCATCTTTGTAGTACAATATGCAATGATTAGGACATGCATCAATTTTCATAAAACCAAGCCCCAGATCATTCACCATATTCTTTGCATGGTAAAAATCATCGAGCAACCTCTCTGATTGAGGAAGCATACTCTTGATGAGTAAGAGAAGTCAATCAAAACAACTCTCGCTCATATCAAATTCAGACTTCAAATTCAGTAGCGGCGACACTGCAGATAACAGTGTATGCTTCTCACAACTATCCCATAATGGCTCACCAGCATCTCGAAATAACTAATAAAATCTCTGAGCTGTATTATTCGGCACTTCTTCATTTGTTTGGTCATCGTGAATATTGAACTCCGGACCAGCAGCATCGACAACCAAGTCTACGTATGTACTTGTGGAGACAAAGTTGGCCGGTTCATAGGACTGGATGTTAAACTCACCATGAGACGACCGTAACTCATAATGGGCAACAAATTCTCTCGTATACAAATGATGCTGCACATCCCATGTCGATATCCACTTTCTGTTCTTACAAGCCGAACACGGACATCAGATGTTACCCATCAGATCAACTGCTACTGATGAATTCCTCAATGCAAACCAAATGAAACTGTCAACTCCGTCCTTAAACTCCTCTGTCACAACTCCATTAACTATTCCACAGTACATTGATGACCGATTCTCATACGACATTTTTCCTACACAGATTAAATGTCATGTCACGAGTTAAAACCCAACTCACCCTCACATCGATCGAGTAAGTCAAAATGAATAGGTAGGACATATTAATTAGATTATAACTTTTTACCCATTCATGAATATTTGATCGCACTCAAATGGTCATTTACTATATGTTTGTACGGTTTGCTAAAAATTTCGGCTGCATCTCCCCACACCTCTCCAATATACTAAAAATATTTATTGATTAAGAAAATTTCTTAAACACTTTCGATATACCAGAAATATTTATTGATTAAGAAATTTTCTTAAACACTTATTTCTAAGTGGCTATGAAAATATTCAAAATCAATAAAGGTGTACGAGAGAGGAGTGAGAAGATGTAACCAAAATTTTCAACAAATGTACAAACTAATATAGTAAATAACCACCTAATTGCGATCAAACATTCATAGACTGTCTAAAACTGGACAATTCAAGATTTTGAGTTAGATATACACATTCTCATCATTGAAAATAAGACTCGTGCACATCAATCCAAAAGTCTTGAACGGAAAGGTTCATTGACACGAGCTTAACATGCTCTCGTGAGGTGTGCGCAGTGATAAATTGCTACACATGCATAGATCAAATTTAAAAACCACATAAATATGTAAGGAAAATGAAAACATAATATTACATGTGAACAAGTGCAATATTAAACCAAATTCACATATGCATGAAAATGAATTACATTAAAGTAAGAACTACAATACTAATCACTAAACTAAAAATATAATGCATTGTCTGATTTTCATGGGGAGCTGAGAGAGTTTGCAATGGCTGGACAAGTGAGATGATGCATTGTCTGATTTTCATGGGGCCGACATTTTATCAGAGGTTGATTCACATGGCAGAGGATAAGGAGAAATTCAGGAACACAGAGCCAGTGCACCCACTTACACGGCAACCAGTAGCTAAGGAACATTTTCTATGATCATCACTGGGAATAAGGTTGCTAGCTCCCTTGCCATTAGATTCTCACCATTCTTTGCATTTCAGGGCTGGATATCAAGGATGGGGAGCTAAGAGAGTTTGCAATGGCCAGAGAGGTGAGATGATGCATTGTCCGATTTTCATGGGGCCAACATTTTATAAGAGGCTGATTCACATGGAAGAGGATAAGGTGAAATTCTGGAACCCAAGGCCAGTGCACCCACTTACACGGCAACCAGTAGCTAAGGAACTTTTCTATGATTATCACCGGGAATAAGGTTGCTAGCTCCCTTGCTCTTAGATTCTCAGCATTCTTTGCATTTCAGGGCTGGATATCAAAGATGAGGAGCTGAGAGAGTTTGCAATGGCCGGACAGGTGAGACGATGCATTGTCCGATTTTCATGGGGCCGACATTTTATCAAAGGCTGATTCACATGGCAGAGGATAAGGTGAAATTCTGGAACACAGGGTCAGTGCACCCACTTACATGGCAACCAGTAGCTAATGAACATTTTCTATGATTATCACCGGGAATAAGGTTGCTAGCTCCCTTGCTATTAGATTCTCACCATTCTTTGCATTTCATGGCTGGATATCAAAGATGGGGAGCTGAGAGAGTTTGCAATGGCCGGACAGGTGAGATGATGCATTGTTCGATTTTCATGGGGCCGAGATTTTATCAGAGGTTGATTCACATGGTAGAGGATAAGGTGAAATTCAGAAACACAGGGTTAGTGCACCCACTAACAAAGCAACCAGTAGCTAAGGAACATTTTCTATGATTATCACCAAGAATAAGGTTGCTAGCTCCCTTGCTATTAGATTATCACCATTCTTTGCATTTCAGGGCTGGATATCAAAGATGGGGAGCTGAGAGAGTTTGCAATGGCCGGACATGTGAGATGATGCATTGTCCGATTTTCATGGGGCCAACATTTTATCAGATGCTGATTCACATGGCAGAGGATAAGGTGAAATTCAGGAACATAGGGCTAGTGCACCCACTTACATGGCAACCAGTAGCTAAAGAACATTTTCTATGATTATCACCGGGAATAAGGTTGCTAGCTCCCTTGCTATTAGATTCTCAGCATTCTTTGCATTTCAGGGCTGGATATCAAAGATGAGGAGCTGAGAGAGTTTGTAATGGCTGGACAGGTGAGATGATGCATTGTCCGATTTTCATGGGGCCGACATTTTATCAGTGGCTGATTCACATGGCAGAGGATAAGGTGAAATTCTGGAACACAGGGTCAGTGCACCCACTTACATGGCAACCAGTAGCTAATGAACATTTTCTATGATTATCACCGGGAATAAGGTTGCTAGCTCCCTTGCTATTAGATTCTCACCATTCTTTGCATTTCATGGCTGGATATCAAAGATGGGGACCTGAGAGAGTTTCCAATGGCCGGACAGGTGAGATGATGCATTGTTCTATTTTCATGGGGCCGAGATTTTATCAGAGGTTGATTCACATGATAGAGGATAAGGTGAAATTCAGAAACACAGGGTTAGTGCACCCACTAACATAGCAACCAGTAGCTAAGGAACATTTTCTATGAATATCACCAGGAATAAGGTTGCTAGCTCCCTTGCTATTAGATTATCACCATTCTTTGCATTTCAGGGCTGGATATCAAAGATGGGGAGCTGAGAGAGTTTGCAATGGCCGGACAGGTGAGATGATGCATTGTCCGATTTTCATGGGGCCAACATTTTATCAGATGCTGATTCACATGGAAGAGGATAAGGTGAAATTCTGGAACCCAAGGCCAGTGCACCCACTTACACGGCAACCAGTAGCTAAGGAACTTTTCTATGATTATCACCGGGAATAAGGTTGCTAGCTCCCTTGTTCTTAGATTCTCAGCATTCTTTGCATTTCAGGGCTGGATATCAAAGATGAGGAGCTGAGAGAGTTTGCAATGGCCGGACAGGTGAGACGATGCATTGTCCGATTTTCATGGGGCCGACATTTTATCAAAGGCTGATTCACATGGCAGAGGATAAGGTGAAATTCTGGAACATAGGGTCAGTGCACCCACTTACATGGCAACCAGTAGCTAATGAACATTTTCTATGATTATCACTGGGAATAAGGTTGCTAGCTCCCTTGCTATTAGATTCTCACCATTCTTTGCATTTCATGGCTGGATATCAAAGATGGGGAGCTGAGAGAGTTTCCAATGGCCGGACAGGTGAGATGATGCATTGTTCGATTTTCATGGGGCCGAGATTTTATCAGAGGTTGATTCACATGGTAGAGGATACGGTGAAATTCAGAAACACAGGATTAGTGCACCCACTTTCATAGCAACCAGTAGCTAAGGAACATTTTATATGATTATCACCAGGAATAAGGTTGCTAGCTCCCTTGCTATTCGATTATCACCATTCTTTGCATTTCAGGGCTGGATATCAAAGATGGGGAGCTGAGAGAGTTTGCAATGGCCGGACAGGTGAGATGATGCATTGTCCAATTTTCATGGGGCCAACATTTTATCAGAGGCTGATTCACATGGCAGAGGATAAGGTGAAATTCAGGAACATAGGGCCAGTGCACCCACTTACACGGCAACCAGTAGCTAAGGAACATTTTCTATGATTATCACCGGGAATAAGGTTGCTAGCTCCCTTGCTATTAGATTCTCACCATTCTTTGCATTTCAAGGCTGGATATCAAAGATGGGGAGTTGAGAGAGTTTGCAATGGTCGGACAGGTGAGATGATGCATTGTCCGATTTTCATGGGGCCAACATTTTATCAGAGGCTGATTCACATGGCAGAGGATAAGGTGAAATTTAGGAACACAGGGCCAGTGCACCCACTTACACGGCAACCAGTAGCTGACTGGAAAAGATTTGGGGGAGTCAGGTTCGGAGAAATAGAGAGGGACTACCTACTTGCCCATGGGGCCACTGTGAACCTTCACGAACATGCACCAGAGTCACGAATGTGATCCAGCAGCCGGTCCCTAGTGGTAAGAAGGTCAGGGGACCTTACTACCCATTCTTCCAGTCTTCAGAAAACATCATGAAGATCAGTGTACCATATGGTGCCAAGCTGCTATACTAGGAGCTCTTTAGCATGGGAATATGCCTTAAATTCAAAACAGAGGTCTGTTAGGTCAGATGCCTTTTACTTTTGTTTCCTAGAGTAGTTGTGCATACTATAAACTATGACTCTAGTTGTGTTTCTCATGTATACGTGTAACACCCCGGAAATTTGATAATTGGGAAATTAGAAATAAATAAAAAATGATAAATTCAATATTTGTGAAATAGCAAAAATGCACGTGTCATTATTATACATACAAAAACCCATTAGAAAATTTCATAAAAACCATAGTTCAACTCTAAATAATACTCCCTAATGACCCACAGAGAAATTCGTGCAAAGGAAAATCGGATGGTCCAAGTTTAAGGCATTTTGCGACTGAGTATCGTAATCAGAGAATAAGTCAGGAAATCATTATCACACATACTTAGATGAGTCAGAAAATTAAATAAAAATCATAGATGGACTTCAAATAATATCCTCTAATGATACATAAAGAAATTTGGGTAAATAAAAGTCATTTGGGGTATGTTTAAGAGTTATTGTGACTTATTATCGTAATTAAGAAATAAGTTGGAAAATTCATTATCATGTGTATAAAATATGATCATGAACCAAATTAAAATGATGGATGGACTCCAAACATTATGTGGGGATAGTCCATAAAATAAATTGGACTAATGGACAACTTATGACCCATGAACAAATTCAAGTAGGAAAATAGTAAATAAATAATTTTCGTATTTTCAGAATGATAGAACTTACGTACCACTATCGTATGTGAGAGAACATATTAGAAAATTCCATAACAATTATAAATCAACCTCAAACATTATTCCTAAGCATTCTGCGAAGAAATGCATGCAACGAAAAATCCGATTGGCCAAGTGTACGGCACAATGTGACTAATTACCCAAATTAGGAAACGAAGTTGGAAACCGATTATTTAATATGACGAACTAAACTAAAATATATGTTTGAGGTAAAATCATGTTTATTGGGCCAATAGGTGGTCAAATAAAAAGGAAATAATATTTAAAATTCGTATTGACCCAATACCTAGTAGTAAAATGGGTCATTTATCTTAGACATGAGTTAATTGGGTTATTAATCATGACCCAAACCTATGCCCAACAAGAGAGCACGAATTTGTTCTCTACTACTTGCTAATTGGTGTTGCTTTAGGATGTAAATAGCTCTTATGGTCGTTCTATCCATGGTAGGATTCCTACCACAAGATTTAGAAACCCCAAACTCGGAATTAAGAAAACCTAGCATTATAAAACAATCTTAAGACCCTCTATGGCTGACTTTAGCATGCTCCCTTCATTTATGGACATGGGAAGAAGACCCAAGAGTAAGGAGGATGACTCTAGGGCTTAGATTCATGAAGAGCATCTTCCCCAAGCCACTGCATCGACCCAAAAACCTGCAAGGAGTTCATAGAATTCAAAGGTAGGTGTTCTCAGGCCAAGATTAAATAAAACCAATACCATCTTGTAGAGCTTCGAGTCTAGATTCATTTTCACTTGGTTTGCTTAATTTTAATGGATTATTAGTCATTTTCCCGAACTCGCGCATAGTTAGGGCTTCTTACGTTCTTCTTATTATGCATGTGATTTGAGACCGAATTAGACAAAACCTCCATCATAAACATTATGCTACTAGTAGTCCTCTTCATCTTTCATGTTAAATGTTTTGTCTAAATGTCATTAGTTACAGAGTTATAAGAGTGGTAAGAGAGTCACTGCATAATACTGTGTTTCGGGTTGCACATGGCTTCTATGTTCTCCATGTTTTTCACGAGATTTGAGTCCGTATTAGGTCCAACTGTCAACATCAAAGTTCTTTTACTAATTGTCCTGGTCATCGTTCATGTTGGACGTTTTGTCTAAATATCATTAGAGAGAGAGATACAAGCATGGCAAGAGGATCGGCAGGTTTTTCCTGCGTTTTCGGGTTAAGCTAGGAATCACGTCCGGTCCAGGCGATGCGATTCCAGCGCCTGGTATCACGTCGGCCAGGTCCGACGCAATTCAGTAAAAGGTGTCCCTAATGTGCGACATGATTCTCGCGCTGACCGGTCAACGGCCACATGAGACTTCACGTCGCGTGGGAGTCTGTGCCCGGTCTGAACCGCGGCGGGGTCCCCCAAAGCGATTCAGGCGGTTTCCCGCCCAACGTATTTTTTAATGAATACTCAAGAACACATTGGGATGAGCCGACATGATTCACTTTGAAAGGCGGCCTAGTAGGCCAACGCGATTTAGTTTTACCTGTACACTGTGTTTTAAAAAGAGTCCACTGTGTTGGACGCGATTCATAGGCCGACCCGAGACTCTACTTTTAAATAAGTCAGTTGGCATGTTAGTCATTGTGGTCTGTTAGCATGTTGCATAGTGCTTCATAGGTTGCGTGGACCTAAAATCAATCAACCCATTGAAAAACGGTAATGATATGAATATGATTCTAATGTGTAATTGTGGTTGACCTTATGTTCATTTGATTAATTATCTTGTGATCTTACTTATTGTCAAATTGATATGATAAGAAAATGATATGAATGTATGGATGAACACATGTTAGCGCATACTTGTTTAGTTAAAGTGTTTCATCGCGATTGGTATATGAGTTTCCTTAAGTTATATGCTTTCCGATGTTTCAATTATTTATTCGTCAATTGCATACATGTTAGGAAAGATCTGTGACACGTCACTTACAAATTTGTATGATTAGGCACACCCTTCTTGGGGAATTGGGAGCTCTCTACCGGTCATTCTGAATTGGCAGACTAGCGATCTTTTCCTTAAGACCTTCGTAAGTCTTCGTTCTCTATGGATTCCCACGTAGAGACCGAGCTGGTTGTACCATGAAGTACCCTAGAGTTAGAGAGCACTTGTTCTGTGTACGATTTGTCATTAGTCATCCTCATGTCAAGACATTAATGAAATTATGAAACATAAAATACGTCGTTATACTGCCCATTTGATCTCTTGAGCTTTTGTCATTCCTTGACTCTATGAATGATCACGTCCCTATTACTATGAGCTTGTCATTGAAACTCTGTGGCCATAATATGAATATATTGTTCGGCACAATATGGGACTTCGGTCTATTTGACCAATGTCTGTGCAATAGGGGCCCTGTTTGGTCTCGGGGAGGAGCGCCCCAACGTACTTATTAACCGCAGGAGTATGGACTTTTGGTGCTTGGCATAGCACAATGAATACGCAAGATTTGTGTGAATGTGTCTTCATTCGATATGATACGATATGATATGATATGTTTGATATGATACGTCTGTTCATGTGAATACATGATATCTGTGTGAATATGACCAATTCATTTTGATATGATTCTACTCTTGAAGTATTTGTCCATTCTATATGCAACTCGACATTTGACCTGGAATGATATCCGTTCTATTCAGCTATTTCACTTGTTAGAAAAGTATGCAATAGCATCATGTTCATGTGCATATCTGCCTATTTAAAATGTTAATCATGTATATTAGTGCTCGCACAATATTGAGATGTAAATCCTACTGAGCTAGTTCGCTCACCCTATCATCATGTCCTTTTTAGGTAGTGATGAGGAACCAGAGGAGTCAGATGGGGCAGGGCAAGAGTGATGAGCACCTGCCATATGAGGAGTTGATAGACTAAGAATAGTTATTTGAGTAGTCGATGTAATAGTGAAACATTTTATTTGAATAATGGGCCTTTGATTGGCTCGATTGATATAAGGTTTTTAATTAGTTGAATGAATAAGGAGTACTTTTATGATGATATTATAGTTTCCACTGTGTTATTATATTCAATTGACTCTACGTTACTCAACTGTGATACGTCTATTTGTATGGTTCACGTACCTCGGCATTTATTCCGCTGCTAAATATCGGGGCGTGACAATATGTAACCTCCCATGGTTCGTTTTGACGCTGTGATTCAGATCACCTACTTCTATTTATTTTGTGAATAAAAGCAAATCTTGAGGTTATGTAGCAAGGATGCCACTTGGAACGTGGAAATTGTAATGAAGAGTTCCATGTTTCGATACCTGTAAAATGTTGAGTAATCAAAATCCATGGGTTTTACTTTCTTTTAGTTCAAATCCCATGGGGATCATGTTCATAAGGAATTTCTATGAGATAAATGTAATAAGTTTTGTCTACAATAACAAAAAAAGGCCTTGCAAAGAAGAAAATTCAGCAAGATTAAATTGTCACGAGAATGATGACAAAAGAGAAACACATGTACATAAGACGTGTTGTATTTAAGGAGTAGCCTAGTAATTAACCATCTATGTATGATAAAAATTATAAGGTCATGGATTAAAATCTCACATGAAATAGGTTTACAAAGAATTTTAAAAGATGATCAAATAATGGGCTAGTTTTCCAGAAAAAAAAGGGATGTGTTTACTCTTTTCTAGAGTTCATTCTATCTCTGATCTATCCTAATATCAAACATGTCCTAAAAAAAATTTTCCCAACATATTAACAATGTCTTTTGTTTCTTTCACAGCTCTTTTCTCAACTACTTCTGGAGAGAGATTTCCCACCCACGCTGTCTCTCTACAAATGCTAACATGTAGCTTCATTTCCTTGAGTACCTTTTTCCCAGAAAAATGCAAATATGGTTTTACTTTCCCTCCAGAAGGGGGAAAGAGTATCATCTCAATATGAAATCCTCCGACTTTTAACATTGCATATTTTGGCAACTGAACAACTCCATAGTTAAAGCTAGCTTGAGCCTTTAGGGTCGGTAACATGATAAGGGGGTTTATCCTTTTTTTTATCACTAATTTCATATCCATAGGTAATTTGATAATGTGTTTAATTTTTTTTTGGTGATAAAAATTATCTAAGATAAAAGGGTGATAAATGAGTGATAACTATCTCTCTCATGTTGTGATGATAAAAATTATCTCTAAAGATAACTCATTAAATATTATTATTATACATTTAAAATTCGTGTGTGTATATTTAGTCACACATAAATGGTGTCAAATTAGAGATAAAATGGTAATAATTATATACATTATATTATATTACATCACATTAAAAATTATCTCGTACATAATTATTCATCATTTAAATCATCTCAAATCAAAAAAAAATTCTAAACATGAATAACCTATATCATGGCTACGTGGAAAAGCAAAGCAAATTAACCGGCACTGCTGAGGGGTGGGGGGGATGAGAGGGGGGGTGGGGGAGGGGGCACTATGGAGAGGGAGCAATGGAGGGGGAGGGGATTGCCGGGTCGAGAGGGGGAGCAGGGGGCTGGGAGGGGGAGGGGGTGACTGTGAGGGGGAGTGGGGATCTATGGAGGGGGTGGGGTGGGGGTGCTGGTGAGGGTGGTCGAGATGAGGGTGTGAGGGTACTATGGAAGGGAAGGGGGAGGACAGCGACAGTGGGGCTTAGGAGTGGTAGGGGTAGCAGCAGGGTGGCGGGGGTGCACAGCTAGTGGGAAGGGGAGAGGCCGGGGGTCGTCAGGAAGGGGAGGGGGGCCAGGGATGGGAGGAGAGGGGGTGGGGGTCACTAGGAGGGGGAGGGGGGTTGGCAGGGGTGGGAACCTGGAGTGGGATAAGGACGGGGTGGGGGTTGCCGAGAGGGGGAGGGGGTTGGCTCAGTGGGTGGCGGTGGCGACAAGGAAGGAGGAGGAGGAGGCTTGGTGGGTGGCAGTAGCGACAAGGAAGGAGGAGGGGAAGGCTGAGTGGGTGGTGCAGGAGGAGGGGCCATCTCAGTGGGTGGTGGCAGCGGCAGGGCGTAGGGAAGGGACAATGGCGTAGGCCGACGGTGGAGGAAGAGAGCATAGGAGGGGGAGGGACAACGGTAGAGGCCAACGACAGAGGAGGAGGGCATAGGAGGGGGAGGGGCAATGGCGGTAGGGCCCAGGGGAGGGAGAGGTCGTACGTACCTATGATTGGCGGAGGAGGAGACGACGGGGCAGATCACGGCATCAGTGGCACAGGTCGTGGCGGAGGTGGCGGAGTTCGTCGGTGTCAATCGTGTCCCACTGAGAGAGAGAGAGAGAGAGAGAGAGAGAGAGAGAGAGAGAGAGAGACGAAGTGGATTTCGGGAGCAAGGCGGGAGGGGAAAAAGTGCGGATTTACCGACGGCATTTCTGACGACAAAACTTCTGTCGTTCCGTCAGCATTTTCGACGAAATAAAAACTATCGGTAATACCGATAGAATTTCTGGTGGATTTACTTTCCGTCGGAAAGTATCGTCAGTAATGCTGCTTTCTCTTGTAGTGCACACCTTCTACAGAAAAGAGAAAGAGAGAAGCTCACAAGATCTTAATAGAGCCAGTTGCTTCAAGCTTCCACTTTCAAGCTCTCCACATTCAGAAATCTTTTCTCTTTGGGTGGCATTTGTATTCTAGATCATCTCAATCCACCACCTTTGAGTCAGATAGAGTTAGAGCAGTCATTCTTATCTTGTATCTCTTTTTGATTTTCTGTGTTTGCTCACTCCTTGAGCAAACACATTGTACTTTTTTCAGTGTTGTAACTAGTAGGGGATTTGTTCCTTGTAGTGCCTCTCTTGTGAAGGGAAGACCTGCGGTTGTAGGTGTTTGTATTACCCCTTGGTGAAGGGAAGACTTGCTTGGGAGCAAGTGGGTTGTAATACCTCTCAGGTTGAGAGAAAGTCAAGTGTCACGCCCCGACGCAGAATATCAGAATGTGAGGCAATTGCAAATAAGTGAGTATAGAGCGTATAATAAGCAACATCCACTGGATAATTAAATAACAAGAAATAAAATACCTTTCATTGATAATTCAACTATTGTCTATTACATCCTTTAACTTAGAGCCATAACATCTGGCCCAAATGACTCTAATACATGGAATGAAAGTAAAAGACTAAACTAGGACTCTAACATAATACTAATTTGCTAGGTACTCATGGTTCACTCCTGGTCCTCCCAATCCTCTTGAGTGTATGCATTATCCTTGGTGTCACCTGAGAACACAATGAACAAATAACATAGGGTGAGCGACAATGCCTAGTAGGATTTATATCTCATGGTGCGGGCAACTTTACATGATTAATGCATTAAAAGTAGAGTCACTAACGATAAAGAGAGAGAGTCAAGTAAAGTAAGAGATAGCACAATAGCATGGATCAGGATAGCACAAGTTTTCAATATAGTACAGAGATCATGATGGCCATAGCACAAATAGCATAATGTTTCACAATAGCACAACGAGTCGGGTATAGCATAGCACTTTGATTGTCATATAGATAGTCGAGATAGATAGAACTTGAGTGTAACGCCAAACACTCTGGTCAATTAACTCCTGCGGGCACTAGCACTTTTGGGCACACCTCTCAGGACGAGATCGGGCCCTTTATATTTTGCTAGACATTAGTCATATTGTTTATCTTTAGACAATCAGTCAAATGGCCAATAGAGAGTACCAAGAAATAGATGAGAGTACTTGATGAGTAGACGAGATGGTAGAGAGAACGTGAATAGATGAGCGAGTAGAGTATAGATGAGAACTATAGGTCATTGCACATAAAGTGACGGTTTAAAACAGGCGATAGTAACAGTTGTGCAACATGCGCGATTGGTGTTGGCAGTCAGGTAGAATTCACTAACCTTCCACTAACCATGTTATGCACAGGTCAAGAGGTCCGGCATGATCTCTAGATAAGAGAGAACTTCTAATGCTATTTGGATCATGTTGATCCCTAAGGGTGTTATATTTGTTAAGGTACAACTAGCTCGGTCTCCATGAGAGAATCCACGGAGTACAGAGTCTTACGGAGGTCTTAAAAAATAGTCCCATGTCTTCCATAATGGAATGTCCAACAGAGAGGTTCCAACTTGTCAAGAGAGTAGTGTGAAAGGAAAACGAGTTGCCCGACGATCTAGAGGAATTCTAGAACAGTGGAGCGGTGGTAACGGTATTCCAAATCAACGTGAAAAACGAAGACAATGTCATTATTATCATGGGTTAATAATGTGCAATTATTGAAGTAGTTTACCAGATATTTTATTTATGTATTTTCTGCATGGTCTTATGGTAAAGATAAACGTTTGGTGTGTGCATGTAAGAGAAATCAAGAGAACATATGATAGTCGTGCACAATGTCTTTTAATTTAAGAAATATATGAAATATATCCAAAGTTCATTAGCATGGTTGTTTACTGTTCACTACACAGTATTACAGTGTATAATCATGATTACCAAGCCTAAATAGAACATTAAAGTTGTTGGAAACACACAGTCAAATCGTGACCGGTCTATTGGTCGCGTTTAACAAGATCAATTCTGAACAGAAATGTGACGACGTTGGCTGATGCATTTAACACATTAATTCCTAACATCGACTCCTGACATCGATTCTTAACAGAAACACGACGACGTCGGCTGTCGCATTTAGGGTAACTAGACAGGGGCGAATCGATTGGTGATAGAAAAATGCGACGTGCAGGTCCACGCGTTCATGGGAATCGATACAGAATCGTGACGGAAAGGTCCAACGCGTTCATGCAAAACCCTAATTTTTTAAATAACACAGATCTCCAAAAGCGGGAAACAACTTAAGAACGTGACGACCGTGGTGGTCGCAGTTCAGGCATGATCTGACAGCAAGAGGGCACACAGTTTGATGCAACGGTATTTGTCAGAAACAAACTAAAATGCGACGACATGGGTGGTCGCCTTTAAGGTAATTGCGACGGTCTCATCTGTCGCGATACCATTCAATGAAACGCGACATATGTGTTGGTCGCGATTCAACATGCAAAGCGAGAATAGGAAAACATGCAAGGCTTATAGCTCGAAATCTAGGGCTCTTGGGACGAAGTTGTGAACATGAAACTTGTAGGGAATGACAAATATAAGAGAACTATGCCTTTGGACTAGATCAATTTGGTCTCGATAGGCATGTATAATAGGATGAACACAAATAGCCCTAGACTTGCGTGATGACGGGAAAACGCTTATATTTCCTAGCATTCTTGATGAAAATTAGGCAAATCAAGTGCAAAGCAATCTAGACATGATGTTCTACACGATAGTATGAGTTTAGATCATCTTTAGCCTGAGAATACCTACCTTTGAACGGATCTAAGAGAAGCTAACGCACAGGTCGATGTAGTGCAAGTTTGGAGAAGATGCAGTGTTCTTGGCCGATCTCCTCCTCTCCTGGTGCCCTAGCTCAGCTCCTCACGACCCCAACACAATGGTGAACCTTCCCCTTTAGTCCTATGATGATTATTTATATGTTTAGGGTTAATTTGAAGTCCTAATGAAACTAGGAAGGGTGGGGTGCGGTTCTGGCTGGTTCCCTTCCATGTTTTGAAGATTTCTCCTCCCAATTAGAGTAGAAATACTATTGGAATGTTCTTACTATGGTTGGTCACGAGCTTGGTTGTCATGCATGGTAATTTTCCATTACTTAAAACCCTAATTTGCCCTTTCCTATTTTCTGTACAATTATGGCTATGAATTTCTTGGAGTATTTTCCTTTATCTCATAATCCAACTCCAATCTTGGTCCAATAACTTTTAGGTGAGCTGTTATAACAAGCCCATTACTTCTTGTCGTTTATTGGGTTTTAATTAATTTGTTTTCTTTTAATATGTCTATTTATTTATTTAATTAAAATATCGGGTTGCTACACCAAGTGTTCTTCGCAGTTAATGAAATCTCAATTGGTTCTTGGGGACTGGGACATAGGACTTCCATATGGGAAGGGCCGAACCAGGATAAAATTTCTGTGCATCTTGTGTGATTGTTTCCGCCAAGTATCACTTATTTCACAGACTACACTAAGTACTAAAATTACTATTTAGTGTTATCTTTTTTTAGATAATTTTTTAAGGTGCAAAGAAGTCCTATTCACCCCCCCTCTAGGACATCTAAAGTTGCATCTCTATCCAACAACAAATATATATATCTAGCACAAATGTATATATATATTACAAATATAAAAACATATGTGTATATCAATCAATAAAATAAAATAAATTATTATTTAAAAAATATATGTTCTATATATTACTTATTTGTAGTCTATTTTATTTTAATAAATGAATAAAATTAAATTTTAATATTTGTCAGCGCCTTGTCTGCGGTTAGATCGTCGTTGACTAATACTATCAGCGGCTCTCTCTAGCCACAGACATTTATTGTATACCAATAGTTTTTAGGACCACGGACATAACATCGATATGTCCGCGACTAATACAATTGCGGAAAAATATATGTCCGCGGCCATATGTAGCCGCGGCCATAAGTTGATTTGTCTATGGTTAAGTTTCAGCTGCTAACGTATGCTACACTTTTGTCAATGAGTTATTTGAGCCACGGACAAAACATTTTATGGCAGTGGTCTAATATAGCCGCTGCTTTATATCCATTTTGTCCTTGATTTTTCAGCCGCAAATGTATAGTCGTTGATAAATGTCGAATCTCTTGTAGTAAATGTTTTAACACTTGTATTACACTAGCTAGATGCTCGGCCTTCCTACCTTCTCCCTTTCTCACTGTCACTCACACACACATTAGCTTGGTGGTGTCCAGGTTGCGTGAGAGAGCATAACAGGAATAGGAGAGAGAGAGAGAGAGAGAGAGAGAGAGAGAGAGAGAGAGATGGAGCAGGGGTCACATGGACTGATATGCTAGTCAAAAGTCAATAGACTTCATGTATTCTACCATCTATTTTTAGTGTTAATTAATGCTAGACCTTGATATTTAAATTTGTTTTTGCCTTTAGCTCCCTTTTTATTTCATTTAAATTGTGTTGCACAAAGTTAGAGTTTGAACTTCTTTATTTGAATGTTTTTTAAATTAGTTGTTGTTGAATTCGATGTATGCATGCATATCAATGAGCACGTTTTTTAATTTGATGTTATTTAATTACTTAAGCTATTTTACCTAAGATGAGGTGCGTGGGTGCAACCTAACATTACAAACACATCAAGTGAGCATGTTAAGTCATTGTCAATCAACCTTCTCATTCAAGAATTTGATATTGATGTGTACATTTTCATTGTTTTAATGAGAACATACATATCAAACTCAAAATCTTGAGTTGTTCCATTTGAATAGTATGTGAATATTTGATCACACTTAGGTGGTCATTTACTATATGTATTTGTAGAGTTTGATGAAAATTACTGTTCCGTATGCTCACTGCTTTCTAGTACATCTTTATTGATTTTGAATGTTTTCTTAACCACTTATTAGTAAGTGTTTAAGAAAAAAAATTAATCAATAAATATTTTGTGGCATATCCAAGAGGTGTGGGGAGATGTTGTCGAAATTTTTAAAAAATTGTACAACACATGTAGTAATCAATCATGTGATGAAACCTTTACGGATGGGTTAAAAAGTGATAATCTAAATGATACTCCCACTCCTAATCAATTTGGGAACATCAAACAATGTGAGGTAAGGGTCAGATTTTCTTTAGAAAGTATGACTTTGAAAGTTACTAATAGGTGCAGGAACAATGTTTGCGGATTAATGTACATGCATGTATCGTAAATTAGTTGATCAGATAGTGTCAGAGGAGTTTAAATATGGAGTTGAAAGTTTCATTCAATTTGCATTAGAGGATCTAAGGGCAGAAATAGATAGATTGGGTAACATCTGATGCCCTTGTTCAGCATGCAAGAATTTCAAGTGGAATTCACCATAGGATGTGTAATGTCATTTTTACAAAAAAGGTTTTGTGAAGGATTATATGAAATGTACGTGTCATAGAGAGTTTTTCCAGTCATTTGAGCCTATCAATATTGCATGCACAAGTATGTACATGGATATGGTTATAGATGTTGTTGATCCCAGATTTAATGTCTGCAATGAACGCCCACCAAACAAGACAACTGGAAGATTTAATGAATTATGTTGGAATGTAGATGAGCCATTGTGGGATGGCTTTGAAAAAGAAACTCAATTGTCTGCAGTCCCTCAGTTTCTGAATTTGAAATATGAATTTCAGATTAGCGAGCGTTGTTTTGATCGTCTCCTCCTCCTCATCAAGAGTATCTTTCCTCAAGATGAGAAGCTACTTGAAAATTATTATCGTACAAAGAAGTTGGTCAATGACCTAGGACTTGACTACATGAAAATTGATGCATGCTCTAATCATTCTATGTTATATTACAAAGATGATGAAGATAAGATCATATTCAATTTGTTAGCATGACAGGTTCAAACCTAAGGGATGACGGAATTCAAAGCAAAAGGATGTACCTTACAAGTCATTACGATACTTTTCTCTCACGCCCAAATTATAGCAGATGGATATGTCCCAAAAGATAGCTCAACATATGAGATGACATATAGAAAGAGTATGTTATATAGAGAACATATATAATCAATCATCCTACCGACGATGACGCTTGGACTCATTTCAGCCATGCTCATCCTACTTTTTCAAAGGAGCCACATAATGTTAAATTGGGGTTATGCATTGATGGATTTAATCATTTTGGAGGTTTAGTGACATCTAACTCTCGTTGGTCATGACGCCATTCAATCTTCCGCTAGGTATGTGTGTGAAACGAGATAATCTATTTCTATCCTTACTAATTATGGGTCCAAAAAGTCTGAGAAAAAATTTAGATACATATCTCAAATTCTTGATTGATGAGTTGAAATTATTATGGATTGATGGAGTTATCACTTATGATGTATTTGGTAAGCAAAAGTTTTCTATGAAGGCTAGATAATGTGGATGGTAATTGACTTCCCGACATATGGAATGCTATCTGGCTGGAGCACACATGCGCAATTCGCATGTCCTTTTTGTATGGACAATACCAAGTCATTTGTACTAAAATATGGTGAAACAACATACTAAGTAACCATCCTTTCTGAAGGTAAAAAGACACATTTTAGAAGAGATAAATTAAAATGTATAAAGTAGACTTAGAATGGGTATCTAGTAGGGTAATGGCAGCAAGAGTTCAACACTTACTAGATGTAGCACAACTATACGGTAGCATATGACAACTCCCCAGTTTTGGAAATAATCACTACTGTGTAAATAAAAACATTATCTAAGAATTGCCTTATTGGTCCACCTTTCTCATACGACACAATTTGGACGTCATGCATGTCGAGAAGAATGTCTTTGATAACATGTTCAATATGATCATAGATGTAAAAGTCAGAATAGAGGATGATGCAAGAGCATGTATGGACTTGAAAATGCTTTGCAAACATCTAGAGCTGGAACTACAACACATAGATGGAAGAGTTGTGCAACCTAAAGAGACTTACGTGCTTGAAGACAGAAAGATCAAGGAAGTGTGTCAATGGCTAAGACAGCTAAGATTCCCAGATGGATATATCTCTAACATTGCCCATTGTGTCAATGTGAACGAGGGGAAAGTATGTGGAATAAAAGGTCATGATTGTCATGTGTTCATGCAAGGATTGCTATCCATTGCATTCCATGACTTACTATCGAAAACTATATGGGGGCCACTAACTGAGTTGAGCCAGTTTTTTAAGATTTTACATGTATCAAAACTCAGACTTTGGAATGTGCAAAAAATTGAACAGAATGTGGTCACGATAGCTTGCAACTTAGAGAAGATATTTCCTTCCACATTCTTCGATTCAATGGAGCACCTGATTATCCATCTTCTGTATAAGGCTAAGGTCGAAAGGCCTGTACAATTTTGATGGATGTATCCATTTGAGATGTATAATAGAATATAAATTATTATTTTTTAGAATTGTTGTCTGTGTACAATATATATGTCATTTATCATTTGAATTATTATGGTAGGTGCATGCATGACCTCGAAATGAAAGTTCATAACAAGATAAAAGTAGAGGGTTCGATTGCCAAGGCATATATCATTGAAGAAATATCAAACTTTTATTTGATGTACTTTGAACTACAGATACAAACTCGCCATACTCGACATACACGTAATGATGATGAGGAAGATGTTATTGCATCGAATCGTCTCTCTATGTTTAAGTATCTTGGGCGTGCATTCATGTGTTGTTCTACTCGCACTCTCGAAGATAGAGAGTTGCTGGCCGCAGAGATATACAACCTTATGAATTGTCCTGAGATTGAACCATATGTTGTGTAAGTTGTGAACTCACATTTCGTTATGTATAGAAGTTGTTTGTCCTTCTTGTCATTTAAGGTAGTGCTAGACCCTTGATTGCATGCAATTTGACTTAGAATTACTCCACAGACATCCGCATATCACTAATGTGGAGGTAGAAAAGGAATGAGAGAAATCTTTTACCAAATGGCTAAAGCATCGAGTAAGTGTCAAACAATGTATATATATGTTATCATTTAATTATGTTGAGGTAAATGTTCATTTTTTAACCAGTCTAACTTTAGTGCAAGTTGAATATGGTCTTAACACTGATGATAGAGTTCAGCAAATAAGTTATGGGCCCTCAAAAGTTGTAAGTTCCTATCCAGGGTTTCTTGTGAATGGATATAGATTTCATATGAGAGATTCTGGACAAAGTAAGACTCTGATGAACTACATCGTATGTTCTGGAGGAAGTCTTAGAACTCTAATATTTCGGAAAAGACAATTACCTATTCCTTTTTAAATGTCATTGATTTGATCTTAATTCTATTCGAAATGACACAACATATGAGATTGTTGATGTCAAACATAAGTTCAAATTGAATACATATGAGCCATTCATTTTGGCCACACAGTCCAGCATATATATTATCCAAGTTTTTCATCACCCAAGAATAAAGATTGGTAGGCAGTTTGTAGAGTTAAAGCAAGACTTTTCTCCAATTATGAGTTGGATCCAACTAATACTTTCTTAGAGGATAATAATGCCAAATGTTTTCAATCAGACCAGCATGACGTTGTAGACTTGGCTGCTTCTACACATCTTTGTTTGGGCGCATCTAATGTGCCACTTCCATTACATACGGAGAATGAAGTGGAAGAAGCCGATCTAGCTGAGCTAAATGAGGGCGTTGTCGGGAGGAGGAGTCCTCTGAGTCAGAAGAGTGTACCAGTGATGAGGATGCAAAGGGTGATGAAGATGAGACTGAGTTAGGCATTTTGTCAGCATCTAAATAGGAAATGGATGATGTTTGATTATTTTGTAAGAAATTTTAAATGCTTTCATATTTTAAAATGAATGTTGCAATTTTAGTTAATTATCTTATTAACTAATATGCAATAGTTTAATTCTTCTCAATAAAGAGATGGTTTGAGGTGGTCGTAATGAGGACTGGTGAGAGAGATGGCAGTGGGAGGGGCTTTGCATCCTTCTCTTCAGCGTTTGCTTCAAGCCGAGGTATATCTGTTGGCTGGGTTTGCAAGGCCAAAGGGGGAGTGAAATGGGCTGCTTAAACAATTTCTGTAACTCAAAACATAAATCTTAAAACTGATTTTTAGTGTTAGACAATTGCGAAAAAGGACACAAACAATCACACACTTAGGACACACGGATTTTATATTGGTCTGGCTCTTCCAAAAGGAAGTCCTACGTCTAGTCCTCAAGAACACTTGAAATTTTACTAATTAAAGGTACAGTCCCCCTTAAGAACACTTACACACCAGCCTAGTTGGTCTTCTCTTCACACCCGAAGAGGAACAACCCCCCAAACACCTTGGGTCCTCCCTTAAACAAAAAGGGAAACAACAACATCCAGAGCACCTCGGGTCATTTCTTCTACAAGGGGAATAGTCACTTGCGTAGTAAGTCATCTCTTCAACTGAAGAAGCACAAACCTAAATCTCAAAGAGTTTACAATGGTTCCTAGACCAAGACCAAGATAAATAAGAAGGAGGGCTTGATCTGAGACAAACAAATCTCTCTTCTGGAAGAAGATTATACGAGAAAAGCAAAGAGAGAGAGAGGGAGAAAGCTTCAAGGTGAAGGCTTTGATGCTCAGCTTTCTTTCTGGTTGGGTGGATGGTTGAGTTGGTGTGTTCTGAAAATATGGACTGAGCTTTTACTTCCCTTCACTGCATCAACTCCTTCTTTTGTAGACTCTTAGAGGATGTATCCTTTGAGACGCATGAAGAGTCTTTGGCTTAGGCTTCATGCAAATTTCCAAGAAGATGTGCCTAATGATAGTTTCATGGGAGTACTAGAAACCTGTAATCATTTAAATCATGAAGGGAAGTGTCAGGTAAGATATACCATCCATCAATCAACACCCATACCTTTATAGTTGAAGCCCATATTTCTAGCTGACAGTTTTATGGAGCTTTCTTCTTATCTGTCAGAAAGGAAAAGTCTTTCTGCAACATACAAAAGGTAAGCTTGTATCCTTAAAATATAGCCTATATTTGAAAACTATAAGCTACTGTATTCAACTTTCAAGGCTATCAGATACATGAAGATTTTCCATTTTAATTCAGATATGAGAAAAACTCAAAATTTCATTTATGGACCAAAATATAGATATGAAAAACATATTTCTGTTTGCAAGGCTTTAACCAATTAGTTGAAAATCGTATTTATAATTTAAATAACAGTCATGGATTTAATTTTTAGAGAAATGATCACTAAAATAATAGATATTATATTTTTAAAACATTTACTCACTAATCAATATGATATAAGTCAACTATTCATAAGTCAAAGCCATATACAATATATATTCTCCAATCGATACATTATAAGTCATGACAGTCAGCAATCTGAATAGTTTAGACCACTTGTTCACCAATTGGAATAGGAATAACGCCAATCGGTGTGAAACATGCTATTTATTCACCAATCGATATGAAACAACATTAATCGATATGAGTTAAACTAATTGGTCATCAATCGATGAGATATAACATTTATACCACCAATTGGAATGTTTTCAAACCAATCAGTATGGTGAGACATAAGTGTTCACGACAATAGATGAGAAGATTTATTCACCAATTGATAGAGCACTTTACTTCAATCGGTATGAAATTCGTTCTACAATTGATATGGACTTGAAAAAATTCTGCTAACTATTTATGACAGAGAATTGGAGTACTTACATTGATGATCTTTTGAATGATTATTTTTTCTTTATTCTCCAACTGTCAGACTTAATGAAAATTATGTGTTAACATCATAAAAATAGATTAAAACAAAATATCACTAGAATTCATATTTAAGGAGACAAATAGAGATTTAACAGATATAAGTAGACAAGCATAAGTCGTCATTTCAATTAACACAAGTCGACATGTCATCAAAAAATATATCTCAAGTCGACATGTGGTCATCACAAGTCGACATGTCTTCAAAAGGAACATATCACAGGTCGACATGTGGTTATCACAAGTCGACATTTCTTCAGAAGGAAGATATCACAAGTCGACTTGTGGTCATCACAAATCGATATTTGGTTAACACATGTCAACATGTGAACATCATGTCTGTAGATATTTGATGCAGACTATGTTGGGTGTAAAGTTGATCGAAAGAGCACGAGCGGGACTTGTCATTTCTTAAGAGGTTGCCTCATTTCGTGGTCCTCTAAAAAACATAATTACATTGCTCTCTCGATAGCTGAAGCTAAGTATATTGCAATCGGGAGTTGTTGCACACAACACAAAGCAGAAGACTATGAGATGTGTTCATCTAAAATACCATTGCTTTGCGATAATACTAGTGCCATAGATTTAACTAAGAATCATGTTCAATACTCTTGTACTAAGCACATTGAAGTATGCCATCATTTTATTAGAGATCATGTATCCAGGGGCGACATTGAATTAAATTTTATTGATACCACACACCAATTGGCTGTTATTTTTACTAAACCTTTATATGAAGACGGGTTTACTTTGATACACTGTGAATTAGGAATGGGCTCATCCTTTTCATAAGCAACAAATATTAATCTATTTCCTCCTTCTTCCTTTTTGACGATGACAAATAAGAGGAGAAATTCTATGTGAAGTCAGTATGAAATGTTTGGTTTTTGTTCTATGTGCATGTATTCAGGGGGAGCTTACAATTAGGGGGAGAATCAAAACAACATTTTGATGAATAGAGATATATGGTGACAAACTATTTGAACAAAACTTTGTGATTACATATTGTGAATGAATAGGTATATGTTTATGTTTATGTTGCCTTGATGTATTTAAAGATGTTGGTGCAAATGGATGATTTGTTAAGGAAAATGTTAATCCATCAGTGTAGATGTTTTGTCATCATCAAAAAAGGGGAGATTGTTGGATCCCTTAGAGTTTTGATGAACACAAAACACTCATGGTGTTAGCTAACAAGTTCTTGAGTTGTGTGCAGCAAGCAGGACTTTTTCCAAGAGCAATTGGACCTCCAAAGAGCTTTGTATGGTTCTTGACTTAAGGAGTCGACCTCAACTTTATAAAGGAGTCGACCCCATCTTAGCTCTAGCAAACGGAGTCGACCTCAAGATTACAAAGAAGTCGACCTCTTAAAAAAGAAGTTGGTTAATTTGGATGAAGCGAAGTCGACTCAACTTTATGAAGGAGTCGACCCCACTTCTACTCTGGAAAATGGAGTCGACCTTAGGTTTCTAAAGGAGTCGACCTCCATGAAAATCCTTTGCAAGTTCTATAGTTGCGGAGTTGACCTCAGATTTCTAAAGAAGTTGGCCTCCATACAAATGTTCTGCAAGTGCTGCAGTAGCAGAGTCGACCCCACTTCTACTCTAGGAAATAGAGTCAACCTCAACTCTTTAAGGGAGTCAACCTCTTAACAAATGTTCAACTAACATGCTAAAGTGGAGTTGACATTGACTTGTGAAGGAATCGACCTCGGGTTCAAGTGAGGTCAACCACAGTAAAAAGAGAACTTGACCTTGACCTCCAGATCTGTTCAAAATCTTTCTGACCAAGCTTGCTTTTCACCAACTCCTAAATGAATACCTCTTTGTGTTGAGAAACTATCCCTTTTATTATTATCAATCATGTTATTTTTTCTATGACAAATATTTTAAGACTTTATATATACAACAAAACCTTTTTAAAGACAATGACAAAACCCTATCAGAATATACAACCAAAAGTATTTTATTATACTACATAAACACTTGTCAAAAAATCTGTGTATCAACTCTGACAAAAAATTCTACGTTTACAGCGTATACTGTATATCAGTCTTCGACTTCAGTCTTTGACTCCAATCTCCGACTCTAGTATCCGACTCTAGTCTCCGACTCCAGTCTCTGACTTCAATCTCCGACTCCAGTCTCTGACTCCAATCTCTGACTTTGGACAACGTCAGTTTCAACTCATATCGATTACTGTTTAAGTTCACATCGACTTTCTCTTAAACATCGACTTCCTCTTAAACATCGATTACATATGTACACAGATTATGTTCACATTGATTCCATTCCACATCGATTCTCTTTGAACATCATTTGTTCTCTATTTAAATATCGATTCTCTTTGAACATCAATTCTCTCTGACTCCGACTTCAGAGAAGTCGAAGTTTAGTGTATCAACTTCTATACTTGGAAAATCCTTTTGTACAAAACTTTATAATTCATTATCTTGATTTCTTCATGAGTTCTTATTATTCATACTGGAATCCCTTTACATAACAAAATTTTCTATGAAATTTATAATTATTTTTTCTACTATCATAATATTTAAATATCTTTTGGCGGGAAAAATATTATATATCTATCTCATTTGAAGTAGCTTTTTGAGATCTGCATTGTCTATAAGCTTATCATCTCTCTCACCACCAGTAAGATGATCTTATTTCTGATCGACCAGATGGTCAAGAATTAAATGTGATAAGCTATATGGGCTATCCGTCAGAGATCTCCTGCTACATCCCTTTTGTCAGAACTCTCTTACTTTCAGCATAAAGTACCCATACTCTTGTCTGTCTATCTTTTAATGCTCTGAACTTCTATGTATCTGAGCCTACTTGCTTTATATTTCTATATGTATCTCACCTTCCTCCGAAAGCATGGAGATATCTTTCTGTCTTGTCCTTTTAGGCTTGTAGAACATTTATTAAGCATGGTCAGCCTCCAGTCTTGCACATGGAGTTCACAGAAGCATTTATGAAGTTGTCTCGCAAGCATGAAGCTACCTCCGTAGCATGAAGACGTTGGGACTCATGGAGCTAAATATTTGATGGACAAAACCTAAGAAGATCAAAGTCTTCTCTCAACAAACATCATTCAACGACTAGCTTCCAACGGCCAAAAATCCAAATGGGCAAATTTGAAGCTCATACATATAGAAGCTGAAGCTTGAAGCAAACAACAACCAACAACACAACAACAAGAAGATAGAGATACACACACATAGAAGAAGATAGAAGCCCACATTTCACTCCAATCTGAAAGCTAAAAGAGCCACTCAAAGAGAAAGAGAGCCACTCATCAAGCCTCAACTTGCAAGATCTCCATTGGCTCTAGAAGTCTTCTTCCTTGGTGGTTTTCTGCATTGCAGATATTTTCTATCCACCTTCTATTTTAGAAAGAGCTTGAACTCCACTTTCACTTTCTACTCTTTCTGAATCTTTGTGCCTGCTCATTTCTGTTGAGCAGACACACAAGTTTTCAATTTCTATGTAAGGTAACCTGCAGGGGGTTTGTACCCTGCAGTGCCCCTTTTGTGGAGGGAAGATCTACATTTGTAGATGGTATTGTACCCCTTGGTTTAAGGGAAGACTTGCTGGTTTGCAAGTAGTTATATTTCCTCTCAGTTGAACTTTTTGACAGAAACACTCTTTTATCTAAACACTTTCTTCTATACTTGCAGACCTCGTAGACCACAAAATATCAGAAGAAAAAGAAGATGAGCAACGGCTAGAACTCCAACGAATTTATTCAAATTGCTCATATAAAAGATGAAGCAAGGCTGAAGAACAAGAGAAGAGCTTTCCTAAAGACCTTTAAAGGAGTGTACATCCTATGAGGAACCAAAAAAACTCCACATACACTCAAAGGAAAAGAGAGAAAGAGCCCAAGCCCAAGAAGAAGTGTTCAAGGAACTGAAGCACTCAAGCATTCAAGCTCCTTCTCGTCTCTTTACTCTCTCTGTATGCAACTTTGTAATTTGGGGGAGAGAGTCTTTTTTCTGAGAGTTTCTTTTAGTTGGTTTTCATTTGTTCTAACTCTCAGCTTTGTTCTTTCTTTTCTAAGAAAGATCTTTGTCTAGCTGTAGGACTGTATACAGTGTAGAACCTAGCGGGGTTTAAGTCTAGCAGAACCGCACTGGGGTTTGTACCAGAAGGTTGGCTTCTTGACCTGTAAAAGAAGTAGGCTGCCTTCTTGCCCGGGAAAGAGAAGACCAGCTGGGGTACTGGGTGTTGTATTTTCCTTGAGGGGGACTGTACCTTTAGTTAGTAAAATCTCAAGAGGTTGCTTGGGGACTGGACGTAGGACTTCCATGTGGGAAGGGCCGAACCAGGATAAATTCCTTGTGTCCTTTGTGTGATTGTTTATTTGCTTCCACACTGCAACTCTCTATCATACACAACTAACCAAATTTTGAAGTGATAATTTTTTGTGTTTAAGTATATGTTTCATATTTCAGACAACCTATTCACCCCCCCCCCCTCTAGGTTAGCATGCTGTCGTACTAAAAGGGCCAACAAGTGGTATCAGAGCGAGGATCTCTGATCATTCAAGAAGATCCAATGATCTTAGAGAAGATCCATGGCAGCTCAATGATTTGCTGAAGGCCAATCAGTCACCAGACCACCATTCTTCGATGGAGAGGATTACCAATATTGTAAGATGCGAATGGAATGCTTCATTCGAGGCACAGACTTTGATCTGTGGCAAGTAATAGAGGTAGGTGATTATGTTATTGTTCCTATTCCAGATACTACTGCTATTACAGCAGGAGATAAAATTAAATTATCTTTAAACTTTAAGGCTAAGAACTATCTATGTTGCGCTTTATCTAAAAGAGAATTCAGTAGAGTATCTGCATGTAAATCTGCTAAAGAAATATGGGATAAACTGCAGATAACTTATGAAGGAACAGATAAAGTGAAACAAACTAGGATAGATATTCTTGTTTCACAATACAGACAATTTAAAATGCTTCCAAATGAAAACATTACTACTATGTATAATAGATTTTCAAGCATAGTAGTAGGTTTAAATTCTCTTGGTAAAACTCTCTCTAATGAAGAAACCGTTAGAAAGATACTTAGGTCTTTAACTCTTTCATGGACTCCTAAAGTAACTGCTATCGAAGAAGCCCATGACTTAACCAAACTTTCTATTGATAACTTAATAGGTTCCCACATGGCACATGAAATTAATATGGAGCGACTATCTGAAAGCTCATCAAAGAAAAAATGCACTAATGCTCTTAAAGCTGCAGTTGCTCCTTCCACTTCTTCTTCTTCTAGTTCCAAAAATGTAGATTCTGAAGACAGTGACGTAGATGAAGTACTGTCTGAGCTTCATAAGATTTTAAAGAAGAAGAAAAATGAATCAAGAAGGATCCAAAGGAAAGAGAAAAAGTAAAAAGAACCAGTCTGCTATGAATGCAGAAAACCTGGACATCTGAGACCAGATTGTCCAAGACTCAAGAAGACTGGTGAAACCTAAAAGTCCAAGAAACAACACAAGAAATTCCAAAGAAAAGCCATGGTGGCTGCTTGGGAAAATGATGAAGCCACAACTTCAGAATCATCAAGCTCTGATCCCGAAAAGGAGTAGGTAAGTCTAGCTCTCATGGTAGGACTAGATGAGGTACATTCTAACTCATCTTTTGATTCTTGCACAGATTCAGGATCAGAATATGAAGATTTAGAACAAGTTTTTAATGAACTTTATGATAAACACAAGGTTGTTGTAAAATAATTGAAAAATATCAAGAACAACCTTACTTGCTTGGAAAACACTAATTCTGGTCTTAAATCAGAAATGGAACAATTAGAAGAACAATTAAAAGAATGTAAAGATAATAATTATCTTTTAAATGAAGATTTGAAAAGTAAGAATAATGAGAAGTTAGAGTTAGAAGAAAAATTAAAAACTTTAACTGATGAAAATCTGTATTTAAAAGAATCAGTTAGAAAATTAACTAAAGGGAAAATATCTTTAGCCTTATGCTTAAAAGAATCAAAATATGGAAATAACAAACAATAGCTTGGTTACATACCTCCGGAAAAAGGAAAACAAGCCAAAATTTCAGGAAAATATTCATTACCAAAATTTGTAAAAGAAACCAAGGTGCCTCAGAAAAAGGCACTTGTAAAAGAAAAGGTCTCCAAAAATTGTGTTCTAGACAGACATTACAAAGAAAATAAGAACTGCAAAACAAATTATATTCATTGTTGTTCACATTGCAATAAATTGGGACACACAGTAAACACCTGCACAACAAGGCACCTAGTATGGATTCCGAAAGGATATTTTTATGCATCTAACCATCAAGGACCCAAAAAGATTTAGGTACCTACTTCTGAATAAGTTGTTTGCAGGATAGCCTTGGAGCATCAGGAACATACGATGCTCAAGGCATTGATGGCTACCAGCTCTTCATCCAACTCATATCAGAAGAAGAAAGTACTCACTAATTTATTTTTAAATTTTAGTATTACTAACAACTATTTGCAAGTCTCATTCAGATAGTCTCTCATTCAGGTAGAGTTATTCATTAATGTCAATCATTGTTGAACCCCTTAATGGTAAGAAATTTTCACAAAGGGGAGAGAATGCATGGTAAGATCCTTTTTTTTTTGTTAGTGACAAAAAGGGGGAGAGTATGCATTATCTATGAATTTTCTGTATTTTTATGCCTTAAGTATTTTTGTCAGAAAATTCTCATAAATTTTGTCATCACCAAAAATGGAGAGATTGTTGAACCACTCTATATTTTACCCTTATATTTTGGTGATAACAAAATTTATGATTAATTAAATATTATTAAATACATTTAATATCATGTTTTCCTAATAAATATAAATTTATGATATTTTTGGTGATAATAAAACTTATGATTAATTAAATATTAGTAAATATATTTAATATTATATTTTTCCTAATAAATATAAATTTATGGAATTATCATTGTGTGTTTTGCACAAAAAAGCTAAATCGATGTCCATTCAATATACATTGATTTCAGTTCATAAAGTGCCACATCGATTTGCTTTAAAACATGGATTTCACAGCAACATCGATTTGCTTGAAAACATGGATTTGCCTCTCACATCGATTTGATAAGTGAAACATCAATTTACCTCTCACATAGATTTGATAAGTGAAACATCGATTTTCTCTCTTAAGGATTTGATAAGTGAAATATGGATTTTCTCTCACATCGATTTGCTCTCATAAGGATTTAATAAGTGAAACATTGATTTGCTCTCACATGGATTTGCTCACACATGGATTTGCTCTCATAACGATTTGATAAGTGAAACATGGATTTGCTCTCACATCGATTTGCTCTCATAAGGATTTGATAAGTGAAACATAGATTCGCTTAAAAACATGGATTTGCCTCAAACATGGATTTGCTTCTCACATGGATTTCATAAGTGAAACATGAATTCGCTTGTAAAACATGGATTTCAACATGGATTTCACTTAAACATCAATTTTCTTATATTTCAAAATGTTTTTGACATCTAGTGAAAGTCAAATATATTTCTAATAGAAGATCTCTTTTATCTTTCCAGATCTCTCCTCTCTTATCAGAACAAAAAGAACTTATCTACCACTTCTGGATGACAGCAGAAACATAGAGGTATGAGCCTTTTCGATAGAAACAATCTTTTACCTAAACACTTTCTTCTATGCTTGCATACCTCGTAGACCACAAAAATATCAGAAGAAAAAGAAGATGAGCAACGGCTAGAACTCCAACGGATTTATTCAAATTGCTCATATAAAAGATGAAGCAAGGCTGAAGAACAAGAGAAGAGCTTTCCTTAAGATCTTTAAAGGAGTGTACATCCTGTGAGGAATCAAAAAAACTCCACATACACTCAAAGGAAAAGAGAGAAAGATCCTGAGCCCAAGAAGAAGTGTTCAAGCAACTGAAGCACTCAAACATTCAAGCTCCTTCTCCTCTCGTCACTCTCTCTGGGTGCAACTTTGTAATTTGGGGGAGAGAGTCTTTTTGCTGAGAGTTTCTTTTAGTTGGTTTTCATCTGTTCTAACTCTCAGCATTGTTCTTAATTTTCTAAGAAAGATCTTTGTCCAGCTGTAGGACTCTATACAGTGTAGAACCTAGCTGGGGGTTTAAGTCTAGCAGAACCGCACTGGGGTTTATACCAGGAGGTTGGCTTCTTGACCTGTAAACGAAGTGGGCTGCCTTCTTGCCCGGGAATGAGAAGAAGACCAGTTGGGGTGCTGGGTGTTGTATTGTCCTTGAGGGGACTGTACCCTTGGTTAGTAAAATCCCAAGAGGTTTCTTGGGGACTGAACGTAGGACTTCCATGTGGGAAGGGCCGAACCAGGATAAATTTCTTGTGTCTTTTGTGTGATTGTTTATTTGCTTCCGCACTGCTACTCTCTATCACACTCAACTAACCAAACTTTGAAGTGATATTTTCTATGTTTAAGTTTCTGTTTCAGATTTCAAACAACCTATTGACCCCCCCCCCCCCCCCCTCTAGGTTAGGTTGCTGTCGTACCAAAAGGGCCAACAGAAACAATCACACAAGTGAATTGTTGTGGAAAAACTGCAGTGGAGAAATCTAGAAGGGGGGGGGGGTTGAATAGATTTCACTATATTTTGAAAAACACTTGATCAGGATCTTAGATAGATTGGATTGAGAGTGAAATCTAAATATTAATGACAATTCTGAGCGAATTAGACAAGTTGGATGATGAAATTCTAGCGAGCCTATCAAGCATCTAACGCAAGAGACAAGCAAACCACAATGACAAAGAGATTTAGGGTGTTTCGGATTACACAACAGTGTATCCTACATCAACCATCCATACACACACACACAATTGTGGCTTATCTTGCCAATTCAGAAAAGTCACAACACACCACACGCACTCTGAGAATTAGAAATCTCAGATTCAACCACACACACGAAATTGGGCACAAGGACTGTACCAATTTCACAAAGCACACACTCTAGAATGTATTTGAGATGATGAACCAGACAAAATAGTTGAAAACCAAAGTTGGAAGTATATGGTTCGAAGGTCCCTATTTTTGCTTCAACGAAGCGAACCAGCTCTTCTGCTCTATCTTCAGGAAGAAGAATCTGAAGACTTGAATCCTTTCTCTAGATGGATCATCCAAGTTGCATGATGCTTCAATTCCTTCAAATCTGGAAGCACATCGCCAGGTTGAAGTCTTCTTCTGGAATCGGCTGGAGAACTCTGGAAGCTTGGAGAACAGATGAATGCTTCGATGTTATATCACTTAAAGCCAAGTGGATAAGGGGCTTTTATAGTCATAAAGGTCCACAAAATATCCTGGAATCTGGGGGCACGGAAATTTCTGCTTAAAAAGGCCATAGCACAAACATCCACGTGTCTCAGCAATTTGGATTCTGCAAAAAATTTGAAGTGTGTCGACACTACATACAGATGTGTCGACACACCAAGCATCAGCCTCAAACTGATCTTCTGGGACAGTATACTATTGTCGACACACAGCTGGACTGTGTCGACACCACTGGGCACTTGCTGAAATCATGGTTCTGGGACAGTGAACTAGTGTCGACACACAGCTGGAATTTGTCGAGACCACTGGACATGTCTTCTCTCTTTTGCTTGAGCTACACATGGAAAAACAATGTGAGGTTTAAATAAGATATGATCAACATGATTTCCACATATTTATGAATCATATTTAGTCATCATCGAAATAAGAGATCCAACAATCTCCCCTTTTTTTGATGATGGCAACTATGATTCATCAATTTGATTTGATTTCTCACAAATGTGAAACATAGCAATGAAATTCAAGATTTTGATCACTTCAACAACAATCAAGTCATCCATTTGTCACTTTCAAAAAGATCAAACATACAAGTGTTAAATTACCAAAGTATCCATCATCCAAAATGTATATATCCATTCAATAGCATGTTAAAAGACAACATCCAAAATAAACAAGACAACCAAAATGATAAATAGTTCTTTAGCCCAGCCAAACTTGTAAGGCCCTCGAATTTCCGTCGCATTATTTGTATTTATGTGTCTGTATATTTGTGCTTGTGTATGTATATACATATTTACGTACGTATTAATTAGCACAATTACGTGTGCATGTGTTTATACTAGATGTAAATAATGCATGTATCGAATGGTGATAGTATGGATACACTACCATATACATATTTCATGTATATATGCATGGCATGCATAGTTTTCTGCATGTTTTAGAGTTCTGGTCGAAGGCTAGATTGGCGTCAATACCAGGACGCCGAGGAGGTGTCAGCGTCCACCCATGGACGCCAACACTAATCCTGGCGTCAAACGATGTGGACGCTGATTTCCCTGACCTACATGCGTTGCAGAGCCAGAAATTTTGGAAACAAGGAAGCTCACCCATTGGGGAGCTGTCCCCAACGGCTCTGAGAGCCATCTTATCACCCTGTGAGTGGGAGAGAAATCTCTCCCATATATCCAACCCGAATCTGCTCCCCAACCCCTCTCTCTTCACCCTTTTGCAAGAGAGAAACAAGAAGAGAAAAACCCTATTTCGGACTGTGAGAAAACCCCATCTTTGCAGCCCAAAAATCCGAGCTTCTGAAGCTTTGTCCGGCGTTCTACTGCAACTGGAGGCTAGAGGGATCATCGAGGAAGGCCTCCCCGACACTTCTTGCTGTGGAGATCATCCAGGAGCCCGGAGGAAGGAGATCTTGGAGGACATTTCTGCACTTCTTGGGACTGCCCAAGGAGGGCTTCACCAGCACTTTTGACTCCTTAGGAGTGTTTCTAAAAGGCAAGTGACCCTACCATAAGGTTCCCGTATGAGTCTAGGATGGTTTTTCAATTTTTATGAATTTTCCCTCGTGTCCTAGACCCTCAGATTCACCCTATCTTGAGAGCTTGGGTCTGTGTTCTACACAGACCTGCATTAACGGCAAGGTCCCTGGACGCTGAGATCATGATTGGCGTCCATCGACTATGCCGCGGACATTGAATTAGCGGCCAGAGACCGCCGCCAAGTTCATCTGGACAGAACAGTGAACTGTTCTGCCCTCCTATACGATTATTTTCGATGGGTTTTCCGTGATGAGGATATATGGTAACCCTATGCACTATGTATACTGGTAAATGTGGTGTGTGGATGAGTTATGATGTGTGGTGGTGAATGTTAGAGATTATTATCCCATGAAATTTCAAGCATGATTTGTTGGTGATCTTGCCAATCCATCTTTTATGATTAGGACTAGTCTGAGTGTCCTAAGTTTTGTCAGATCATGAAGTTAGTGGATTAGTATATGTGTACTCAAATTTTGATGAATTGTCCATGCTTGCATAAATTGCTATTAACTTCGGTTCGGTAAATAAAAAGGCATGCAAAAAAGAATTGTTGTGATCGATTTATGGTTGTATGATTTAGGGTAATTCTGTATTTTCAGATCATGCATATAACAGTTAGTCTCTGTTCAGACAGTAAGTGGCAAAAATGTATGATGGTGTTAAACTCTATGTCAACTTAAATTATGAATGGCATGCTAAATAGGTAATTGATTTTCTGTAAATTCTATTTAGCTCAGAAAAATCTGAAAAATTGAAGGTATGATCTTGAACCTAAATATAGCATGTGGTTAAATTTCTAGGTCATTTGGACCAGTATATAAGGAGTTCTGTATTTTTCCATGAGAAATGTAAAAATTTATACATGTCATCGTAAAGTGATTAGATATCGTTTAAACCCAACCTGATTGGTGAATTTACTATGTGTTAAACTCCTGAAATCTGTAGTGTCATGTCAGGAAAACAGAGATATGCATGTGAGTGAGAAAGTGAATGGGATGAAAAGTGATATGTGTAAAACCATGTGTAAATCGGTAAAATGTGTAAATGTGTAACTGTGCCAATGTGACACTGCTTCCGAAGAGGGCAGTCAAACTGTATCAGGGAAAAGTCCCCCTGAGAAAGTTCAATGTGTAAGTGACCCTAAGGGCATTAGGGGGAAATCCTGGAGGTGGACAAGTACCACTGGTTAGGGTGGAGACTTGTTCTCCCGGTCTGCGCAGTCCAAGAGTCGCCATTGTAATACCTAGATGGCGTCTATGTGTAATGTGATGTGTATATGTCCTTCTTTGGTGGTTTGGACTATGTGTCACGGCACCTAAAATGTGAATGTGTGATGTGTATGTGTTCATGTGTTAATGTGTATGTGAACAATGTGAAATGTGTATGTGCAAAGTGCAACCATGTGAATTGAAAACTTGTGTAAAGAAAATGTGAAACTAAAAATGTGAGAACATGACATTGAAATCCATGTGAGACAAATCTGAAACCATGTGAAATCAGTAATTTCATGTTGTTATCATCATGTTTATATGTGCGAAAATGTCTAGAATCCATGTTAGGGATAATTGATGAGCACGTGTACAAAATAGTATGATTGGTTGTTCACATAGTATGTTTTAAACAATATTGTTAGCTCTCATGTGTAGGTTTACAGCCATTAAACCATGTGAAACCAGCAACTTAAAGCATGTGAAAATGTCTATGTATGTACGTAAGAACATGTAAAACGCATGCTAGTTGTGTTTTCTTTCCATATATGCATAGTGTTCATGTTGGTAGCTCTCATGTCTTGGTTCTTTAAAGGCAAAATTTCACGAGTAAATTGAATAGAGAGCATGTGATAGGTAAGTTTTATTCTTAGAAATCTGAAAGCATGATCTATGTATTAAATTGTAACTTTCATGATAGGTTGCAACTTTCAAATGACTAGCATGCCATATGTTGAAATTTGTGAATGTGCATGTAGAAACCGCTATGACTTATACGTGTATGTTATGAGTAGTGTTGCTTGCTGAGTCTTTAAGACTCACTTCTTGCTTCGGCGTACAGGTATAGACGGTGACGAGACTCTTGTGGAGGAGACGGTAGAGACGGACTCCGAGCGCGGAGTTTAGATTGTTGGAGCAGTGTACCCTTTTTGTGTTTTCATAGTATGCAAAAGTGACATTGTACTAGAAATCATGAGGAAATTGTATAAGTGTGGACATTGTGTACTTAATTTTCAGCAATTTAATTATGTGAACTTTTAAGTTCTTTAAGGTTATTGCAATTTCATGTATGTTAAATGTGGATGATGAATGAATGAAGATAGTTGTCTTTTACTTCCGCTACTCTGTCGTATATTCGCGTGTATCTCATCTGTTTGTATTGTTTGGGTAAATGTCCCACTGTGACGACGCTTGCTATACCGACGTGGGTTGGTATAACCGTACCGGTATAATGAGGGCCGTCACAGAGATTGGTATCAGAGCGACCGGTTGAGATTGCACATGAATATACCTAAGTCATCATCCCCATTGCATGCTAAGTATGTCCACATGTGTAGAAAACAGTAATAAGAAGTGAAAGATAGATAAGAAAATGGTTAGAAAACTTAGTAACCAAGCTCTAATAGTGGCTGAAATTTTATTTCAGCCATGGCTTCGAGAGGTAGGCGAGGTGGAGCGTCGGCCCGTGAGGACGAGCCGCGACGTGATGAGCAGGTGGAGCAACAGGCCCCGGCACCACAAGGCCCTGTACTTCCCCCACCGCCGCCTGTGGACTATGGAGTATTCATGCAAGGTCTGGTGCAAGCCATGCAGACGCAGGCTCATACCCAGGCAGCACTCCAGGCACAGTTGGAGGCTCAGGTTAGATAATTAAATGATTAATAGTCTATTTTAAATTGCTTATGTGATATTATGTTGATGGTATATTGTTTGATGTGTGATGTAGCAGGGTCAGGCACCAGCTCAGGACCATGGTGGACCTCCCATCATGGAGCGATTCAAGAGGATGACCCCACCCTCTTTTAAGGGGGAGAGTGATCCATTAATGGCAGAAAGTTGGTTAAGGGAGACAGAGAAAATCTTCCGAGCCATCAGGTGCCCTGATGAGGATAAGGTGACATTAGCCACCTACATGCTACAGGTAGACTTTTAATTTTGTATGTTTGTATGTTCTACTTAAGTTAGAATTTGTTAGTTGGTGCTTATGAAGGTGTATTGCAGGAGAGAGCGGATGTATGGTGGTCCTCCCTACTACGTACACGCTTTGAGGACGGAGCAGTAGACGTGGCGTGGGACGCGTTCGTGAGGCTCTTTCGAGCCAAGTTCGTCCCAGAGCATATCCAGGACAAAATGGAGCAGGAATTTCTCTCCCTGACGCAAGGCTCCATGACTGTGCTGGAATACGAGGCAAGGTTTTCTGAACTTTCTAAGTATGCACCGCATATCGTAGAGGATGAGCGCAGAAAGATGAAGAAATTCGTGATGGGACTCAAGCCATCACTGCGGACGAGACTCGTGGCGTTTGACCACCGCACGTTGGACGAGGCCCTCAGTGCTGCCTGCAGGCAGGAGGGAGAAATGGAGCAATATCTGGAGGAAAAGAAGGCTTCGCAGAAGAGGCCGACAGCGACATTCCAGCGGCAGGACAAGAAGAAAATGGTGTACCAGACACCGCAGCGATCTGTGACAGTCAACAGCTCTCAGGTACCTTCTATACGTTCCCCTAGTGTGAAGAAAGAGTGTCCCCATTGTGGGAAGACACATGGTGGTTCAGAGTGTTGGTTGGTAGAGGGTAGATGCTTGAAGTGCGGGAGCAGCGACCACAAGATCAAAGACTGCCCAAGACTTCAGCAGGGAGCTCAGCGTGGAGCGCCAGCCCTAGCAGTAGCGGCAGCCGCGCCAGCTACAGGAAGACCAGGAAGGCCTCGAGCCCCAGCTCGAGTGTTTGCTTTAGCTCGCTAGGACGCCGAGCAGGCGGAGCATGTCACCGAAGGTACGGTTTTGCTTTTATGTGTGCACGCTCGGGTTTTGTTTGATACGAGTGCTACTCACTCGTTCATTTCCGAGTGGTTCGCTAGGCAGTTAGCCCTAGAGTCAGGCGTAGAGTCTGAGGATTTAGAGGTCCCTTTGTCTGTGCACACCCCTACGGGTACGGTATCGACTAGGAAGTGCATTCCGTCGTTACCTGTGTGCATTGAGGATAGAATCCTAGATGGGTGTTTCTTCTTGCTAAAGATGAAGGACTATGATGCTATTCTTGGTCTGGATTGGCTAGAGGAGCACTATGCGTTAGTGGATTGTCGTCGGAAGAGGATTGTTTTCCGCATTCCTGGTGAGGACGAGTTCTCTCATCCCTTGCCAAGGAACTTGGCTGGAAAGTTAGTCATCTCTGCCATGAAGGCGATGCGCATGGTAAACAAGGGTTGTGACGCTTTTCTTGCCAGCGTGGTGTTAGTGCCAAGACTGATGAGTCACTTACTCTTGCGGAGATTGAGGTAGTGCAGATTTTCCAGATGTCTTTCCTGATGACTTGTCTGGATTGCCACCGGATAGAGAGATAGAGTTTACCATAGAGTTGCTTCCGGGCACCTCTCCTATCTCGAAGGCTCCATATCGGATGGCACCTGCGGAGTTAGCCGAGTTGAGGAGGCAGTTGCAAGAGTTGCTTGATAAGGGATTTATTCGCCCTAGTGTTTCCCCTTGGGGCGCACCTGTATTATTCGTCAAGAAGAAAGACGGGTCACTTAGGTTGTGCATTGACTATAGGAAGTTGAACCAAGTGACTGTGAAGAACAGGTATCCCTTACCTCGTATTGATGACTTGTTTGACCAGTTGCGAGATGCATCAGTCTTTTCTAAGATTGACTTGCGATCTGGTTATCATCAGTTGAGGATTCGGAGTGAGGATGTGTCCAAGACGGCATTTAGATCCCGTTATGGACATTATGAGTTCTTGGTCCTTCCTTTCGGATTGACCAACGCCCCTGCAGCGTTCATGGATCTCATGAACCGGGTGTTTAGGCCGTATTTAGATAGCTTTGTCGTAGTGTTTATTGACGATGTGTTGGTCTATTCTCCGGATGAGGCCACCCACCGTCAGCATTTGAGGTTAGTGTTAGAGGTTCTTCGTGAGCACAAGCTGTATGCAAAATTCAGCAAGTGCGATTTTTGGTTGCGCGAGGTTCATTTCCTCGGGCATGTTATCTCCGCGCTGGTGTTGCAGTTGATCCAGCGAAGGTCCAGGCAGTTATGGATTGGGAGGTTCCCAAGACCCCTTCGGAGATTCGTAGTTTTATTGGGTTAGCTGGTTACTATCGGCGATTCATTGAGGGTTTCTCATCCATCGCCGCCCCCTTGACAAAGCTAACCAGGAAGGGTGAGAGGTTCGTATGGTCTGAGGCATGTGAGCGTAGCTTCCAGCTATTGAAGGCTAAGCTTACTTCTGCTCCGGTATTGGTATTGCCTAGTGGTCTAGAGGGCTTTGCCATTTATACGGATGCGTCTCGGATCGGTTTAGGCTGTGTGCTCATGCAGCAAGAAAGGGTAGTGGCTTATGCTTCTCGTCAGTTAAAGGAGCATGAGAGGAACTATCCGACTCATGATTTGGAGCTCGCAGCAGTGGTTCATGCACTAAAGATCTGGAGGCACTATCTTTATGGTGTCAGATTTGAGGTGTTTACTGACCACAAGAGCTTAAAGTATCTTTTCTCCCAAAAGGAATTAAACCTGAGGCAGAGAAGATGGATTGAGTTCTTGAAGGACTATGACTTCGACCTTCAGTATCACCCTGGAAAGGCGAATGTCGTAGCGGATGCTCTTAGTAGAAAGAGGTCTTCGCTCCAGCAGGATTGGAAGATGTTGGAGGATGCGGCGTACTCTATGACCGAGTTAGAGCCATCGCTGTGTCAGGCTTTTGTAGCTCAGCTATCCCTTAGATCCTCGGTTTTGGATGAGGTGATCGAGCAACAGGAAGCCGACCCTAGATTGTTAGAATTAGTGGGTAAGGCGGGCATTGCTCGTGATGAGGACGGTGTGATTAGATTTCAGCACCGTGTTTGTGTCCCTGATTTAGTAGATGTCCGTGAGCATGTGTTAGCAGAGGCTCATAGATCGCGATTCTCTATTCATCCGGGTAACACTAAGATGTATCAAGACCTGAAAGATCATTTTGGTGGTCCGGCATGAAGAAGGATGTTGCGGATTATGTGTCTAGTGTTAGTGTGTCAGCAAGTGAAGGCCGAGCGACAGCGACCATCCGGCCTTATGCAGAGGATGGATATCCCAGTATGGAAGTGGGAAGCTGTCACTATGGACTTCGTTTCGGGTTTGCCTCGATCTAGAAGGGGCAATGACTCGATTTGGGTAGTTGTAGATAGATTCTCGAAGACTGCTCATTTCTTGCCTATGAAGAAGAAGCAGTCAGTAGAGAGTTTAGCTAGATTGTATGTTAGTGGTATCATTAGATTGCATGGTGTGCCGAAGTCGATCATTTCGGATCGAGATCCGAGATTTACTTCGAGGTTGTGGAAGGGTCTTCAGGATGCGTTAGGTTCGGAGCTGAAGCTCAGTTCGGCGTTTCATCCCCAGACCGATGGACAGTCCGAGAGGACTATCCAGACGCTCGAGGATATGTTGAGAGCGTGTGTTCTGGATTGGAAGGATGATTGGGAGCGTCATTTACCTCTTGTGGAGTTCGCATACAACAACAGCTTTCATGCTAGTATTGGTATGGCTCCATTCGAGGCGTTGTATGGTAGGCCCTGCAGATCTCCGTTATGTTGGGAGGAGACTGGTGATAGGCAGTTGATCGGACCGGAGTTAGTTCAGGAAACTTCGGATAAGATCCAGCTTATCAGGAAGAGGCTTGTTGCGGCACAGGATAGGCAGAAGAGTTATGCCGACAACAGGAGAAAGGATTTGGAGTTCGAGGTTGGCGATCATGTCTTCTTGAAGATATCGCCTACTCGTGGTGTCGTCAGATTTGGCAGGCATAGCAAGCTAAGCCCTAGATTCATTGGCCCATATGAGATTCTCAACGTTTGGGCAGCGTGGCATATGAGCTAGCATTACCCCCAGCTTTGGCTAGCGTTCACCCTGTATTCCACGTATCTATGCTCAGGAAGTATGTCCGAGATCCGTCTCATGTGATTAGTCATGAGCCAGTGGAGATCCAGCCAGATCTTTCGTATGTCGAGCAACCAGTAGCCATTCTTGACCGGAAGGTTCAGCATCTCCGGAACAAGAGTATTGCGTCGGTGAAAGTTCTATGGCGGAACTTCTCACGAGAGGAGGCTACTTGGGAGCTTGAGGATGCGATGAAGAAGAAGTATCCCTTTTGTTTGAGTAGTGTCGTTCTAACTTCGAGGACGAAGTTTCTTTAAGGGGGAGAGGGTGTAAGGCCCTCGAATTTCCGTCGCATTATTTGTATTTGTGTGTGTGTATATTTGTGCTTGTGTATGTATATACATATTTACGTACGTATTAATTAGTACAATTACGTGTGCATGTGTTTATACTAGATGTAAATAATGCATGTATTGAATGGTGATAGTATGGATACACTACCATATACATATTGCATGTATATATGCATGGCATGCATAGTTTTCTGCATGTTTTAGAGTTCTGGCCGAAGGCCAGATTGGCGTCAACCCAGGTCGAGGGTGTCAGCGTCCACCCATGGACGCCAACACTAATCCTGGCGTCTAACGATGTGGACGCCGATTTCCTGACCTGCATGCGTTGCAGAGCCAGAAATTCTAGAAACAAGGAAGCTCACCCATTGGGGAGCTGTCCCCAACGGCTCTGAGAGCCATCTTATCACCCTGTGAGTGGGAGAGAAGTCTCTCCCATATATCCAACCCGAATCTGCTCCCCAACCCCTCTCTCTTCACCCTTTTGCAAGAGAGAAACAAGAAGAGAAAAACCCTATTTCGGACTGTGAGAAAACCCCATCTTTGCAGCCCAAAATCTGAGCTTCTGAAGCTTTGTCCGGCGTTCTACTGCAACTGGAGGCTAGAGGGATCATCGAGGAAGGCCTCCCCGACATTTCTTGCTGTGGAGATCATCCAGGAGCCCGGAGGAAGGAGATCTTGGAGGACATTTCTGCACTTCTTGGGACTGCCCAAGGAGGGCTTCACCAGCACTTTTGATCCCTTAGGAGTGTTTCTAAAAGGCAAGTGACCCTACCATAAGGTTCCCGTATGAGTCTAGGATGGTTTTCAATTTTTATGAATTTTCCCTCGTGTCCTAGACCCTCAGATTCACCCTATCTTGAGAGCTCGGGTCTATGTTCTACACAGACCTGCATTAACGGCAAGGTCCCTGGACGCTGAGATCATGATTGGCGTCCATCGACTATGCCACTGATATTGAATTAGCGGCCAGAGACCGCCGCCAAGTTCATCTGGACAAAACAGTGAACTGTTCTGCCCTCCTATACGATTATTTTTGATGGTTTTTCCGTGATGAGGATATATGGTAACCCTATACACTATGTATACTGGTAAATGTGGTGTGTGGATGAGTTATGATGTGTGGTGGTGAATGTTAGAGATTATTATCCCATGAAATTTCAAGCATGATTTGTTGGTGATCTTGCTAATCCATGTTTTATGATTAGGACTAGTCTGAGTGCCATATGTTTTGTCAGATCATGAAGTTAGTGGATTAGTATATGTGTACTCAAATTTTGATGAATTGTCCATGCTTGCATAAATTGCTATTAACTTCGGTTCGGTAAATAAAAAGGCATGCAAAAAGAATTGTTGTGATCGATTTATGGTTGTATGATTTAGGGTAATTCTGTATTTTCAGATCATGCATATAACAGTTAGTCTCTGTTCAGACAGTAAGTGGCAAAAATGTATGATGGTGTTAAACTCCATGTCAACTTAAATTATGAATGGCATGCTAAATAGGTAATTGATTTTCTGTAAATTCTATTTAGCTCAGAAAAATCTGAAAAATTGAAGGTATGATCTTGAACCCGAAAATAGCATGTGGTTAAATTTCCAGGTCATTTGGACCAGTATATAAGGAGTTATACACTTTTCCATGAAATGTAAAAATTTATGCATGTCATCGTAAAGTGATTAGATATCGTTTAAACCCAACCTGATTGGTGAATTTACTGTGTGTTAAACTCATGAAATCTATAGTGTCATGTCAGGAAAACAGAGATATGCATGTGAGTGAGAAAGTGAATGGGATGAAAAGTGATATGTGTAAAACCATGTGTAAATCGGTAAAATGTGTAAATGTGTAACTGTGCCAATGTGACACTGCTTCCGTAGAGGGCAGCGGAACTGTATCAGGAAAAAGTCCCCCTGAGAAAGTTCAATGTGTAAGTGACCCTAAGGGCATTAGGGGGAAATCCTGGAGGTGGACAAGTACCACTGGTTAGGGTGGAGACTTGTTCTCCCGGTCTGCGCAGTCCAAGAGTCGCCATTGTAATGCCTAGATGACGTCTATGTGTAATGTGATGTGTATATGTCCTTCTTTGGTGGTTTGGACTATGTGTCACGGCACCTAAAATGTGAATGTGTAATGTGTATGTGTTCATGTGTTAATGTGTAAGTGAACAATGTGAAATGTGTATGTGCAAAGTGCAACCATGTGAATTGGAAACTTGTGTAAAGAAAATGTGAAACTAAAAATGTGAGAATATGACATTGAAATCCATGTGAGACAAATCTGAAACCATGTGAAATCAGTAATTTCATGTTGTTATCATCATGTTTATATGTGCGAAAATGTCTAGAATCCATGTTAGGGATAATTGATGAGCACGTGTACAAAATAGCATGATTGGTTGTTCACATAGTATGTTTTAAACAATATTGTAGCTCTCATGTGTAGGTTTACAGCCATTAAACCATGTAAAACCAGCAACTTAAAGCATGTGAAAATGTCTATGTATGTGCTTAAGAACATGTAAAATCCATGCTAGTTGTGTTTTCCCTTCATATATGCACAGTGTTCATGTTGGTAGCTCTCATGTCTTGGCTCTTTAAAGGCAAAATTTCACGAGTAAATTGAATAGAGAGCATGTGATAGGTAAGTTTTATTCTTAGAAATCTGAAAGCATGATCCATGTATTAAATTGTAGAACTTTCATGATAGGTTGCAACTTTCAAATGACTAGCATGCCATATGTTGAAATTTGTGAATGTGCATGTAGAAACCGCTATGACTTATACGTGTATGTTATGAGTAGTGTTGCTTGCTGAGTCTTTAAGACTCACTTCTTGCTTCGGCGTACAGGTATAGACGGTGACGAGACTCTCGTGGAGGAGACGGTAGAGACGGACTCCGAGCGTGGAGTTTAGATTGTTGGAGCAGTGTACCCCTTTTGTATTTTCATAGTATGTAAAAGTGACATTGTACTAGAAATCATGAGGAAATTATATAAGTGTGGACATTGTGTACTTAATTTTCAGCAATTTAATTATGTGAACTTTTAAGTTCTTTAAGGTTATTGCAATTTCATGTATGTTAAATGTGGATGATGAATGAATGAAGACAGTTGTCTTTTACTTCCGCTACTCTGTCGTATATTCGCGTGTATCTCAGCTGTTTGTATTGTTTAGGTAAATGTCCCACTGTGACGACGCTTGCTATACCGACGTGGGTTGGTATAACCGTACCGGTATAATGAGGGCCGTCACAAAACTAGTCCTTCTCTCCCTTTGACATCATCAAAATAAAACAAGAAACATCAAGTAGATGGAGGTGGAGGAGGAATTGGTAGTAAAATGCTTTCAATGTTCTTCATCCTTGCTTCCAAAGCAGACATATTGGTTCTCAGTCGTGTTTGCATAGTAGATAGTCTGGTGTGCAAAAGATCTTCCATTCTATGATGGTTTTCATACATGTTCTCTTGGAAGACACCAAGACTATGAGCTGAATGTTGAGAAGCAGTAGATGAACTAGGAACTATGCCATGTTGCCTGAAATTACTGAAATCTATCCTGAGATCTGCTCTCTCCTGATCAATATGAGCAATGAGTGTCTTTACTCTATCCATATCTTCAACAATATGAGCAAAGGACAAACGACTCTTAGACACTTGAATCACAGTTTCTTTGCTGGTTTGAAGTCCTTGTAGAGTGTTTTCCAAGATTGAAGCTAGAACTCCTTGAGTCTTGAGCTGAAGATCTTGGAGTTGGGTGCAAGCATCACCCAAAGTCCTAATCAATCTGTTGAACCTCCTAGTGGCATGCTCAGCTGCTTCTTGTTGTCTTACAAACTGTGCATTAACTGAATTTTCCAACCTTTGAATTCGAAGCTCAAATCTATCAGACATTTCTCTCATTGATGAATTGAGGGTATCAAACTGAACTTGGAGAAACTTATAGAGTTCAGGTGGAACAGAAGATCCACCAGAAGAAGTGGAAGCTGAGCTATGATGTTGATGGAAAAAATTTGGAGGGACAAGCATATTTGAAGGAGGAGGAGATGCATGAGGTGTAGGTGGAATTGGAGTTTCATGAGGAACCTCAACCTCAGCAAATGTCTGTTCCACTAAATCAGCTTGTGGAGCAACAACTTCCGGAGCTTGTTCTTCTACTACAATTTTTGCTTGTGGTCTAGCTCTGGCTCTACAACTAGCCCTCTAATCACTTGATCTTCGTCAATTCTAAATCCCATGAACTTTTGCAAATGATGCAGGCAATAAATGTTGTTCTGTGGAATCTTTTGAACCTTTTCATTCGCAAAGGAAACTCCATAATGCTTGAAAACAGCAGTCAAATGGGAAACATAAGGTAAAGATCGGTGAAGATCTTTCCTATTTGTTTCAGACATGATTTGAGTCCTGATCAGGTTCAAATTTACATGAATATTCTTCTTCATGCAGTATATCACAAATCTTTGAATATCAGTTAGTCTATTCCTACCACCACCCTGAGGTGTGATAATGGTGGTAAGGATGTGATGAACCAAACGAAGAATTGGAGGAAAAGTATTGGTGTTAAATCTTGTGACATGAGTTTGTCGAGAATTCTTCTTATCATGTGGAACACCAGTAAGAAGTGTGTAAGCTTCATGAAGATCAAACTCAAACTCACTATAGTCTTCACCATCATTAGGGAAATGAAACAGTTCAGAAGCCAGTTCATAAGTAAAAAGGATAGGAACACCTTTTGACTTCAGACTTGAAGCCCTCTGGAACATCCACCAAGTTCAAGTAGAATTCTTGAACCAGACAGTGATAAAAAGTTCTGAACTCTGAAATAAATTGCAACCATGCTTGAAATTGAAAGAAGGGGATAAATTCTGGGAATGCAAGTGCAAAAGCTTCGTCAAACAGTTCGACAGCCCTAGTCTTGAGAATGGACCTTCCTTCTGTAGCAATCTGCTGGGATGGGGTGACCACCGGAGTCTCAGAAGAATCAGAGTATTCAGAAGATGACTTTGCTTCACTTGAGTCACTAGAATCTGGAAGAATCTTCCTCCTAAGGTAGAGAGATTAAATAGGAGACTTGCCTTTACTTTGAGGAGTTTGCCTTCCCCTTTTGGATGGAGTCTCGGAAGGAGAGGACACACCTTTTCTCTTGGAAAGAACATTCTGAAACTTGCTCCTCCTTTCAATTGGGGTTCTTCAATCACAATGCCCCTTGCAGTAGCCCTGGACTTGGCTCCTCTCCTTGGAGTTTGTTTGGGAGGCATGATGGAGGGAAGGATGAGAAGGGATGAAGGTTGGACAGGTTGAAGAGAGAAAACTGGAAACGCAGGGGATCGTTTCCTAGAAGGTTGAAGGAGGGAAGAGTTTGAATGGTGTGGGAATCGCAAGTGGTAGGGTCGACCTGGGTTTTAGGGCATATAAAAAGGCTTTCGACACCACAAGAAGGGGATTAGATGAACTGTCGGTTCATTTAACCCTAACAAGGTCCAGCGGTCAAACCCAGTTGTGTCGACACAAGAGAAGGAGTGTGTCGACCTGACAGACTCTGGTGTCGACACGAAAAAAGAGTGTGTCGACCTGACTTGACAAAAATTGTTGAATTTTTTAGAAGTATGAGAAGGAAAATCTTTGATATGACAAGTAATATTTGAAATCAATTATTCAAGGTTTTTTAATATGCTAAAGAATTCATTCCCAATTTTCTCATCATAAATCCAACATAGGCTTACTGAGTTGAAAATATCTGACATGATTTGATTATTAAAAATTCTGAAGCACTAGGAAGACAATTTTAATTGAAATAAGATATCCTATTTAGTCAATTGCAACCTTTCACTTTTACTAAGCCAAGGTAATGTGATTTCTTCAGGATTAAGGTAATTTGTATTGAAGTTAAACACTCTTGAAAGATCTGATTTTAGGTTTAAGTTGTTCATTTTGATTGATTGACTTTTCTTTAACATTGAAGCAATGAGCATTCAAATATGGTAAATTCTTTTCACTCAAGTATACATGCTTTTTACACACCAGAATCCCTGGTTACTAAAGATTTACTAATTATCCTACTTCAAGGGGTGAATGAAAACATTTTTACATCGAAATATATGTTTATCAGACGCCAATATTTCCAGTTACTCAGTTAACATTTGTTTTTTAGCATTTTAATTATTTAACCCCTTAGAACAGAGATAACAAAACACCTCAGGACATACATGGCTCTTCACTTTTTGTAGAGGTGTGCAGTTTCTCAGTGTAAATACCATTGCTCTGTCTGAAGAATTATTATTATTATTATTTTGTAAATGCACATAAGAAATTTGACACAACTTTACCCTTTATCAGATTTAAAAGTAATGTGTAAAGTCAATACACAATTGAACCTAATTCCAATAAAGAAATCAGATTACTTTAGATGTTCAAAATATAAAAGAGTGTTGACTGAAGGAATACATCATAACAATTAACAAGTCAATCCTTGTTTTCTTCAGAAGAGTTAATGAGCATTTCAGGTATTAGATATTAATCAACACATTGAATCAATTTTTTGGTTTAATGAGAGAAAAATAGCAATAAAAACTCCCCCTGAATTATTAATCTCATTTTTTTATCAAAAATAAAGAAGATCCTTCTTCAATAAATGAATTGTTAGGATGATCAAATGAATTGAGGAATTGAGGACTACAAGGATGAACATGTGTTTGATAGAATTCAGTGAGAGATTTATTCACAGCTCAGAAATTTCACAGAAACTCACATCACCTCATCATTTTCCTGACCAACTTCAGCAGTCTGTTCTTAAAAGGCTTTATGTACAATCCTGATTTACTTGAACTCAATTCTCCGCTTACCTTTGCTTCTCAAGCAGAAATGCTCCCCCTCAACATGTGCATCAATAAGGCATGCAACATTCAAACAGTTCATACTGAATTTCAACATTCAGTTTCATCAAACAAACATACATGATCAATCATGTTTTAAGCACATCAACAGCATTTTTTTTTAAATTTGAAATTAATGATTCTTACACAAGATAGATTATTGGTACTTGGCGGAGGATTTTCCTCAACACAGAATGAAAGTTTTCAGACAAGCATAACTTGTCCTTCCACAAATCACCATTTAATATACCAAATAATATTTGCATAAGAAATCAATTGTTTTTCAATTTTTATTCCATGTTGCATATTCCAAGTTCTCTTCTTAAAGATGTGAATCTATATTCAGCCAATGGTTTTGTGAAAATATCTGCAATTTGCTTTTCAGTGGGGATGAATTCTAGTTCAATATTCTTGTTTGCAACTTCATCCCTTAGAAAATGATGTCTAATCTCAATGTGTTTTGTTCTAGAGTGTTGAATTAGGTTTTTGGAAAGATTGATTGTACTAGTATTGTCACACATGATAGATGAACATCCAATATCAATATGATAGTCAAGCAATTGACTTTTAATCCACAACACTTGAGCTGCACAACTCCTTGCAGCAACATATTCTGCTTCTGCAGTAGAAAGTGCAACTGAGTGTTGCTTTTTGGATGCCCATGTTATCATGCAGTTTCCTAAGAATTGACAATATCCACTAGTACTTTTTCTATCAAGCTTACATCCAGCATAATTAGCATCAGAATATGAAATCAAATCAGCATGACATCCAGCTGGATACCATAAACCCAAATCACAAGTGCCACAGAGATATCTAAAAATTCTCTTAACTGCATGCAAGTGACTTTCCTTTGGACTAGACTGAAATCTAGCACAAAGACATACACTAAATTGAATGTCTGGCCTACTTGCAGTAAGATACAAGAGAGATCCAATTATACCTCTGTATTGCCTTGCATCAACCAATTTACCTTTTTCATCATTGTCCAATTTGATGCTTGTACTCATGGGAGTAGTTGCTGGTTTGGCTTATTCAAAATGGAATCTTTTGAGCAATTCTTTGACATATTTGGCTTGATTAATAAAGAATCCATCCTCAAGTTGTTTAACCTGCAAACCAAGAAAGAATTGTAATTCTCCCATCAAACTCATTTCAAATTCACTATGCATGAGATTAGAAAATTCTTCACACAGTGAAGGATTAGTGGATCCAAAAATGATATCATTCACATAAACCTGAACTACAATGATGTGATTGTGGACTGATTTTGTGAAGAGAGTTTGATCCACCGTACCTCTGGAGTAATTCTTACTAACCAGAAAACTGCTCAATCTGTCATACAATGCTCTTAGAGCCTGTTTCAAACCATAAAGAGCTTTATGCAGCTTATAAACATCGTTAGGTTTATCATGATCTTCAAATCCAAGAGGTTGAGCTACAAACACTTCTTCTTTTATGTAACCATTCAAAAAGGTAGTTTTCACATCCATTTGAAACAATTTGAAAATTTTGGAACATGCATATGCCATTAGAATTCTGACTGCTTCTATCCTAGCTACTGGTGCAAAGGACTCCTCAAAATCAACTCCAAATTCTTGATTATATCCTTTGACAACCAGTCTAGATTTATTTCTCACAACTTTGCCTTTCTTATTCAATTTATTACTCAAGACCCTTCTAGTTCCTATTATTGAATTTTCAAGATTTCTGGGAACTATACTCCAAACATTATTTCTTTTAAATTGATTCAATTCATCATGCATTGCTTCTACCCAAGAATTATCTTCTAAAGTTTCTTCAATATTTTTGGGTTGCACTTGAGATATAAAAGCCATTTGATCTTGTTCAATGATATTTCTGAAATGAGATCAAGTATGAACTCTATCATTGACATTTCGAACGACATTCTCAAGTGGATGAGCTTTGGAGTATCTAAACTTACCTCTTGTTACTGTACTTACCTGCTCTGGTGTCGACTCAGTGTTTTGTTGTGTCGACACATCTTCATGCTCATCAAGTTCTTCATTTTCCACTGGTTGATCTAATTCTTTTTCAAGAATTTCAGCATCTTCTTCTTGGTTCCTACAGAAATTATGATTAGTAAGTTTCTCACAATTTTCATCAAATATAACATGAGGATCCACAGTTTTTGATTCATTATTGAAAACTCTATATGACCTTGAATTCTCAGAATATCCCAAAAAGATGCCTATATCACTTTTCTTTTCAAATTTATCTAGATCATGCTTATCATTGTTGTCGATGAAGACTTTACTTCCAAAAACTCTAAAATAAGCAATGTGAGACTTCTTACCTTTCAAGAGTTCGTAAGAAGTTTTCTTGAGGACAAGTCTTACCATTACCCTGTTGAGAATATAATATGAAGTATTGACTGCTTCTGCCCAAAATTTTCTTGGAAGATTGCTTTCAATCAGCAAGGTTCTAGCCATCTCCACCAATGTTCTATTCTTCCTTTCAACAATTCCATTTTGTTCAGGGGTTCTTGGAGAAGTAAATTTATTATCAATTCTTTATTCCTATAAAAATCAAAAAATAAGTTATTATCAAATTCTCCTCCATGATCAGTAAGAATGGAATGAATTTAATTATTTTTGCATTTTCAATTTTATGAACAAATTCTTTGAAGTTTTCTAAAGTGTCACTCTTATAAGACAGAAAATACACCCAGGTAAATCTAGAGAAATCATCCACCATTACAAACCCAAATCTATGTCCACTAAGACTGAGTGTCCTAGTAGAACCAAATAAGTCCATGTCCAATAATTCAAAGGGTTTGAAAGTGATCAAGGGTGAAACAGATTTGAATGACTTCCTAGTTTGTTTACCTTGGGCATAAGCAGTATATACAATTGCATTTTTCTTTTTCTTTATTTTTGGCAAGTCATTCACAAGAGCATATCTTAACAATTTATTCAGAACATTTTCACTAGCATGACCTAACCTTCAATGCCACAATTGAAATAGATCATGCTAGTTGGCAACAAGATAAAGATTTTCATGATGATGATCATTAAAATCAACCACGTAAACATTATTAATTCTTTGACCAAGAGATTTTATTTTACCAGAATCTTTTTCAATAATTTCACAAAATTCAAAATTAAAAATTACTTTAAGGCCTTTGTCACACAGTTGACTGATACTCAGAAGATTATGATCAAGGCCTTCAATAAGCAAGACATTCTCAATGGAGCTTGAAGGATTCTAACCAATTTTTCCTGTTCCAATGATTTGTCCTTTGTTCTTACCTCCAAAAAATCACTTGTCCACCATCTTCTTCAATCAATGTAGAAAATTTTTCTCTATCTCCAGTCATATGTCTTGAACAGCCACTATCAAGGTACCACTTATCTTTCTTGTGGACTATAAGACATTCCTGCAAAAAGATTTAGAAAGAGAATTTTGGTACCCAAATTGCTTTGGGTCCCATCAGTTGTTTCAACTCAGCAACAAGATGTTTTGGAATCCAGATTTGCTTTATCTTCTTTGCTTTTGATCTGCATTTATGATCAATATGACTAGATTTTTTGCAGTTTGTGCACATCATGATCCTTTGTGGTGTGAAACCTTTATTCTTTTTGATGTAGGGTTTTGAACCAACTGAAAGGTTTTCATTGTTCTTTGGATTTAAAGTTGTTCTAACACTGGATTTTAAATCTTGTTGATTTTTGGCTTGAATTCTTTCATGTTTGAATTGTGTTCTAGAGTTTTTGACCTGACTTTGAATTTTTTTTTTGAGTTTGCTTGTGATTTTTCTTTGATATTCTTTTCAGAATTGCCATAGGAAGTGCTTCCTTGAACAAATGAGGTTATCAAGGTTTGTCCAAATTTCTTATTATTTTCAACTGATAACCTAGGCCATCCTTAGTAGGGTTCATCTGAACTCCTAAAATAGCATCTAGGTCTTGTTTACCTTTGACAAATTTTGACAAGGTTTCCTTTTTGTCATTTAGTTCTTTCTATACATCTTTCAGTTCCTCTTGAATTACTTACTTTTCCTTTTTGAGTTTTTCATTTTCATCTAACAAGATTTGTTTTTCTTTTTTAGTGGACTGACATCTTTCTTTGATGACATCAATTTGTTCATTCAAACACTCTTGTTCCTTTTTCATGTTCACAATTTCATCATTCAAAAGATTTATTTGTTCAGACTCTTGAGGATTATGCAATATGTTGTTTATTTTTTTTTAGAGTTTTATTTTCAGATTTCCATTCACATAACTTTTCAAACAAAACAGCATATGCTTCTTCCCAATCATCAATTGTAAAGTCTTCAAAAGAAGAACTTACCTCAGTGTTTTCTTCATGTCTAGCCATGAGACATGCCACTTCTTCCTCATCAGATTCATCTTCTTCTTGTTCTTCCTAATCTTCATCAGACCATGTGGCCAGCATTGCCCTTGTCTTCTTGAACATTTAGTTCTTCAATTTCTTCTTCAAATCAGGACACTCCCCTCTCATGTGTCCTAGTTTCCTGCACTCATAACAGATAATATCAGTCTTTTTATTGGTTTCCATCTTTTTGTTGAAATCATTTTTCTTTAAGACATCCTTATTAAAGAAAGGTTTGAGCTTACCTTTCCCTTTCTTTCTCAGAAATCTTTTGAATTGCCTTGTCAGTAAGGTCAATTCTTCATCATTCTCCTCATCAGAAGACTCATCATTTTCATCAGATTGATTAGCAACAATTTTTTAACTAGATGAAGCTTTTAAAGCAATAGGTTTCTTAGATGTAGTCATAGATGCATTTCTTTTCAGATTTATCTCATATGTCATTAGTGAACCTATTAGCTCATCTAGTTGCATGGTTGACAATTTTTTTGAATCCTCAATTACTGTGGCCTTTGTGTGCTAGGCTGATGGAAGTGATCCAAGAATTTTTCTAACAAGATCACTATTAGAATAGTCTTTTCCTAGACCTCTAAGACCATTCACCAACAACATGAATCTAGCAAACATCTCAGAGATAGTCTCATCATTCTTCATTCTAAACATTTCATATTCTTAGACTAAGATACTTGTCTTGGTTTCTCTTACCTCAGAAGTTCCCTCATAGATGAGCTATAGCTTATCCCACATCTCCTTAGCAGATTTGCATAAAGACACTCTGGAGTACTCCTTGGGATGTATGGCACACTACATCATGTTCATGGCACTCCAACTTAGTGTTGATTTCTTGATCTGATCTTTGGTCCATAGGCTTTCATCTTTAGGAAGTTCATCTGGTCCCTTGTCGACAATCTTCCAGAGCTCATAGTCCTGAGCTCTCAAAAACACTTGCATTCTGTTTTTCCAATAAGCATAATCAGATCCATCGAAGAAAGGAGGCCTAGTAACAGAATGACCCTCAGCAATAAACGCCTTGGTGTTTTCCATAGCAATAGACTCTTGATCGTTAGATCAAACACTTAAAGTGCAATGAGAACTTGCTTTGATACCAAATGAATTGTTGCGGAAAAAATGCAATGGAGAAATCTAGAAGGGGGGAGGGTTGTATAGATTTCACTATATTTTGAAAACACTTGATCAGGATCTTAGATAGATTGGATTGAGTGTGAAATCTAAATATTAATGACAATTCTGAGCGAATTAGACAAGTTGGATGATAAAATTCTAGCGAGCCTATCAAGCATCAAATGCAAGAAACAAGCAAACCACAATGACAAAGAGATTTAGGGTGGTTTGGATTGCACAATAGTGTATCCTACATCCACCATCCACACACACACACACAATTGTGGCTTATCTTCCCAGTTCAGAAAAGTCACAACACACCACACGCACTCTGAGAATTAGAAATCTCATATTCAACCACACACACGAAATTGGGCACAAAGACTATACCAATTTCACAAAGCACACACTCTAGAATGGATTTGAGATGAGGAACCAGACATAACAGTTGAAAACCAATGTTGGAAGTATCTGGTTCGAAGGTCCCTGTTTCTACTTCAACGAAGAGGACCAGCTCTTTCGCTCTATCATCAGGAAGAAGAATCTGAAGACTTGAATCCTTTCTCTAGATGGATCATCCAAGGTGCACGATGCTTCAATTCCTTCAGATCTGGAAGCACATTGCTAGGTTGAAGTCTTCTTCTGGAATCGGCTGGAGAACTCTGAAAGCTTGGAGAGCAGATGAATGCTTCGATGTTATATCTCTTAAAGCCAAGTGGATAAGGGGCTTTTATAGTCCCAAGGGTCCACAAAATATCTTGGGATCTGGGGGCACGGAAATTCCCGCTCAAAAGGGCCCTAGTAAAAACATCAACGTGTCTCAGCCATTTGGATTCTGCAAAAAATTCGAAGTGTGTCGACACTACACACAGATGTGTCCACACACCAAGCATCAGCCTCAAACTGATCTTCTGGGACAGTATACTAGTCTCGACACACAGCTGGACTGTGTCGACACCACTGGGCACTTGCTGAAATCATGGTTTTGGGACAGTGAACTAGTGTCGACACACTGCTGAACTGTGTCGACACCACTAGACATGTCTTCTCTCTTTTGCTTGAGCTACACATAGAAAAACAATGTGAGGTTTAAATAAGATACGATCAACATGATTTCCACATATTTATGAATCATATTTAGGCATCATCAAAATAAGAGATCCAACAACAAGGTGCATAGAAATTTTATCCTCGTTCGGCCCTTCTCACATAGAAGTCCTATGTCCAGTCCCCAAGAACCACTCGGGATTTTAGTAACTGCCAAGAACACTTGGTCTTCTCTCAACCTGAGAGGTATTATAACTCACTTGCTCCCAACCAAGTCTTCCCTTCACCAAGGGGTACTACAAACACCTACAACTGCAGGTCTTCCCTTCACAAGAGGGGCACTATAGGGAACAAACCCCCTGCTGATTACAACACTGAAAAGAGTACAGTGTGTCTACTCAAGAAGTGAGCAAACACAGAAAATCAGAAAGAGATACAAAATAAGAATGACTACTCTAACTCTTTCTGACTCAAAGGTGGTAGACTAAGATGATCTAGAATACAAATGCCACCAAAGAGAAAAGACTTCTGAATGTAGACATCTTGAAAGTGGAAGCTTGAAGCAACTGGCTCTCTTCAAATCTTGTGAGCTTCTCTCTTTCTCTTTTTTGTAGAAGGTGTGGTTGTGTATGCTTGAGTTGTGGCTCTTGTGTATATCGCTTGCATGCGTTGTTGTGTTCAGTTCATACTTCAACTCATATATATGCATAAGGGATTTGAGCTTCCCATTTGGAACTGATCCTTGGATGTTGAGACCTTGACGCTTCTGAGATGAGCATCAGTCCTTCAGGTCTTAGAGTCTCAACGGCTTCAAGCTATATAGATAGCTTCATGGCTGCATGGGACAACATCAATAAATGACTACAAGCTTTATACCCATGACTGAAAGCAAGCATGCTTTAGTGGGTAGCTAAATATCTGCAAGGTCAAGAAAAACGCAAATACCTCTGTCCTTTCGGAGGTAGGTGAGATAGAAATACATAAAGTATAAAGAACTTCAGATAGACAGATTATCAGAGCATTTAAAGATAGACAGACAGTTGTATGGGGAATGCAGGACTTTTCCTGAAAGTCAGGGAGTTCTGACAAAAATGAGATGTGGTAGGTGAGTTCTGACAGAAAACCCATACTGCTTATACCTACCATCGCATTTACTGCTTAGTATCTATCCTACAAAGATAGAACTATATTTCTAGCAATGAGTAAGAGAACACATTATACAAATCTTTAGAAATTCAAACGAGATTTCAAATATGAGCATTTTAAATGCACATTTTCCTACCTATAAAATATTTGAATTT